>OX465588.1:53694065-54256565 GCA_950022655.1 Alentia gelatinosa | reverse complement strand
GAACTATAATTGTTTCCTAAAAGAATCTTTATGACTCAGGAAAATAAAAGGTTTGGCATGGAAAGGATTTGAACGTTCAACAATAGGTTTTTCTTGGAGACACTCTACCTCTAGTCTACATGGACTTTCATTAAGAGGAAACGTTGAATTAAGTAGGTATCAGTTAAATTCGAATCGAAAAAAAGAAATATTTCAGAAGGAAAAAAAAGACAATTTTCAATAGCAATTATCAAGTAACTAGTTGGTTAGAACTATGATTGGTTCCTAAAAGGATCGTTATGACTCAGAAAAAAAGATGTTCTGCATGGAAGGGGTTTTGAACCTTCAACCTATGGTTTCTCTTGCAGACACTTTACCTCTAGACCACAGAGGCTGACATTTAGAAGGGACGTTTAATGATCTTATGAAAGCATGGAAAACTGTAGTTCCACATAATACACCAGATGGCAGGCACTGCCAATGAAAATGTTATTTCCTTTTATGTCCACCCTGTGTCAGTGCTGTTGTTCAACTGAATCAGTACAACGAAGTAGGTAGACCTGTACAAGATGGAAAAACAGAAATAGAACCAATTTATGAAGATGAATAGAAACTACTGTATGAATACAATCTTTATGATTCTCCCGCAAAGGGAAATCATTCTGAACTGAGTGAATTTTAACTCTCAACCTTGGGTTTCCCTTGCAGATACTCCACTTCTAGATCAAAGGGACTGCTATTTAGAGCAAACGTTTAAGTAGATCTGAACTGCAAACCATAGGTTTCTCTTGCAGACACTCTACCTTTAGACTATAGGGACTGTCATTAAGAGGAAACGTTGAATTAAGTTGGTCTCAGTAAAATTCAAATCGTAAATAGAAATAATTCAGAAGGAAAAAAACAATTTCCAATAGCAATTATCAAGTAACTACTTGGGTAGAACTATAATTGTTTCCTAAAAGAATCTTTATGACTCAGGAAAATAAAAGGTTTGGCATGGAAAGAATTTGAACGTTCAACAATAGGTTTTTCTTGGAGACACTCTACCTCTAGTCTACATGGACTTTCATTAATAGGAAACGTTGAATTAAGTAGG
Source organism: Alentia gelatinosa (assembly GCA_950022655.1). Taxonomy (NCBI): domain Eukaryota; kingdom Metazoa; phylum Annelida; class Polychaeta; order Phyllodocida; family Polynoidae; genus Alentia; species Alentia gelatinosa. The sequence goes on along the minus strand of OX465588.1, from coordinate 54,255,490 downwards.
TATCAGTTAAATTCGAATCGAAAAAAGAAATAATTCAGAAGGGAAAAAAAGACAATTTTCAATAGCAATTATCAAGTAACTAGTTGTTTAGAACTATGATTGGTTCCTAAAAGGATCGTTATGACTCAGAAAAAAAGATGTTCTGCATGGAAGGGGTTTTGAACCTTCAACCTATGGTTTCTCTTGCAGACACTTTACCTCTAGACCACAGAGGCTGACATTTAGAAGGGACGTTTAATGATCTTATGAAAGCATGGAAAACTGTAGTTCCACATAATACACCAGATGGCAGGCACTGCCAATGAAAATGTTATTTCCTTTTATGTCCACCCTGTGTCAGTGCTGTTGTTCAACTGAATCAGTACAATGAAGTAGCTAGACCTGTATAAGATGGAAAAACAGAAATAGAACCAATTTATGAAGATGAATAGAAACTACTGTATGAATACAATCTTTATGATTCTCCCGCAAAGGGAAATCATTCTGAACTGAGTGAATTTTAACTCTCAACCTTGGGTTTCCCTTGCAGATACTCCACTTCTAGATCAAAGGGACTGCTATTTAGAGCAAACGTTTAAGTAGATCTGAACTGCAAACCATAGGTTTCTCTTGCAGACACTCTACCTTTAGACTATAGGGACTGTCATTAAGAGGAAACGTTGAATTAAGTTGGTCTCAGTAAAATTCAAATCGTAAATAGAAATAATTCAGAAGGAAAAAAACAATTTCCAATAGCAATTATCAAGTAACTACTTGGGTAGAACTATAATTGTTTCCTAAAAGAATCTTTATGACTCAGGAAAATAAAAGGTTTGGCATGGAAAGAATTTGAACGTTCAACAATAGGTTTTTCTTGGAGACACTCTACCTCTAGTCTACATGGACTTTCATTAATAGGAAACGTTGAATTAAGTAGGTATCAGTTAAATTCGAATCGAAAAAAGAAATAATTCAGAAGGGAAAAAAAGACAATTTTCAATAGCAATTATCAAGTAACTAGTTGTTTAGAACTATGATTGGTTCCTAAAAGGATCGTTATGACTCAGAAAAAAAGATGTTCTGCATGGAAGGGGTTTTGAACCTTCAACCTATGGTTTCTCTTGCAGACACTTTACCTCTAGACCACAGAGGCTGACATTTAGAAGGGACGTTTAATGATCTTATGAAAGCATGGAAAACTGTAGTTCCACATAATACACCAGATGGCAGGCACTGCCAATGAAAATGTTATTTCCTTTTATGTCCACCCTGTGTCAGTGCTGTTGTTCAACTGAATCAGTACAATGAAGTAGCTAGACCTGTATAAGATGGAAAAACAGAAATAGAACCAATTTATGAAGATGAATAGAAACTACTGTATGAATACAATCTTTATGATTCTCCCGCAAAGGGAAATCATTCTGAACTGAGTGAATTTTAACTCTCAACCTTGGGTTTCCCTTGCAGATACTCCACTTCTAGATCAAAGGGACTGCTATTTAGAGCAAACGTTTAAGTAGATCTGAACTGCCAACCATAGGTTTCTCTTGCAGACACTCTACCTTTAGACTATAGGGACTGTCATTTAGAGGAAACGTTGAATTAAGTTGGTCTCAGTAAAATTCAAATCGTAAATAGAAATAATTCAGAAGGAAAAAAACAATTTCCAATAGCAATTATCAAGTAACTACTTGGGTAGAACTATAATTGTTTCCTAAAAGAATCTTTATGACTCAGGAAAATAAAAGGTTTGGCATGGAAAGGATTTGAACGTTCAACAATAGGTTTTTCTTGGAGACACTCTACCTCTAGTCTACATGGACTTTCATTAAGAGGAAACGTTGAATTAAGTAGGTATCAGTTAAATTCGAATCGAAAAAAAGAAATATTTCAGAAGGAAAAAAAAGACAATTTTCAATAGCAATTATCAAGTAACTAGTTGTTTAGAACTATGATTGGTTCCTAAAAGGATCGTTATGACTCAGAAAAAAAGATGTTCTGCATGGAAGGGGTTTTGAACCTTCAACCTATGGTTTCTCTTGCAGACACTTTACCTCTAGACCACAGAGGCTGACATTTAGAAGGGACGTTTAATGATCTTATGAAAGCATGGAAAACTGTAGTTCCACATAATACACCAGATGGCAGGCACTGCCAATGAAAATGTTATTTCCTTTTATGTCCACCCTGTGTCAGTGCTGTTGTTCAACTGAATCAGTACAACGAAGTAGGTAGACCTGTACAAGATGGAAAAACAGAAATAGAACCAATTTATGAAGATGAATAGAAACTACTGTATGAATACAATCTTTATGATTCTCCCGCAAAGGGAAATCATTCTGAACTGAGTGAATTTTAACTCTCAACCTTGGGTTTCCCTTGCAGATACTCCACTTCTAGATCAAAGGGACTGCTATTTAGAGCAAACGTTTAAGTAGATCTGAACTGCAAACCATAGGTTTCTCTTGCAGACACTCTACCTTTAGACTATAGGGACTGTCATTAAGAGGAAACGTTGAATTAAGTTGGTCTCAGTAAAATTCAAATCATAAATAGAAATAATTCAGAAGGAAAAAAACAATTTCCAATAGCAATTATCAAGTAACTACTTGGGTAGAACTATAATTGTTTCCTAAAAGAATCTTTATGACTCAGGAAAATAAAAGGTTTGGCATGGAAAGAATTTGAACGTTCAACAATAGGTTTTTCTTGGAGACACTCTACCTCTAGTCTACATGGACTTTCATTAATAGGAAACGTTGAATTAAGTAGGTATCAGTTAAATTCGAATCGAAAAAAGAAATAATTCAGAAGGGAAAAAAAGACAATTTTCAATAGCAATTATCAAGTAACTAGTTGTTTAGAACTATGATTGGTTCCTAAAAGGATCGTTATGACTCAGAAAAAAAGATGTTCTGCATGGAAGGGGTTTTGAACCTTCAACCTATGGTTTCTCTTGCAGACACTTTACCTCTAGACCACAGAGGCTGACATTTAGAAGGGACGTTTAATGATCTTATGAAAGCATGGAAAACTGTAGTTCCACATAATACACCAGATGGCAGGCACTGCCAATGAAAATGTTATTTCCTTTTATGTCCACCCTGTGTCAGTGCTGTTGTTCAACTGAATCAGTACAATGAAGTAGCTAGACCTGTATAAGATGGAAAAACAGAAATAGAACCAATTTATGAAGATGAATAGAAACTACTGTATGAATACAATCTTTATGATTCTCCCGCAAAGGGAAATCATTCTGAACTGAGTGAATTTTAACTCTCAACCTTGGGTTTCCCTTGCAGATACTCCACTTCTAGATCAAAGGGACTGCTATTTAGAGCAAACGTTTAAGTAGATCTGAACTGCCAACCATAGGTTTCTCTTGCAGACACTCTACCTTTAGACTATAGGGACTGTCATTAAGAGGAAACGTTGAATTAAGTAGGTCTAAGTTAAATTCAAATCGTAAATAGAAATAATTCAGAAGGAAAAAAAGACAATATCCAATAGCAATTATCAAGTAACTAGTAGGGTAGAACTATAATTGTTTCCTACAAGAATCTTTATGACTCAGAAAAAGAAAAGGTTTGGCATGGAGAGGATTTGAACGTTCAACCATAGGTTCCTCTTGCAGACGGTCTACCTCTAGACTACAGGGACTGTCATTTGAAGGAAACGTTGAATTGAGTTGGTCTCAGTAAAATTCAAATCGTAAATAGAAATAATTCAGAAGGAAAAAGACAATTTCCAATAGCAATTATCAAGTAACTAGTCGGGTTGAACTAAAATTGTTTCCTAAAAGAATCTTTACGACTCAGGAAAATAAAAGGTTTAGCATGGAGAGGATTTGAACGTTCAACCATAGGTTTTTCTTGCAGACACTCTACCTCTAGTCTACATGGACTTTCATTAAGAGGAAACGTTGAATTAAGTAGGTATCAGTTAAATTCAAATCGAAAAAATAAATAATTCAGAAGAAAAAAAAAGACAATTTTCAATAGCAATTATCAAGTAACTAGTTGGTTAGAAATATAATTGTTTCCTAAAAGTATCGTTATGACTCATAAAAAAAGATGTTCTGCATTGAAGGGGTTCTGAACCTTCAACCTATGGTTTCTCTTGCAGACACTCTACCTCTAGACCACAGAGGCTGACATTTAGAAGGGACGTTTAATGATCTTATGAAAGCATGGAAAACTGTAGTTCCACATAATACACCAGATGGCAGGCACTGCCAATGAAAATGTTATTTCCTTTTATGTCCACCCTGTGTCAGTGCTGTTGTTCAACTGAATCAGTACAACGAAGTAGGTAGACCTGTACAAGATGGAAAAACAGAAATAGAACCAATTTATGAAGATGAATAGAAACTACTGTATGAATACAATCTTTATGATTCTCCCGCAAAGGGAAATCATTTTGAACTGAGTGAATTTTAACTCTTAACCTTGGGTTTCCCTTGCAAATACTCCACTTCTAGATCAAAGGGACTGCTATTTAGAGGAAACGTTTAAGTAGATCTGAACTGCCAACCATAGGTTTCTCTTGCAGACACTCTACCTTTAGACTATAGGGACTGTCATTTAGAGGAAACGTTGAATTAAGTTGGTCTCAGTAAAATTCAAATCGTAAATAGAAATAATTCAGAAGGAAAAAAACAATTTCCAATAGCAATTATCAAGTAACTACTTGGGTAGAACTATAATTGTTTCCTAAAAGAATCTTTATGACTCAGGAAAATAAAAGGTTTGGCATGGAAAGGATTTGAACGTTCAACAATAGGTTTTTCTTGGAGACACTCTACCTCTAGTCTACATGGACTTTCATTAAAAGGAAACGTTGAATTAAGTAGGTATCAGTTAAATTCGAACTACAAAGGCAATACGAATGCCCCCGTCTGTCCCTCTTAATCATTACCTCTAGTTCCGAAAACCTGTAATGTAGAGGTGGAGTATCTGCAAGGGAAACCCAAGGATGGGAGTTCAAATTCAGAACGTTTTCCCTTTGCAAGAGAATCATACAGATCGTTTTTAGACATTTCCTCTAAATGGCAGTCCCTGTAATCAAGGAATTGTAGGAGAAGGAACAGCAACTCTAGCTTGTAGTGACCGTAAGGGCCAATATCTATTGTTCTCCCGATGTGGGTTGTGCAGTGTGTGTGACGGCCAATGACGACGGTGATCATGGCCGTCACGCTCCTTGATCACACCTTTGCTCCACTGCTGGGTGTGTCGCTGCTAATGTCTCTCCCTCCCTTCTTCCCTCCCTCCTTCCCACCCTCCTTCCCTTCCTCCCTCCCTCCTTCTCTCCTTCCCTCCCTCCTTTCCTCTCTACTTCCCTCCTTCCTTCCCTCCCTCCCTCCTTCCATCCCTCGCTCCCTCCTTCCATCCCTCCTTTCCTCCTCCCCTCCCTCCCTTCCTCCCTCCCTCCTTCTCTCCTTCCCTCCCTCCTTTCCTCTCTTCTTCCCTTCCTCCTTCCCTCCTTCCATCCCTCCCTCCTTCCCTCCCTCAATCCCTCCCTCCCTCCTTTCCTCCCTCCGTCCTTCCCTCCCTCCCTCCTTCCTTCCCTTCTTCCTACCCTCCCTCCCTTCCTCCCTCCCTCCCTCCTTCTCTCCTTCCCTCCTTCCTTCCCTCCTTTCCTATCTTCTTCCCTTCTTCCTTCCCTCCCTCCCTCCCTCCTTCCATCCCTCCCTCCTTCCCTCCCTCCATCCCTTCTTTCCTCCTCCCCTCCCTCCTTTCCTCTCTCCCTCCTTCTTTCCTTCCCTCCCTCCTTCCCTCCTTCCATCCCCCTCCTTCCTTCCATCCCTCCCTCCCTCCTTCCTACCTTCCCTTCCTTCTTCCTTCAATCCCTCCTTACCTCCCTACTTCCTGCCCGCCCAATGGCCTGCCGAAATCCTACCTGCACATCTCAATTGACATACCATTGACCTGCCGGTTGAGAACTAATGAAACAATTTATCCAAATGATCTGAAATGTTTCCGGTAGTACAGTTTCAGGCCTTTCCGATGGTATATAGCACATATATGCAGGGTGTGTGGTTGTCTCAAAACAATTCGCACCATATTTGTATTGGGCGGGTGGCTGACAGAGGCTCAGTGACCAGCATTGACAATGCACACAAACTTTGAATTGTGGAGACTGGTTCAATTCAGGTCACTTAAGAGTATAAAACGCTAACTTGTAAGTGATTTTGTATGTCATTTATGTGAGAAAATAAAGAATTAAGTCGATTCTTCTTGGAAAATAGTTTTCTAAGCCAAATGAGAGGTCAATATGGCTTTTATACTTTGTCAAAATTTCTTTCAATTCAAACTATTATTTTTCTATATTTTAAAATTTTGTGCATAGATATCAATGATACCTCTAAGATGCCTGGAGGCATCTACCTGCCGTAGCCAGGGGAATGCATGGAGGCATCATGCTGCTGTTAAAGGGTTATGGATGGCCTCTGGCTAGCCCCCTAGTGGATGGCTGGGGAGCTAGAGTATGCAATCACCCAACTGTGACAGCCGCACGGCGACCGGCCGGGAGACATAGATGTCAGCCTCACACCTCTGTTGCCATTCCTTCTCTCTCCACTTTTTGCTGCAATCTAGAGGTAGAGTATCTGCAAGGGAAACCCAAGGTTGAGAGTTAAAATTCACTCAGTTCAGAATGATTTCCCTTCGCGGGAGAATCATAAAGATTGTATTCATACAGTAGTTTCTATTCATCTTCATAAATTGGTTCTATTTCTGTTTTTGCATCTTATACAGGTCTACCTACTTGGTTGTACTGATTCAGTTGAGCAACAGCACTGACACAGGGTGGACATGAAAGGAACTAACATTTTCATTGGCAGTGCCTGCCATCTGGTATATTATGTGGAACTACAGGTTTCCATGCTTTCATAAGATCATTAAACGTCCCTTCTAAATGTCAGCCTCTGTGGTCTAGAGGTAGAGTGTCTGCAAGAGAAACCATAGGTTGAAGGTTAAAAACCCCTTCCATGCAGAACATCTTTTTTTCTGAGTCATAACGATTCTTTTAGGAAACAATTATAGTTCTAACCAACTAGTTACTTGATAATTGCTATTGAAAATTGTCCTTTTGTTCCTTCTGAATTATTTCTATTTATGATTTGAATTTTATTGAGACCAACTCAATTCAACGTTTCCTCCAAATGACAGTCCCTGTAGTCTTGAGGTAGACTGTCTGCAAGAGAAACCTATGGTTGAACGTCCAAATCCTCTCCATGCCAAACCTTTTTGAGTCAAAGATTCTTTTAGGAAACAATTATAGTTTTGCCAGATTAGTAACTTGATAATTGCAATTGGATATTCTTATTTTTTTCCTTCTGAATTGTTTCTATTTACGATTTCAATTTTACTGAGACCTACTTAATTCAACGTTTTCTCTAAATGCGGTCCCTGTAGTCTAGAGGTAGATTGTCTGCAAGAGAAACCTATGGTTGAATGTCAAATCCTCTCCATGCCAAACCTTTTCTTTTTCTGAGTCATAAAGATTCTTTTGCGAAACAATTATAGTTCTACCCGACTAGTTACTTGATAATTGCTATTGGAAATTGTTTCTTTCCTTCTGAATTATGTCTATTTACGATTTGAATTTCACTGAGACCAACTTAATTCAACGTTTCCTCTAAATGACAGTCCCTGTAGTCTAGAGGTACAGTGTCTGCAAGAGAAACCTATGGTTGAACGTTCAGAGCTACTTAAACGTTTCCTCTAAATAGCAGTTCCTTTGATCTAGAAGTGGAGTATCTCCAAGGGAAACCCAAGGTTGAGAGTTAAAATTCACTCAGTTCAAAATGATTTCCCTTTGCAGGAGAATCATAAAGATTGTATTCATACAGTAGTTTCTATTCATCTTCATAAATTGGTTCTATTTCTTGTTTTGCATTTTATACAGGTCTACCTACTTGGTTGTACTGATTCAGTTGAACAACAGCACTGACACAGGGTGGACATGAAAGGAACTAGCATTTTCATTGGCAGTGCCTGCCATCTGGTGTATTATGTGGAACTACAGGTCTCCATCCTTTTATAAGATCATTGAACGTACCCTCTAAATAGCAGTCTTTGTGGTGTAGAGGTTGAGTGTGTGCAAAAAAAACCATAGGTTGAAGGTTCAATCTGTTCACCCTCTTGGTCGCCTCGCCTTTTCGTGGTTCAGACCGGATATGCTTGCATGCAAGCATAACTAAAGCGACCGGGGTGGGTGGGGAGTTAGCTCAGTGGTAAAGAGTCCCAACTACATGTACCTCTCTACAGTGCAAAATAAAAAAAAAATAAAAAAAATGGGACTTTGTTGATTTGGGTCCCACTGCAGCCACTTTTCTCCTACACCCCCCAGCAGTGGTAGATTTACTGCTATATCAAAGGCCAATCCTTCTCATGCCATGTCTATGTGGTGTGGGAAGTAAAAGAACTCTAACCTCGGTAAATGTGTAGGGATGGGATTTCTTCCTAAATTCATATCATAGATTCGATCACAACCCTTGTGGTGTAAAAGAACCGTGAGAAAGTCTGGTGAGAGCCTGCAAGGGTTAACTGGATGTTAAGTCAAACCCACAAACAAACAAATCCTTCCATACAGAACCTTTTCTTTTTCTGAGTTATAAAGATTCTTTTATAAACCAATTATAGTTCTACCCGACTAGTTACTTGATAATTGCTATTGGAAATTGTCTTTTTTTCCTTCTAAATTATTTCTATTTACGATTTGAATTTTACTGAGACCTTTTTAATTCACCGTTTCCTCTAAATGACAGTCCCTATAGTCTAAAGGTAGAGTGTCTGCAAGAGAAACCTATGGTTGACAGTTCAGATCTGCTTAAACGTTTCCTCTAAATAGCAGTCCCTTTGATCTAGAAGTGGAGTATCTGCAAGGGAAACCCAAGGTTGAGAGTTAAAATTCACTCAATTCAGAACGTTTTGCCTTTGCGGTAGAATCATAAAGATTGTATTCATAAAGTAGTCTCTATTCATCTTCATAAATTGTTTCTATTTCTGTTTTCCCATCTTATACAGGTCTACCTACTTGGTTGTATTGATTCAGTTGAACAACAGCACTGACACAGGGTGGACATAAAAGGAACTAGCTTTTTCATTGGCAGTGCCTGCCATCTGGTGTATTATGTGGAACTACAGGTTTCCATGCTTTCATAAGATCATTAAACGTCCCTTCTAAATGTCAGCCTCTGTGGTCTAGAGGTAGAGTGTCTGCAAGAGAAACCATAGGTTGAAGGTTCAAAACCCCTTCCATGCAGAACATCTTTTTTTCTGAGTCATAATGATTCTTTTAGGAACCAATTATAGTTCTTACCAACTTGATAATTGCTATTGGAAATAGTTTTTTTCGTTCTGAATTATTTCTATTTAGGATTTGAATTTTACTGAGACCAACTTAATTAAACGTTTCCTCCAAATGACAGTCCCTGTAGTCTAGAGGTAGACTGTCTGAAAGAGAAACCTATGGTCTATTTTTCAAACCTGCATTTTATGTAAAAAAGTATTTTTCTTGACTATTTCTCTTAATAATCAGTGTACAGTTGTAATTCCTGTATCAATGGATGCGTCTCGAAGAATTCTATCATTCCAATGTAGGGTTTTCCTATATCTGACTGGAATCTATTTGTCAAAATTGAGAAAAACCCTAATTTTCTCCTTTTTTTCCGGTAGAAATATGTTTTTTTACATTCCTTAAAGTCTGAGCTTGATTGTTCTATGATAAGTGTGTCACATTCAGAATATGATTACCCAGACCCAAATTAAAAAAAATAGGGGTCATGGACGTAACAGTCACATAAAACATGATTATAATCCCAGTAATCAATTTTTCAAGAGCAAACCTCATTTACATCATGCTACTATATGTTGGCCTTAAACATAATAAAAACAATTGTATTAGTCTTTTTCTTTTACATCTCTGAGAATGCAAATGTGCATTTGCTACGTCCGACACCCCGCTACGTCCAACACCCCAATAAATGCGAAAATGGAAAATAATTACTAGGGGCAGGTCACACTGATTGCCTAAGGTATTGAGATGCTTACTAATTTATCATTTTGGAATGGAGAGTGACCGAACATGATTTTATCTGTTCTCCACCTGCAATTTTCTAATGGGAAATAAATATATTCACATTAAGTTCTCACAGGATTAAACTTTAAGAATCAGCGGCCATTATCGTCTAGTGTAAATGCAGGCTAATGTGAAGAGCAGGAAGTAGTACATTCATTTTTTCAATGAGGATGAATCTTGTATAAAGTAAGCACTTCATGTGCTTCTTGGATCGATGATTCTTGGTAACATATTTTTTCATTGGGGACAACACTTTTTTCGATAACCAATCTACAGGGATCACATTTTCAGTGGTCTATTGAAAACGCCAGGCAGGGGCTATATATATTGTGACCATTATCAGATAATGGTGTTTATTCTGCTGTGACCAGGTATATATTACTACTGAACGTTTACCTATTACTAAGAATTGAGTACTGTCCATTCTTGCCTCTCATATAGCTCATCCTGGTGGCCCAGTGGTTAGGGCAGTTGAGTTGTAGTCAGAGGTTGTTTGTCTGCATGGGTACGAATCCCAGAAGCAGCCTGACATGATGGTTTAAGTTGGTCCACACGTCACACACGTCACACACGTCACACACGTCACACACGTCACACACGTCACACACGTCACACACGTCACACACGTCACACACGTCACACACGTCACACACGTCACACACGTCACACACGTCACACACGTCACACACGTCACACACGTCACACACGTCACACACGTCACACACGTCACACACGTCACACACGTCACACACGTCACACACGTCACACACGTCACACACGTCACACACGTCACACACGTCACACACGTCACACACGTCACACACGTCACACACGTCACACACGTCACACACGTCACACACGTCACACACGTCACACACGTCACACACGTCACACACGTCACACACGTCACACACGTCACACACGTCACACACGTCACACACGTCACACACGTCACACACGTCACACACGTCACACACGTCACACACGTCACACACGTCACACACGTCACACACGTCACACACGTCACACACGTCACACACGTCACACACGTCACACACGTCACACACGTCACACACGTCACACACGTCACACACGTCACACACGTCACACACGTCACACACGTCACACACGTCACACACGTCACACACGTCACACACGTCACACACGTCACACACGTCACACACGTCACACACGTCACACACGTCACACACGTCACACACGTCACACACGTCACACACGTAAGGAAGGCTATATGTATAATGATTTCTATGAAAGTACACAACCAGCTAGGCATTTTACTTACTTGGACAAAAATCAATCCCTTGTCATACATTTTCTATCGTATCTACATTTGTGGTTTGTGGTTGTTATATGGATGAAATTATGAGCTTCCTTGGTTTAAATTTTTGTATCAGTTTGACCAGTTAGTGCTGCTAACTAAGTAATTCCAAAAACCTCTGACTTCTAAGGGGTAGCGGACGGAGCACATAAAGCATGGTTCTACTATATTAAGCATAAAATCACGACATCTAATCAGAAGTTATTGGAATAAATTGCCTGTGATAGGTAAATATCTATAGTTAATAGAAATATATGAATCTAGGATTTATCAGCAAATTTTTATTTTGGTGTAATTTTCTCCCCTTGGGTAGGGAAAATGCAGGAAAATAGACCCAGATATTCATGGAATGTAACCTAAAATAGACCCAAAATCAATTCGTGTGGTCTAGAGGAAGCCTTTTATGTATTAAAAATAAATTCTGAAAGACCATTCTATTTTTTCGAAATTTTGGACTTTAGGCTTTCGAAATTTTGGACTTTAGGCTTCCGTCCAGCCTAACCTTTGGATGACTTTGGCTGAAGTGGACCCAGAATCAATTCAGGTGGTCCAGAGGAAACCTTTTATGTATTAAAAATGAATTTTGAAAGACCATTATTTTTCCCGAAATTTTCAACTTTAGGCTTCAGTCCAGCCTAAACTTTGGATGACTTCGGCTCAATTGGACCCAAAATCAATTCATGTGGTCCAGAGGAAGCCTTTTATGTATCAAAAATGAATTTTGAAAGACCTTTTTATTTTTTGAAATTTTGGACTTTAGGCTTCCGTCCAGCCTAAACTTTGGATGCCAAAATCAATTCATGTGGTCCAAAGGAAGCCTTTTATGCATTAAAAATGAATTTTCAAGGACATTATTGTTTTTCACAATTTTTGACTTAAGGCTATAGTCCAGGGTAAATTTTGGATTATTTCGGCTTCGGGTCAGAATTGCGACAATTTGTATTCCAATGAACTCTACTGGCCTAGGACAATGTATATCAACCCTTAAAATGTGTCTTTTATTTTTCTCACCTTCTTAAAATAACGTTTTCTTGTCATTTTGGTCCTAGTGGCTTTTTTATCAGTTTAAAGGCAGATATTCATGGAAGGTTACCTATTATAGACCCAAAATCAATTCATGTGGTCTAGAGGAAGCCTTTTATGTATTAAAAATGAATTCTGAAAGACCATTTAATTTTTTTGAAATTTTAGACTTTAGGCTTTCGAAATTCTGGACTTTAGGCTTCCGTCCAGCCTAACCTTTGGATGACTTTGGCTGAAGTGGACCCAGAATCAATTCAGGTGGTCCAGAGGAAGCCTTTTATGTATTAAAAATGAATTTTGAAAGACCATTTTTTTCCCCGAAATTTTCAACTTTAGGCTGCAGTCCAGCCTAAACTTTGGATGACTTCGGCTCAATTGGACCCAAAATCAATTCATGTGGTCAAGAGGAAGCCTTTTATGTATCAAAAATGAATTTTGAAAGACCTTTTTATTTTTTGAAATTTTGGACTTTAGGCTTCCGTCCAGCCTAAACTTTGGATGACTTTGGCTTAAGTGGACCCAAAATCAATTCATGTGGTCCAAAGGAAGCCTTTTATGCATTAAAAATGAATTTTCAAGGACATTATTGTTTTTCACAATTTTTGACTTAAGGCTATAGTCCAGGGTAAATTTTGGATTATTTCGGCTTCGGGTCAGAATTGCGACAATTTGTATTCCAATGAACTCTACTGGCCTAGGACAATGTATATCAACCCTTAAAATGTGTCTTTTATTTTTCTCACCTTCTTAAAATAACGTTTTCTTGTCATTTTGGTCCTAGTGGCTTTTTTATCAGTTTAAAGGCAGATATTCATGGAAGGTTACCTATTATAGACCCAAAATCAATTCATGTGGTCTAGAGGAAGCCTTTTATGTATTAAAAATGAATTCTGAAAGACCATTTAATTTTTTTGAAATTTTAGACTTTAGGCTTTCGAAATTCTGGACTTTAGGCTTCCGTCCAGCCTAACCTTTGGATGACTTTGGCTGAAGTGGACCCAGAATCAATTCAGGTGGTCCAGAGGAAGCCTTTTATGTATTAAAAATGAATTTTGAAAGACCATTTTTTTCCCCGAAATTTTCAACTTTAGGCTGCAGTCCAGCCTAAACTTTGGATGACTTCGGCTCAATTGGACCCAAAATCAATTCATGTGGTCCAGAGGAAGCCTTTTATGTATCAAAAATGAATTTTGAAAGACCTTTTTATTTTTTGAAATTTTGGACTTTAGGCTTCCGTCCAGCCTAAACTTTGGATGACTTTGGCTTAAGTGGACCCAAAATCAATTCATGTGGTCCAAAGGAAGACTTTTATGCATTAAAAATGAATTTTCAAGGACATTATTGTTTTTCACAATTTTTGACTTAAGGCTATAGTCCAGGGTAAATTTTGGATTATTTCGGCTTCGGGTCAGAATTGCGACAATTTGTATTCCAATGAACTCTACTGGCCTAGGACAATGTATATCAACCCTTAAAATGTGTCTTTTATTTTTCTCACCTTCTTAAAATAACGTTTTCTTGTCATTTTGGTCCTACTGGCTTTTTTATCAGTTTAAAGGCAGATATTCATGGAAGGTTACCTATTATAGACCCAAAATCAATTCATGTGGTCTAGAGGAAGCCTTTTATGTATTAAAAATGAATTCTGAAAGACCATTTAATTTTTTTGAAATTTTGGACTTTAGGCTTTCGAAATTCTGGACTTTGGGGTTCCGTCCAGCCTAAACTTTGGATGACTTTGGATGAAGTGGACCCAAAATCAATTCAGGTGATCCAGAGGAAGCCTTTTATGTATTAAAAATGAATTTTGAAAGACCATTATTTTTCCCGAAATTTTCGACTTTAGGCTTCAGTTCAGCCTTAACTTTGGATGACTTTGGCTCAATTAGACCCAAAATCAATTCATGTGGTCCAGAGGAAGCCTTTTATGTATTAAAAAAGAATTTTGAAAGACCGTTTTTTTCCCCGAAATTTTCAACTTTAGGCTTCCGTCCAGCCTAAACTTTGGATGACTTACCGTACTCGCAAGCCTGTTGAGAACGAGTTCCTAATGTTAAGCCTATGGACGTTTATTCCAGGCTAAGATGATATTCTGTATGACAAGGGTACTGAAGCTTGTAAGTGGCAACTCCAAACGTGTACGCTCTGACACCAGCATATTATCTACTCTCGGAGGCTTTTCTCAGGGCAATGAGATAAACAAAAAAACACGCTGAAACCTTTTTTTTTATTATGTTTAGAAATATATCACATGAGAAGAAGCATATTTGAGTGTAGATCTACAAAAAAAAAGAATAGCTCCATCTGGTGTTAGTTGGCTGTACTACAGGCTCCATGGTCAAAGTGAGGCTGAGCCTCAACCAGATATTTAGTGTTCTTATAAGGATAAATAGTCCTCTGGTGGAACATGGCTGCGTTACAATTCAAAGATGGCTGTTCCCCCCATGCTATGAAATTAGGCAAAAGTACAGGAGTGTCGTGCCAAATATAAGTTTAACCTAAACTATCATACTTTCTGGGATGCAAGCAACTGTCAGTGTCACTTATGGAAATGGTAAATGTTACATCACTGCTCCCTGTTAATCAATATTGATTAAACCTCTGGTTACTTATGCACATTTCACCCCCCCCCCCCCCCTTGCCCAATTTTAACGAATACTTGAATATCTCTGTAAATATAGAATCTACCTAGAAAATTCCACTTCCTAGCACCTAGCACCATGAAACCTGTCCAAAACAGAAATAATATTCCTATTTGTACTAAGTTAGCTACAAAAAGCAAAAATGTGGTTAGGTCACATACTGACTCTACAAGCAGGTATACTACAGTAGGCCATAGCCATAGTCTATAAGACCAACAGTCTACCCACTAATAAACCTCAATGCACATTTCGGAACATCGATGTACCTTTGTCGGTGACAAAGTAACGGTACTTTGTCTCATTCGAGGAATCCTAACGATAGTCGGTAGATGTAGGACAGTACCGTTCAAGAGACAAAGTATCATTCCTTTGTTGCCGACAAAGGTACATCGGTGTTCCGAAATCGGTAGATGTGTATTGGACTTAACTGGAGGTTATTGGCATAAAACCTCTCCAAATTAGAAATCCTATCCTAGATGAATTTACTTAGCTGTAAAATGCAAAAATGTGTTCAGCTCATCTAGTGACACAACAAGCAGGTGTAGTACGATAGGCAATACCCATAGAAAATGAGACCAAACGTCCATCCGCTAATAATTACAAGAACATTTGTATCATGGTACGGATCAGTTTATTGATATAAAAACATAAATTATATATATAAGTATAATCTGGAACTTCCTTCATAACATGCTACATTCATCTTCAAACCACATCTTCAGGCACATGTATATCATAAACAATAGATCGACGACGGTACAGTAGAGCACAGCTATAGCTCAGGTATCAGAACAATTTACATGATACAACACGTTTGGTGTTTGTGGAAACCATCACGTAATTATATGGCACTGCAGATGGAGGAACCTATCAAGAGTAAGAACTGCATTATTACCTTCAAACTGAGTAAACACTACTGTTTAAGTGGCTAGAACCTCACGGATAAATTGTGGAAGTGTATGTGGCTGCGACCTTCTAGATTGTCTGGTGAGTACATTTTACTCTGGTTTCCCTTGTGTAATAATACTTCAGGTAATGGATGCGTTTAAATTCAAATACAGTGGAAACATAGTGCAACGCACACTCGGACTAGTGCACTTCTCTGTCTAACTCTTCACTATGTCGGTGGCGTTAGTACAGTTTCCTCAGATTCTAGACACTGTGATAGGTAGACAGAAAGTCAACGACACTTCAACTGAACTTGTACATCACTTTGTAATTTGGGGTGTTTTATTGCCTCGTCTATTTAATCAATTCATTTTGTAAATGCCATTCTGAATGTGAAGATGAGCAGGACTGTGGTTCTCTGTGTGAAATACCTGCAGAAATTGATTGTTACATCCTAAATCTTGAATGAGGCCATTCCACAGCATTCATATTGTGTAGAAACCTTTCATTGATGGGTGATTTTTTCTTTATAAACAACCAGTCATATCATGATGAGATTAAATCTATGTGACGAAGATGACAGACAAGAAGAACGGGTGGCAAAGTTGAGCATTGAACGTTGGATTCCAGGATCTGCAATCCAGCACACTACTGACTGAGCCACTCTGCCACCCTGGGTGAAGCCTTCTCGCATAGACCATTGATTAGTATGAAACAGGATGGTGAGCAACATCGCAAACTTCTTTTTATAACAATTAGATACTCCAAAATCTCCTTTAACATAGATGATCAACTGCTTATTTAGGACACTTCAACAGAAATACAACATACTTAACAAAAATCTCCACTTAATTCGAAAACGGTAAGTTCAGAAACAACAAATGGGCACAGCACATGAGGCTTCAAGTGGTGTAAGAATAATACTCTGAACAATATTCATCAGTCATATACACAGGTATATGAGTCACCAACTGGTATTTGAACGTGTTTTATTGCCATCTTCCCAGTACGGGATGCACAGTTTGGAGCAGGATGTGTACACATCCTGTTAAACTATTCCCTATACAATGTGCTCTTTTATTGATTGAAAGCTGGTTGTTGTTATAGTAATTCAGCACCAAACGTCAATCGTAACATCATGTTAGGAAGAATTCATTAATACATAAACAATGGCAACATACAAAGCAATCAGGACTAGAATCCAAAGATAACCATGTTCCTCCGGGTTTTTTTTCTAAATCCGAAATAGAGTAAATACACAGTAATGTAAGCATATTTTGTTAGACCGTTTCAATGAAACTCGAGATCTCTTCCTAACTTAAAAATAGTTGCTATCTAGAGTCTATAAAACAAACGCATACATGAAATATACTGAAGATAGGCTACCCAGATAGGTGGAATCACTTTAAAATTTGTTGTATATATCACGATAAATGCATATTTGAGGATAAGGGACAGAATCATTCAATACATGTAGTTACAATTAAGTTAAACCAAACTGAAGACAGGACAAAGGTAACGAGAGTTTGGAACGCCGCTTCAGAAACAATCCGGGGTTGTGTTTTATTCCATACCTATACAATTTAAATCTATCTGATGTTTTAAAAAATCATATTGACTTGGATTTTGCTGTACAAGCTGTGTTTCGGCGCCAGTCCACGCCGAACAGTGGTGAACCCAATATACTCATTAGAGGCTTCCCCTTCAAGTTCTGGAATAAATAACTAAGGCACTATACACATGGCGTGTTCGGTGAAGAGTTACCCACTGCCGTTACTTCCCGTTTTGTTTTTATTTTATTAATTCAAGAAGATTAAGACTCAGTTATAGACCACCGAAATATAAATGAACCAAAATCTAGGAACTAAACCAACAACCCTACAATTTCTTTTTCTCAGAGAAACACGGAATATTTTATCTAAATGGCACAAGCTTTCATCTATTAAAATTTACCTTTATGGTACTTCTCTTTTGTCCCCCACCACTTCCAACACCTATATGCAGTGGAACGTTAATTATTTAACAAACTCTGTTAGAACAAACATTCTATTATAACAAATTGATCTGCCCGCTTCCAAAAAAGTAAAACGGGAAGAAGCGACAAATGCTTAGTAAAGTAAGAATTCTGAACATCTCAGATCCCTGTTAGGGTATCTTTTTCATTTTACAAAATACTTCAGTTGAATTCCTCCAACTAATAGCTGGAAGATGACAGACTTGCCCAAATGAATTGCATGGGTTTGTAAAATACGTGTGGAGGTTTCTAGTGTCTTAAGGCGGCACATGCAAATTCCTGTTATAACAAAACTTCGTTTACAACACAGTAATCTCTCCAGTATTCTGAACATTGGATGACTGTACTTTACACATTGTCACAGATATTGGAGATATCCTTTCAAAATCAGCCTAGGGTGATATAGAAACCAAATATTGTATCCCTTAACACTAGCAAAATGTGACTTTGTAAAGACATAGTGAATAAGATAACAACAGACTTACACTCTGCTGAATTATTTGTGAACTTTGGACTGGGAGATGTACAGGAAGGTGATCGATAAAGACTGCGTATCTGGGATGCCAAGTGAGTGTGGGGTTAAGTATAAGACGTATATTACATTGACCAATCTACATGCTGCATTCACTGCACTTCACACGGACTGTGCACTGTACATTCAAAGCTCAGACATATCAGGACTTTATCCATACTAGCGCTCGACCACCTTTGCTTGATGTGTGTAATACAACCATTCATTCTTAGAATTTTGTAAAACAAATAATTGACTCGGAATTATGCTGGGCATTGTGGCGCGATTTCACACTATACCTCACATTCTCATCGACATACAATGTATTATTAACATATATTCCGGAACGAATTGCACGTTTCTTTGTCGGCAGGTACTCATGGGGTAGGATATCTTCAATTATAAACTCCTCATTCTTAATACACCCAATCACTCGTGAGATAACCACACACATGCTCTTGTATGAAGACTGAAAATGCCACATAGGTGTGTCCTGGTAAAAAAATACAGATATACGTGATAGCTCATACAGCTCATTTAAAATCTTCTATGTACAGCTGAACATATTCCTTTGTATAACTTTTGTTCCGATTCACATCATGGACATTTTACTTGTAGCAATACCAGTTAATGAGTGTCCATTCGTACTATGTACTACAATGAAATCACTTTACCTCATTGTGCAAGTTCACTCGGAACACAACATATTTAATCATCCAATGCTTTGTTCACTAATCATGTCTAAGCACGTTTGCCATTTGTGGAATGCCATACACTTTACGTCAGTAATTAGGCCATTGACATTATTCAGCAGGGGGAGATACCTTGGTACTAAAAATCTCTGTGAAGGATGCATGACTTTAAGTAGGCATGACAGGTATTAAAGGTTATGAAATAACTACAGAAAATTAAAAAAAATCTTTGAAAATAAAAGAGGCCAGTGGCCAACGACTGAGCTGACTGGCTCAACATTTGTGTTCAGGTCTAACAACAAAAATCTGGAAATCCTCATAAATTCTGCAGATATATTTGAACACAGGTCAAGATCTATCAGCAAAGCCTAGAGGCAGGATCCGATATAGCCGATGAGGGGGGTGGCAGGGAGGGGGTGGCACTAAGCTGATCGTTGGCATATTTGTTTGTTTGTACAGCTACTTTCATGAAAGTAATATTACATAAATCCCGAACTATAACTGAACACCATCAGTGATTATTCCATAATACCGAAATTATTTCTGCCATCACTCTGATAGGAAACAATGGCACAAAACCACTTCACGAAGCGTGTGATTGAACACAGCGGCGTTATGCCACTTCACTAAGAATGTGATTGGGCATAACGAGGCACGCCACTTCACAAAGAATGTAATTGTACATAACAGCATTATGCCATTTCACTAAGAATGTGATTGGAGATAACGGTGTCATGCCACTTCACAAAGAATGTGATTGGACTTAACAGTGTCATGCCACTTCACTAAGAATGTGATTGGAGAGAATGGAATCATACCACTTCACAAAGAATGTGATTGGACTTAACAGTGTCATGCCACTTCACAAAAAATGTGATTGGAGATAACGGTGTCATGCCACTTCACAAAGAATGTGATTGTACATAATAGCATCATGCCACTTCACAAAAAATGTGATTGGACTTAAATAGCATCATGCCACTTCACAAATATGTGATTGGACATAACAGCATTATGCCACTTCAAAAAGCATGTGATTGGACTTAATGGCATTAAACCACTTCCCCATTTCATAGCAGCCATGTATGTACCCTGTGAAAAGTCTGATGAATACCCCTTAGGCCTCCTTCAGTCAGCTTTCTCCAGGACAGCTGGGAAGTGGATGACCCTCAGCTGGTTGCCGTAGTCGCAGACAACGGTCGAGTTGCCGATCACTCTCAGGTGACGGATGAAGACGGATGGGTTACTGTCGCCCAGTGTGACGGCGCGCAGCACCTCGCCCTTCGATACGTCCCAGAGGTGAAGACAGCCCTGTCCGCCAGTCACCATCAGGTTAGACGTCAGCATCGACACGGTGTTACAGTAGCCGGGTTCCTGGAGACACAATCACCAGACAGCACATCAGTCATCACCACATGTATCATTATAGGGAAACTGGCTTTTAAAAAAAAAATTCTTTTACTTATACTGGTTAGTTCATAGGTTCAAGGACCTGTCTTCCTTCGGGCCAGTTTGAACATCAACTCAAAGCTTATTTCAGCCGAGGCACTTAAAAGTAACATAGAAAATGTAGATCCTGGGCATGGGTGAATATCAACCATGCTGGAATATTCTTATTCCTATTAGATATCAGGTGGGCTTACTGCCCTTTTCAAGAATTAATTTACTCTAAACAATGTGGCTGTATTCCTATTTCATAAAGTGGTGTATGCGGTGAAAGTGTTGATCAGATACATCCCGATGCCACAGGCTCAGGTATATATCTGATCAATAATTTTACCAAATATTTTGACCTACGAGGACAGTCAGTCTGTTTTTGTATTTTGACCTACGAGGACAATCAGTCTGTTTTCGTATTATTATGAACATAGAAATGGCGAAATTTTAGCTAGTCATGGGATCATAAACCCCATGTGTCACAGTGTGTCGCTGCGGGTATGAATACACCATGGGTATAGGAGGGGGTATTTACATATAGTGAATACAGCCATACATTCCGCTGTCTACAGTATCGGGATGTATATAATCAATAGATGTCACTGCGTATTTTTGACGTACGAAAACAGTAAGCCAGTTTCCGTATAATAATGCCAAAAGTATTGAAGACAGGAATATACCATTTCTGAATGAATACCTGAAAACCTGAGAAGTATCAACCTTGCGAAAGGTTAATTTTGAGGTAGTCGCAGAACTCACCATCTGGATCCAGTGCAGAAGGTGACCTTTGCAGCGCTCCCAGACGCAGAGCTGGTCGTCCATGCCGACGCTGATGACGTAGAGTGACGTACAGATGACTGACGTCACGGTGGCCGCGTGACCGCGCAGTTTGTGTACGCATGCGCCGGTCATCAGGTCCCACAGCCGTACGGCGCCGTCCTCCGCGCCGCTCGCCGCCGCCAGGGGCGCCACCTGTGTGAAAAGAGGGGCGCTTTCTCAGACAATCATCGCCAATTTTTCTCTATCTCTAATTTTTTTTAATCGCATCTGTTTTGAACAGAAGTATTTTTGCCTCGTATTCTAAACCCTATCTTTAATTTCATTCATATTATAGCTTTTTTTTTTCAGGGATGTCAGGTGGGATCAGGAAGAGTAGTGGAGATATTTTTTATGTGGAATTTACTGCCTCGGCGAGACAGAGAAAACATGGGGAATTTTTCCAACCATGGGGTGCCGTAAGACCTCAATTGGATCGAAGAAATTGGGCCAGACACATCGGTGTCGGCTATGACATGGGGCTGAGGTTGTGTGGAGAGGTTCAAACCACTGTTTTATTGTCGTGAATGAGGAGTTAATTGTATAAACTCGAAATGAAAACAAGGATTTTCAATGAAAAGTGGAAAACTGCTATCAGTGCATCATTAAATACCATTTTTAGAAGACCAGAAATTACAAAGCAGATGGCCACTTTCTCATATTCTATACCAATAGGAACTCGGACCAAGTAGAAGTACAACCCCTTAAAACAACAAGCTGCAATTTTCTTTACTTTACCTCTCTACTCATACCATGTCAGTAACCTACTATACAGATAACAGAATATTCTATTGTACCATCATCATCAAAATGTCAGCAGCCTAGATTCTAACTTTTAAACTTATTTACTATGACCATCTCTGGTGATTTCAACATTATTTCTATTCTGAACAAAATTTCATAAGGGATATTTCAAGTGAATATTAGATATTCATAGCAATATGACAGATAGTTTGCGATAGATGTGCATGGGGCGAGGAATTCACTGTGACAGTACCTTATCTAAAAACAGCGCGGTGACTCCTCCGGTGTGGCCGTGTAACGTGTAGAGCCTCAGTGAGTCTTCCACCCGAAACACCTGGTAACGGAGAATACAGAATAATCATATTAAAAGGGTCAAGCACTGGGCTTGCTGTGAATACGATGCTGTCGGGTACTCTGCCAAACATAGTTATAGTGTAAAAACCCACGGCAGACGTTGTATGGCGATGATGCAGGCTCAGTTTGTAGGAATCCGACAAAAGCTAATTTGTTAGGTTTTGTGGACCGCTGCTTACTGCACTGCCATGTGGCCATCACCGTTGAGTGTGTGGCCTAATCCACTGCAGCGATGACTATACTTGCCTGAAAGGTATCTGGACGATACGTTTTGTAACCAGCATCCTTCGTTTTTCAGCGGGTGACCCACGGACCATACGGGTTTTTTTTCGAATCTATGTCAGAACTCTGTCAAGAATTGACGTAGGAACTTCGAGAGCGTCGCTTCCCGAAAAGGAAGCATAGCGTCCAATTTACGATGCGTATCATCCAAAGCCTGCTGGCTACCGAGCGTATCGTCCAGTATTCGCCTGAGATAAGGCTCCCATGCGGCAGCCCTACAATACTCTAATGTGGTTGTGCCCAAGGGGAGACCACCTTTACATGGCAGACAATACTCCCTCCCTTCCCCTGCTTTGAGAAATGACCGAAAGGTATTATTTGATCATGAAACTGGATGTGGCTGGATAGGTTCAAACTGCAGAGATGCTGCAGCCTACTTCGGGTTTTTTTTTTTTTTTTTTTTTTAAGGTTTTTTATTTATACTGGAGGTTTCAGCTAGGGCAGAGTTGCCCTATATTCTGCTGGCTCCAGTGAAACTAGTCCAAGAAACGCCTCCAATGTCCTATATAGGACTTACATGAGGTCTGGGTTAAAACAAAGCACATTCATACACTATGACAGAACTGCCTACCTTCAGTGTGTGATCTTGACTGGCTGTGACAACACGTCCACCTTCTGATTGGAGCACGTTGATTGGACGCTGGTGAGCGCAGACGCTGTCAATCATTTTGATGTGAATGACGTCATCCCAACTTGTGTAGTCAGAGCCCATCGTTCCTGAACTGTTCAACCGCTGCAAACCACCTATGTATGGGACCCAGTGTACAATTTGATACCTTATTATCATTATCAACATCGCTCGTTCATTTCCTTATGTAGACGTAAACTAATCACAAATCTTCTCCACTTGAATGCCCCGGGATTTTTTTTTTTTTTTTTTTTTTGGGGATAAATTTTTTTGTTTATAGTATCATATACTTCTTCTGAGTAGGTGGGACTCCAAATCTTGTTTAAAAAATGCTTAACTAACGTAAAAAGGGTACTCAAAATTCCGAGTCGCCACCCAATGGCTACAGTAGTTGCTGCACTTGTATACTTTTATATTGTAGGTAAAAATCGTTTCCTCCATATTCGGGGTGTTGCCCGTAAAATATGTTGAGAAAGAATATTTTTATATTTTGCTGAAAAAGTATTTTACGTATTTTCCACTTGGAGTTTTACATTTGCTGATATTTCGTTCAAAGCGGTGCCTAGTTTATGATAGGAGGATATTTTGATATTTTCATTCATACTTTATGTATTGGCAGCTAGTCAGGGAAACCCTGAAGCTCATGGGAGTAATACTGCACACATTTACATCGAGGTCATGTTTATGGGTTCTAGAAATAATATGGGGTTGACATACACAGGTTAAATTAAGGTTTTTGAATACTGAGGACAGTATTTCTGTTTTATAAACGAAATACCCTGATTTCAGATATTTCCCTGAACTCTGACATCCCTGGTTAAAGCGGTTGGTGTACTTTAAAACATGGTGCTTCGAGTGTGTTGGGGAAAAAATTAGCCTACATGATTTCTACATACAGTTTTACATTTGTCTGTCTGATATCATAATAATAATATCATATGTCCAGGACTAAGCTGAGTCAATTATGCAGAGTAATTATGATTTACTATGCCTATCATTTAAGTTGCTTTATATAAGACGATAAAAAGGTCATTTGGTAAAACAAACTAAAACGATCTTAAAGGTGTCTGAGAAGAAAACAAATAGAAATCATGAAGTTGGGACTTTGCTGAAATAATTGGACCCGGTGATGAAATCCAGCCACAAACATGCGCCCCTTTATTGGCTAAAATGGTCTTTGTATTGAGATATCATATGTTAAATGCCTTACTGGCCAATAAAGAAATTCTTTATAAAAAGAATCGTGGGGAGGAGGAGACTGGTTCCCTGCCCCAATGAACAATGGGACAGGTAACGCCTTACGCTGGTTCCCAGGTCATTCGCAGCAGAGGGAAGAACCAGCACAACCTATCTCCATCACAAGATTCCCCAAAACAACTAATTTCCACTTCTTTACAATAAATGACAATACAAAAATAAAGTAATTACAACGTTTCTAAAGGTCAAAGAAAAATGGTGGTAGTCACCTGGCCTATTATGTCAGTGAGCACATAGGCCAAGCTTCCAGGCTAGAGACTGGGGTTACCTACCCGGTAGCAGGCGCTTGTGCACGCTGGTGGGCGTGGTCATGCCCGACATGGCGGGGGAGATGGACGTCTCTAATTCTAAGAAGTCGACGACGCCGTTTAACCGCGCCGCGATCACCCTGAAACGCAGAAACATGAAACCATTTTTTTTTTTTTTTCCTTTTTTTTTTTTTCCACTAATCCTCTTCATCAATTTAATGAATTGGGAGGGCCCCAGTAAAAATATTTGGGTGCCCAAAAAGTGACAACGTCACATACCTTGATTTAGCCAAATAAAGATGCCTGAAGAGTCCGAACTGGATGAAACCTTGACCCCCAACCCCCCCTGACATAGAATTATCAGGATACTTTCAATAACATTTGAAGACACACACCCACAGGCCCCTACGGGCTGGGTGGGTGGGGATTGGATCTAAGATCCGCTCCTATTGGTTGGTTTTTGCTCATTGTCCACACGAACAATAGTTTCCTTGGAGACCCCATAGCAACATGGTTCAATTTCGACAGGAAACTGTCACTTTCAAGGTAGCATCGGCTTGTGTAAGAGGTGTATTTAGCCACGTCTCAATAATCGAAACATGAAACCATTACACACTACTCTCCGCAAACCAAAATGAATAGCATGTTTTTAGTGGGTATCGATTGATTTTATCTCAGGCCTGACTAATCACTGACTAGTTGGGAAATACGTGTATTTATAGCATCATCCCCTTTGAGTATTTTTTAAAGAATACTTCATGGGCGTTGAGTACGAGTTCCCAGTGTTAAGTATAATGGTAAAAAATACCAGGGGTGAGATAAAAGACTAGACAGTGTTGGGACTAGAGGTAAAACATGCTCTGAGTTGTGGGATTTGTGTATAGATCCGTTCAACAGACTAACTCTATTTCGGTGCTGCCGGGGTTCTCGCAGAAATTTGTTGGGGCACGATTGGTTGCCGCCGATTTGTAGCTATTGCGAGTCTTAGGTTAATATTAATGACAATTTTGAATATCCGTAATTTCTTTTGGAAACACTTAGTTCAATGTTCACATACTTCAAACAAATGCTCAGAGCTGATCGCTAGGTGTGGCTACTCTGGATGACTCACGGCACATTTCTGAAACTCTTTATGATCGCAGAAGGACATATTACCCAACAAGTAACGCCCCCACCCAAATATTTGTCTTTAACTTAGATTCAACGATAACTTTAAATAAAATATCAAACAGGTATCAGCACTGGTTTAAAAGGAATCAAACATTTGATGGTATCGTATGCACAGAAAAATTTACATACATTTTCCATGCGTATCTCATCCTAAAATACATACAGAAAGGTAATTGATATCAACAACAGCATTACTTCTTTGCATTGTACAGATTGGATCCTTGTTGGATGAATATAAATTATTACAGCAAATAGCTTGCTTGATAGCATTAAGTATCAGATACTTTTTTCCAGCATTTTGTTGGTTCAAATGGGTATCATAGAGCCTCTCTAGCGTGCCTACTTACTTGTTGCCCACAAGGCAAATTGCTGTAACACCATTCGCGCTGTCTTGGTGTACGAACTTTAATGTCCCTGTAGTACCGTCCCAGAACTAGACCAATGCAAAAAGATATATAAAACTTTAAAATCAGGATTACAAGTGTATGAAAACAAACTTGTCTATCAAGATATATCTAATTCCGTACGTGGCAATATCTGTCACTGCACTAAACTGGGAAGCGAAAAAGAAAAAAATCGAGATATAGCTAGATGAAAGGGGGGGGGGGGGGGAGGGAGAGACGGAGGGACAGGTGGACAGATGGACAGAAGGATGGACGATCAGACAAATGGAGGGGGGATGGTGGCAGGGAGGGATGGATGGACAGAGATGATTGGTCAGGAAGAGGGAGGTAGGCAAAGAAAAGGGTGAAAGGAAGAAACAAGGAATTAGTGAGACAAGCAGACAGGCCTGATCACCAGTGGGGAGTCTTACTAAATGTAGGAGATAAAGTGCCTTGCATAACAGAATAGATAAACTTAATAGCACCACACTGAAGAAGGCCACCTCGATTAACCACTCCTACCTCTATGCGTCCATTGCCGCAACCAGTGACAATGAGACTGTCCTGACACGCCAGGCACCACACAGCGGGCGCCAGGTCGTCGTGAGTGTCCCGCTTAAAGAGCACGCCGT
Organism: Alentia gelatinosa; assembly: GCA_950022655.1. Lineage (NCBI taxonomy): Eukaryota > Metazoa > Annelida > Polychaeta > Phyllodocida > Polynoidae > Alentia > Alentia gelatinosa. The sequence goes on along the minus strand of OX465588.1, from coordinate 54,228,368 downwards.
CCGCCGGCACCGCGGGGTCTGGGCAGTCCCCCTGACTGAGGCTCCGTGTCCGGCCGCCCTCAGCCTCCTGTGACCTCTCCGCCCCTTGCGTCAACCCCTCCCCACCACCCCCACCCTGCCGTTTGGCCATGTAGGCTGCCTTCTCAGCTGCCAGCTGCCTATGCTCCTCATAGTGCTGCTCGAAGTCCCCGAAATAAAACCCTTTCGGCTTGCTCCCCACTGGGCTCGTTGTCAGCCTACCAGAGTCCGTGGGTGACGGCAGGGGACTGTTGCCTGCCTGGAGGCTCGGCTGTGACCTGCTGGCAGCGTGCGATGTGAAGTCAGTGTCTATGGTGCCTGTCAGATCAGGCACCAAGTCAGAAATGCTCGCAGGCATGAAGTGTTTATTAAGCGGTGGCGGCGGCGGTGGCGGCGGCCGCTGCTGGTAAGTGGTGTGCATGTTCTGCAGCATGGTGAAGTCAGCCGAATAGTTCCTCCGGTGGCCGAAGTCCTCGCTGCGGTGGCGGGCGTGCGAGGCGCCCCTGGTGATGGGGGAGGAGGAGCCGGGCACGCAGTAGTCGTCCCGCGTGGCTGGGCAGGGCGACATGTCGGCAGGCGGGACAAGCTTGGGCTGGTCGGAGAAGTCACACAGGTCCTGCAGTGAGTCGTTTACACTGCTGCCCACAGCTGGGATGCGCTGCTCGAAGGGCGGCTCTCTGACAAGACACACACACATAGAACGGTGAATAAGATATTCAGCCAACAGGGTCATGCCTCATCCAGGTAAAAATCTCTTTCATTGCTCAGGGTTCAAAAAGCACAATATTACTATTAAGGTAAAGTTCCGTTCCGAGCAAAGTGTCCCCTAAAGCAGGGTGTCCCCTAAAGCGGGGTTAAGATAAACCAAATAACAATTTATGTTCAGAGAAAACTTCCCTTAAGCGGAATGTTCCCTTAAGCAGAGTGCCCTCTTAAGCGAGGTGTCCCAGAAGCGAGGTTTTACTGTAATAGCAAATAGTATAATAGGACATTATCATAACAAATTGATATTATTAGAAAATACCATGTTTCTCTAATATTATAATAGTCTATCCTAAATGGATGTTGTTGATGGTTAATGGTGTTTTACGCTATAGAATCAGGCTCATGTCAAGGCGAGAGAGAATCGAAGAGATGAAGATGACAGACAAGCAGAAAACACACAGCAAGGCCTAGCCACGAACTCTGGATTCCATAAGCCACAGACCAGCGCATTGCTGGTATGTGATGCCTCTACTGATACAGTAGACGGATACTCACCTCCTGCGGCAGATGTTGGTGACGCGCTCCCCCGACATGGAGTCCCACACGCTGAGCTGTCCACCTAGACAGGCGCTGACAATGAGCGGGCCGTCCGTCACAAGACACTCCACCTCCTGTACAAAATCACCAGCAACCCAAAAGTTTTATAAGGGAACGTGTATTCCTATATACCTATGGCTGTACACTCTATGCTTACACCACGCTCTGGGGGGTGCAGTAACTATCTGATACTACCCAAGGTTGGTATACTACCCAAGGTTGACATTTAGACCAATCAGATTGTCTCCTATTAGACCACATTTGAAGGTATATAGGAATAGGGAAACCAAGTACCAGTGAAAGGAAGTCAAAATTACTCAGTAAGGCTTGGAAAAATTACTGCCCGCGGCCAGGGCCTTGGGCAGTAATTTTTCCAAGCCTTACCTCGTAACTTTGACTTCCTTTCACCGGAACATAGTTTCCCTCTATTATACAGAAACAGGGTTACTGTGGCTGTACCTGATAAATATGCAATAAAATTGAAGATTGTCTACTTTACCGAGTATTTGTTACATACAAACACAGTATACCTGTTTTCGTATTACCATGTACCATATAATAGACATATTTCTACCTTTGTTTTCAGATGATTTGTTGGGTTTCATCGTCATACATCCCCGTACACCACGTACGACATGGATAGGAGTGGGTCGTATACATAGGCCATACGGCTACAGGTATATAATCATTTATCTCTATATATCTGTCTCAAAAGATTTAGGGAATTATTTTTCGTCAATAAAAGGAGAAATTCAAAGAGCACCTTGCTGTGGATAGTAATTCTTCACAAATTTTAGCAACTGATTTACTGTAAAACCATTAAATCAAATTAAAAACAAACACCCCAAAAATGCTTTGTTCCCTGACTAGGTAGGGACGCAAATCTTGAAATAGATTCTAGAAGGATAAAAATGACTGGAAATATGCTCAGAGCTGTGTTTGTTGTATGGTATTCACTTGCTTAACCGATTCTACCTTAAAATGATTCTACTCGTCAGAACCGAACCGTTATTATGCAAACCACCAGACTACATTATTGTTAGAATAATGAGGCATAACAACCACCCATCACAACCGCGATATCCCCATTTTGCGGCTACTCTCCCAACGCATCTAGATGGGTGAATTGGTAAATTACAAGCAGATTTCTGGTTACGGACACAAATTGACAAAAAAAAAAATGCAAATAGAGAGGAGTGTGACCGACCTGCACGTGTGACTCCAGTATGAGCGGCACCGTCTCGCGGATCTGCTTGAAGTAGGGCGACTGGCGCTTGCGTCGCCGCTCGCCGCTGAACCACCAGTTCCGTCCACGGTGGTAGTTACGCGAGCACATGCACATGTAAAGCTTGGTCATGCAGTACGTACAGAGGATGAAGCTGGCGATGCCCAGCAGCACCGTCATCACCAGCTCGGTCCGCGACTGCGGGTTGCGGAACACTCGCTTCAGCATCAGCCCCAGCGTCAGCAGCGGCGGGTCCCCACCAGGGGTCAGCTTGGTGTAAGGGTGCGGGGTCAAGGTCGGGTCAAGGTCACGGGGGTCAAGGTCGGGGTCGTGACCTTCGGTGCCCTGGTCGGGTTCCTGGATGCTGGGGGCGGCGCCCTTCTCGTGCGGGTTGCGCAGGGAGACGGCCTCGTCGGCCTTCACCACCAGCGACAGGTGGATGCTTGGCAGGATGGTCACGTACCTGAAGACACACTTAAAGATGAAGATTTTTTTTTTTCAAGGTAGCATCGGTTGGATACAGAAGTACTTTTGCCTCGTTTTCTAAATTGTAAGGATTAAGAAGACGTCTCAATAACACCTCTGTAACAAGCCAATGCTTAAAAAAAGAAAATGAAAAAAAAATTGAAGACACATTTAAACATAGTGCTTTAAAGGGGGACTCAATTCGGGTTGCAGAATTCAGGATTTTCAAGGTAAGGTTCCGGGAATTTACATACCGAGGCCTTGGCTGTGATGTGTAAATTCCAGGACCCCCTCACCGGGAAATTCCGGAATTCTGACACCCGTAATTGGTTCCCCTATCATTACATGCCTAACATGATTGGAAATATGTCATATTTCTCACTTACAATGTCGATTCATGGGCAAAGATTGTCTACACTTCATGCCAACATGTCATGTGGTCAACCTTGAGATTAAAACTAGTAATTCCATCCCTAGCGGCGGTGTGTAGCTATAGACTGTAGGCATATAATAATATGAATTACCTGCGTATGCGAAGCATATATGCAGCAACTCAGTAGTAAACTAATACATACATATATGTCCTTTGTAAAGTAAATCAACTAAACTGTATTCATTTAACAGATATGTGAAAATTCATGTCTTACCACACACCAACCATACCTCAGTAAACAACCACGTATATACATGTCGATTTTTTTTATCAGTTTATTAGTTGATTGAGCTGGATTAATCTGAGACATCTATATGATTTAATCATCTCAGAGGACACTGATAAGGCCACTCAAAAAAAAAAAACTTGTTTCTCATCACCGCGCGCATCTGAAAAAACGATTTTAGAAGATTTTTTTTTTTTTTTTTTTTTTTAGATAGATGAACCTTGATAGAAATCATGAAAGGTATGTGTATTTAGCATCAAATTAAAGCTCCTGATGTCAGGGATGCATTAAATGTATAGCCAGTAAAAATCTGGAAACCCCGCATAAGCAGACACCCCGCGTAAGCAGCCACTTTGGCCCGGATCGGAGGGTGTCCGCTTATGCAGGGTTTTACTGTATGTCTGCCATCTTTGATAAAGCAAAAAAAAAAAAAAAAAAAAAAAAAAGCGCCCTCGTCATATTTTTCATGGCTTGGTGATGAGAAACAATTTTTTTTTTTTTAGTGGCCCAAACTAGCCTCATACATTGAGGAGTGTGTTGAGCACACACCCAGCCTCACCTGGCACGCATGGTGATGTTGTAGTAGCTGAGCAGAGTGGGCCAGTGGTTGTAGGAGAGTTCGCGCCACTTCTCCACCGTCTGGTGCGTCAAGAGACCGTGCACGTACTTCTGACCGTCATCGCCTGGAGGCTGTTCACAAACAAACATAGTTTACACACACATACTTTGGGTAAAAATCTCATACACATACGACTAATTTATGCAGGGCTACCAACCCCGAATCGTTTAAATTTACATCTAGTCTGTGTACGATAAATAATGTAGTGGCGTTTTTTTACCTGTGTATGAGAGATGATTTAGTGGTGTTTTTATGTGTGTATGAGAGACGATTTAGTGGTGTTTTTATGTGTGTATGAGAGACGATTTAGTGGTGTTTTACCTGTGTTTGAGCTAAATGTGATCTACCGATGTGTGAAAGATAAGTTTTTTTCCCAAAGACCTCTTTCTTCATGTCTTTGATTTACAATTTGTTCCTTCATCGCGTGTGTGCATATAACAATTTGACAGCAATAAAATAGCCGACAGTAACAGCTATTTAAACAAGCTGATTTTTATCTCTTGGCCTTCCGTCTATTAAGTAACATACAACACAGACCTCAATGTATAAATGTGGTTAACATGTGCATGAGAGATGCTTTAGTGGTGTTTTAACTGTGTATCAGAGAGGAATTAAATGTGATTTACCCGTGCCTCAATGAAATGTCAACCGTGTTCTTTACCTGTGTTTCAGATTTAGAAAACGTGGCATGAACACTTCTGCTCCCAACCGATGCTACCTTGAAATGACAATAACTCGTCAGATCCAAACCGTTGCTATGCTACCTCCTGGTGATCATTGTCAAAAGAACAATGCAGCATAACAACCACCCTACACGCCTGTGACATCACACAGGCGCGGTCACTCTCCAACCCGAATTCGGATTGGACAGCAAAAATATAACCCAGCACAGTGCTGGTTACACAGACTGTCAACATTGTGACAGTGGGGGTGGGGATCAAGGTTTCGTCCGAATCGGACTCTTCAGGCATCTTAATGTTTGGCTGTATCAAGGCATATGACTTAGTCACATTTAAGGAAAATACAAAAAGTAAATTCCTGAACTTTATTAAGGTTTAATAAAGCAAGTGGAGGTAAAAGCAAGACAAGCTGTCACAGGGCAAGGAAGCTGTGTGATAGGAGTCAGGGGGGGTCCACAGGGTTAGTTGGACAGTGTCCTACTAACTTATAAAAGGTGTCACTAACCCGGTAAAAAAAAAAGAAAAAAAAAGAAAGAAATTTACCTGTGTTTCAGAAACGAGCCCCTGGTGGCGGGGTTTGTGGAGCCCCTCACTGTCAGCCGCCTCGCGGTGGAAGGAGTCGGAGGTGGGAGGTGTTGTGCGCATGTGAAGTTTGGGTCCAGCTCCCTGCTTGTTGGAGACATTATTCAGGGCAAGTTGTGCCAGGTGCTCCACTAGCCCTGCTTTGTAGACGATTAGCGCGATCCAGATGACCACACACACCTGTAGGGTGAGACACAAGGTGAGCTTCAGTTAAACCAGGCATCAAAGGTGAATTTATCAAACTCAGAGATGATAGTATGGTCTGGAAAAAAACAGGAGCACTCAACCTAAGATATACCAGAGTTATGATTGATTCCTATTACTCAGGCAGGAATGAAAGTCGGCACTGAGGGAAAAAAAGCCGGAAATTTGAAACATTCAAGAATCATTCATGACTTTATTTTGGAATAGAATGGCTATGAATTGATAAATATCCCAGTATTGCCTGATTCTGTGAGGAGTTAAAACCATCGTTCAACTGACGTAAATGAGGCTCAATTCATATTATTTTTGTTTTACACATGGAAAAAGAATATTATGTAATGAAAATGAAAAAGCGTATTGCATACAGCTTATGCCCTAATATTAAAACAACTCATTACATTTCATGGTCATCCTACATCGATATTACCCAAGATTGGTCCTTCTAAACAATCGATTCATTACTAATATATATTAATTTATTCATAAGAAAATAAGATGGCAGCATACTCATATCTTGGCAAGAGCGAATCTATGTGCACATCTGAACTGCGAATCACAATTTTGCAATCTCCAAGCTAGCGCTCTATCCCACTGCCTGAATTAACTATTGAGGAGGGGATAATGAAGGTTTACAACACAATAATGCTCAAAGAATTGTGGGACCTACCATGATGGCTCGCTGCATAAAGCGGGTCTGAGCCCAGTAATTCATGAGCTTCACGCGCTTCGGTGTCTTGCGAATGGGGTCCATCATGGAGAATTCATCTGTAAAGCTGCCCTGTGAGGTCTGCATGGCTTGTGAGCCTGTGAGAAGCAAAGACAGTGTTAAAGATTCTTACTGTTTGACATACCCGTCTTTTTCCACATGGTATTATGCTTATAGATATTTCAAGAATCACAGTAAAAGGCATTCAAAAAAACTGCACTATATAGTTAATCCAAGTGGTTCCCTATAACTTTGTGCAAGCATAAAATTGTAAGCCATTCAGATAAGTTATCTTTTTTTTGTGTTTTCAAGGTAGCATTGAATGTGATCAGAAGTGCTTTTGTTTCGTTTTCTAAACCCCATAAGTAATCTAAAAATTTCAGGAAGGTTTAAGCCTCGTTTTCTGAAACTGTCCCATAAGTAATCTAAAATAATGCTCAATGTTCAGACTCGGACGAAACCTTCTGAATAGTGAACAAGTACTCCATGGTTTCTAGTAGCATTCCTTTCGGGACAACTCGATCCCACGATAAATTGACCCTAGCATCCATTAACAGAATACTGAAAGATATATACTGTAAATCAGAATAAAACACAAACGAGGCTCACCTCTACTGAAGGGCATCTGACGCACTTCCGGGACGCTGGGGCCGTACAGACTGTAGGTGAAGCTCGCTCTGCTGACATGCGCGGCGTCCGAGATCTTGTTACCCGCTTTGCCGCCAGGAGGCACGTCCGCATCCGTTTCCGGTATGGTGACGTGGACGCTCTGTTTCTGGAGGTCTGACAGCTGCCGAAAGAAAGGTGAAGGACATGGAGTATTGTTTTATGATATACAAGTGGAGTACTATCGTAAAACTGGATGAGGTTTAATCTTGTCCACCGTATTCCACGACTGGAGTTTGGCAAAGTGACATCATGAGGCGAAGCCGAGTGAAGTCTGGAGCCAAAACTTCAGGAGTGGAATGCGATGGCCAAGATTAAAACGAATCAGGTTTTGATTTTATCCTACCCTATCTCCTCGATTTTGGAATATTACGTGATAACAATGCTGTATGCCACTAGTGGCATATAAAACTCCGTATGCCAGTCAGCATGGCATACGAAAACCCAATGTTAAGCCTATGGGATTTTATATTAGGGGTACGATAAATGTATATATACATCAAGATATGTTCCAGGAACATTCTGGGTTATGGCCAGATATCTATTGTATTATGGAGGCGGCCATCTTACCCCAGGCGCCAAATAAAACACCATGTGGCGGTACGGTTATCAATGAACTACAACAGTGTTTGTCCCTATATGCCCTTCTTCTAAACCATAAACAAACTAACAAACAAAACCAACCCCGACTGCATTAGCGCCCTCCTCACAGGTCGCACTAGAACGAAATTACACATCTGGCGGAATTTCCCTGGAACTTATAATCACTCTGTGCCCTATAAAGCCCCACTGGTGTTAATTGTGTAAACCCACTTGTCCGACATACATCATTTAGTATTCGGTAAAAAGAACAGACATAAAATGAAAATTAGTTCCTCTGAGCTGCTTATAACTAAATATTCCTCAATACCCTGTGACCGAGTATCACCATGTCCCTACCATATAAAGGTGTTAAGGCTAAGTTATTTCCTACATGATAAAATTCTTATCCCAATTTTCACTTTTTTAAATAGAAATGGTTTTCTCGCTCTAATAATTGACTTCTCACCGCAGTGTTATCTCCGTGTATCCTGGGGCACAAAGAAATCAGTGCCCGGCGAAGAGTTAGAATGCAGTTTAGAATACGAGGCGTGAGCACTTCTGACCACAGCCGAAAAAAAAAAAAAAAAAAAAAAAAAAAAAAAAAAGAAGAAAAGAGTTAGAATGCAGGTGTTTGATGTAATTCAGAACCTACCTCCATGCGGCGGATGTCGATGGAGAGCACAGTGGTGAAGAAGAACATCTGCAGGAAGAAGTCTGACAGGAGCCCAACCACAGCAAACAGACAGAACTCCTGGATGGCGGGCACGAAGGTGAAAAACCCCACGGCCAGAATGAGCAGCTCTGTCATCAGGTTCTTAAAGATGGACCAGCCCTCCTTACGCAGACCTGAATGAGTAGGCAATGAGGCTGTGAGTAGTTATGTGAATGAGAGAAAGAGCGAGTATTATACGGAAACAGGGAATCGGTTCGTTTTATCATAAATTTTACCACATATTTATCACATACAGACACAGTATGCCTGTTTTCGTATTATTTTATACCTTAAAATATCCAATTTTTAACTTTGCTTCTCGGCGAGTTTTTTTTATTTCGCCGCCATACATGTCCCGTATAGAATACGGATAGAAAAATACGACATGGGTAGGAGCGGGCCGTATGTGTAGGATATACTACCACAGGTAAATAATAATATTACCTGTGTGTGAATGTCTCGCACATACTAGCCAGCCGTATGGATTTCAATCTACACACTGCACTCCGTACCATTTAATTTTTAAAATGGCGTTTTCAATGATTTACTAAATACTATTATTATATATCTGTGGTAGTATATCCTACACATACTGCCCGCTCCTACCCATGTCGTATTTATACCCATACGACACCTAGGTGACGTACGGGGTATGTATGTGGTGTACAGGGCATGTACGGCGGCAAAATCCAAATATTCCCCCAGTAGCAAAGTTAGAAATTCCATATTTTAAGGTATATAATAATAGAGAAACAGGCTGACTGTCTCCGTACGGATAAAATACTTGGTAAAATAGGCGATCAGATGAACCTCTGCCTCCGGCATCGGTTCATCTGATCGCCGATTTCACCGCATATTTTATCCGTACGGAGACAGTAAGCCTGTTTCTCTATAATACCGTCTGTCCAAAACAGGTATCATATTCCTATCTGTATTCAGTTAGCTATAAAAAGAAAACCGTACACCCGCTAATAAATTGAGAGAGTATATCGGAAGTGCTGAATACAAACGCGGTTGATAATACACACCATTACTCTAGATATTTGTCCAGTGTCAACAAAGTTGGGCGTCTACTGCGGAGATAGTGCTACTGAGTTGTCATTGCTAAAATGCCATTTACAAAACCATTTCATCGAAGGTTTTAGAATTAGATAAATCCAATGCCAGAAGTGGAGATTCCAGGTATTCTATATTTACATGACAAATTACATTCAGTTTCTCCAGTTAGAAGTGGAAAATCGGTGGTTCCTCGGCCATTGTTTACATAGGATATACAAAAAAAAACCAAAAAAAAAAAAAAAAAAAAATACATAGGATATACAGACGTCTTCGGTGAGGCCAGCTAGACCTTGTAGGTAACTGGGGCGATAACAGGGAGTTCAGTAATGTCTGGAGGGCGTACAGAGATTGCTGTTAGAGGACTGGGTGACTCACCTTGAGCCACGCGGAGCTTCACGTCCAGGTGGACCGGCGTAGACACGACCGACTTGGTGACCACCAGCACGTTCTCCAGCCCGATGATCACCACCAGGTAGGGGAAGATCTCACTGAAACACGAGTCACATTCAGAGCTTAAGGTAAAGATACCTGATGAGTCCGAAGCGCATGAAACCTTGATTCTCCACCAATTCTATCCAGTAGAAAAAAAAAAAAAAAAAAAAAAATTCTATCCAGTAGATTTGAATAGGACTTTGCTATGATACAGAACACGTTTGATAATTTTCTCGTTTAGAGTTGCGCATGTAACTATACTTATGTGAATATGGCTTAAATATTTGTCTTGCTGTAGAGTCCATATTTACTGAAGAGAGGTTTACAGTATGGTGGTTGCTTGTGCACTGTCTTGATACAGGCTATACTACCTTGCAGCTGCTAGTCATTATGCAATACAAACGAATCTGTATGACAGGGATGCCAGTTGGGGTCAGAAAAAAAAGATATCGAGATCTTTTTGCAATATAGGGGTTTAAAAATTACATACACATTGCAGTGGGGAATCATGGGACCAAGGGAAAGCTCAAGTTTTTACAAGGGTCAGTGGGGAGGTTCAGTTGGGAATCATGGGCTGTGGCTGAATTGGGTGATTTAGAAGTCAGTGACGTCAATGACTCACCTGCCGTTGAGGCTGGGAGTGAGGCCGAAGAGAGTACAGATGCCGATCGACATGAGGAGTGAGGAGACAACTGTCACCACGGCGCTTAGTGCTAGGCCCCACTTAGACTTCACCATCTCTATCTTGCCTGGAAGATAAACAATTCATAATCATCCATTCTTTACAACCAGTCATAATCTACCATCTACAATATATCCTTATAATCCTATTAGGGAAATTATCCCTTTTTTCATTCTGTATTGGTGTTGGCCATGGAATGGGACTGAGGGTGTATAGGGAGCCAAAGTGAACCCGATGCAACCACAGATAGCCGGTAAAAAATACTATTTCCGGGTATAGGCGCTCAGTACTTTGACTATGTAGGTTCAAGAGTATATGTGTCATTTTCCAATCTTTTAGATCCAAATTTTTGATAAACTTAACAACTGTCATCGTAGTTTCGAAACAGAGTTATTCAGAGACGATAGTTATAAACTTTACTTCAAAAGTAACAAACGGGACCAAAAACAAAAGTCTAGCCTCAAACCCCCATAGCTTTAGCACTAGGCCTCGTTCTTACTGGCCACCGGAAATGGTGTTTTGTAGGTGGGTATCTGTGGTTTCAGCGGTTTCACTTTGGCTCCCTATGGGGAGAATTCAAACCAGTTTTACTGTTGTGAATGAGGCTCAATCTATACTATTTGTGTATTATACGAAAATTTGAGAAGTGTCTAGATCCGGACTGTACTGAGGAAGCAGCTACCGCGCTGTGGGTGGTAGTTTGAACTGTCACGCCTTTTATAGTCTTGTACCATGTGATCCCAATGGCTCAATTGGTAAAGGCGCTATCTCGTTGGGTGGTAGGGCGTTGTTTATATGTTGTCAGGGCCATTGAACAAACAAAAAATTCTGATCTTTACAAGAAAAAATTATTTTATAAATTGGAAATGAAAACTAAAGATTTCCTTGAAAATTCATTTTTGTATGTAACTCTGCAGATAAATCATGTCCTCAATAATAAAAAAAGATTTAGAAAACGTGGCATGAACACTTCTGCTCCCAACCGATGCTTGGGAAAAAAAAAAAAAAAAAAAAAATAAATAAATAAATAAATAAATAAATAAATAAAAAAAAAATCAATAATAAAAAAAAAATACCCACGGACACTGAAGTAGAGGTAGAGGAAGAGCACGGTGTAGGCGACGAGAAGCGGCGTGTACTCCACGAAGTAGTTGACGTCCTTGAAGTAGACGTGGACGACATGGTCGGCGGCGCTCGACGAGTTGGCGAGGAGACGGAGCGGGTAGCGGTGCTCCAGGTAGTCACGCAGGGCAGATATGTATCTGTCACACACAACAGTATAGGTTAATTTTCTTTTATTTAGAAAACGAGGCGAAAACACAGATGTATCTGACACACACAACAGTATAGGTTAATTTTCTTTTATTTAGAAAACGAGGCGAAAACACAGATGTATCTGACACACACAACAGTATAGGTTAATTTTCTTTTATTTAGAAAACGAGGCGAAAACACAGATGTATCTGACACACACAACAGTATAGGTTAATTTTCTTTTATTTAGAAAACGAGGCGAAAACACAGATGTATCTGACACACACAACAGTATAGGTTAATTTTCTTTCATTTAGAAAACGAGGCGAAAACACAGATGAATCTGACACACACAACAGTATAGGTTAATTTTCTTTTATTTAGAAAACGAGGCGAAAACACAGATGTATCTGACACACACAACAGTATAGGTTAATTTTCTTTTATTTAGAAAACGAGGCGAAAACACAGATGTATCTGACACACACAACAGTATAGGTTAATTTTCTTTTATTTAGAAAACGAGGCGAAAACACAGATGTATCTGACACACACAACAGTATAGGTTAATTTTCTTTTATTTAGAAAACGAGGCGAAAACACTTCCGTACACAACCGATGCAAACCGATGGTTATTGGTCGTGGAATGTGTCTGGGGTGTGTGGGAAGGTTTGGACCAGTGTAAATGCGGCCTAGTTAAGTCTCCCTCTTTGTTTTACAAAAGAAATAATGAAAAGAATCACAAACTGAAAATGAAAACAAAGATTTCTTTGGAATAGGGACAACTGTATTCTTTTAATTCAAAAATCCATCTGATTTGTGTTTGATTTAGGTGGTGTTTAATTTTTTTTTACACAATATCACCGTACACATTTTTTTCCAATAACCGGAGATAGACCAAGTCTCGCTTTGATTAAACGAAAGGACGACACATCCATCTTAATTGTGATTTATAGATAGAAGACAAAGGTGGCCCTTCTAAAGGGGTTCACTGTCCATTAGCCATGCACTTGGGCTTTAAGAACTTACTTCTCATTGTATTTCTCGAAGAGGAGCGTAATTGCGTAAGATATGACGCGTTGTCGGTTACGGAAATATATACGGCGAATTCCGGTGTCTTTAAGTGGGATCCCGAACAGGAGATCTGCAATGAAACCAATGTTAAGTTACTGAAATACATGAACCTAATTGATGGCTTTGCGGGAAGGTAAATACCACTCAGCAAAGACTCAGGCATGCAAAACATTATTAAAAGAGAAAGAAGTGTCAAATGTAATAGCTTTTTACACGCAGCTTTAGAAGATAGCCAGAAAAGGTATAGTGAATCTTTATCGATATGGACTGTGTAATGGTTTGAAATATTCTTGTTTTAAGAGCATTCACTTACAGACCAAGGCAGTGAAATCATATGAAAAAAAAACAACAACAGCATACCACGGATAGAAGGAGGAACATCTAACGGTTGTCCATAGCTCTTAGTCACAGTATCCACGATCTGCGAATCCTGGTCAAACCTGAAATCGTGAGGGGATTTTCCACATCGTAATCAGGCGCCAGTATTTGCTGGGAATAGTACACACACACTATCAAATATGTTCGTTCTCTTTTTGGTAATGTGGTTCGCTATTGGTCAAAACTGGTAACATAATTCTCATTCTACAACAAGGTGGTCATGCTCAATATCTACATGTATTCCTAAATCTTTAACTATATTCAATGCTTAATTGAATCTTTCAGTAAGTCTGATTTAAGATAATTAAGTCTAATTTGGTACCAATGACCACTGCCCATATGAGTGGTAGCTGCCCAACAGGCAATAGCCACGATCAAGGATATTCTTCTGTTCAATGTTTGGTTCCAAAATTTTCACGATACTATAAATTGCACAAACAAGGTGTCAAAGAAAGCACTTATTCACTTAAAATTCACATAGCGAACATATGATGAAGTCTACATTTTAATAAGTAAGGTTCAACTAACTTGCTTCTGTCGTTACTCCAGAAATACGCCGGAGAAATGGCCAAACAGTCGTAGTCTGGCAGCAAGCCTTGCGCCTTCTGATGGACAGTCTCAGAGACATGGAGGCAGACCTTGGACAACGACACCGGTTTCTCTCTACAAACATCAAGACGATAACATTCAACGCAGGTATGATTACCATGAACCTGTTTTTAGTCTTTTTCGGCACGAGTATTTTACTATACCTAGATAGTCAATGTAAATTAGGTCTTTCTATAACAAAAATAAATTGGAAATATTTTAAAATTCTTCTGTTAATCTAATCATTCTATCAACCGTATTCAACTATTCAAAATAGGTTCCTTATAATACTGAATGGATAGACATAGGCCATGTAGTACTAGAAGGCTACAATATTATGTATTAGATCACAAAAGTTGCATAAGCAGATATATACTGCAGAATTAGATAAATTGTATCAATTATGACACTATTTTGACTTTGATAAGCATCAAGATAGAGATAGGCCTACCAATATTTTTCTACTGAAAAAAAAGAGTACAAATCAAATAACAGAACTTGATCTTGTACTAGCATTAGTTCGACTATTAGCAGTAAGGCTTTATATATACGGTACGTTAGAATTACATATTCCAGATGTAATATAATACACATAGGCATCCCCAGGGGTACACTGGGGCTGCTTTGGGGTATTCCGAGGGCTGCGCTAGGGATGATCCAAGGCAGTCCCATGGCTTTACTGGTGTCTATATATAGGTATAGAAAACTACATTTTAACACTGTTAGCCTATGAATATTCAGTTTAACATTAGATTTAGGCCCAAAAATGTTAATATGTGCGGTTTACATGGAAACAGAATTTTCACATAGACTGTCTTCTTTTAGAGCAAAAGTAATATCAGAAATGAAAAATTCAGCCCAAATTACCCCTGAGTGGACACATTCCAGGTTGTTTACAAAAGTGTGTAACAAAACTTAATTTTTGGCTTGCCATATCCCGGACTAATACTGGGACTGCCTCAAGGGCATTCCCAGGGTTATACCGGAATTGCATCAAGAGCATTCCCATGGCTATACTGGAGCTGCCTCAAGGGTATTCACAGGGCTATACTGGAGCTGCCTCAAGGGTATTCACAGGGCTATACTGGAGCTGCCTCAAGGGTATTCACAGGGCTATACTGGAGCTGCCTCAAGGGTATTCACAGGTCTATACTGGAGCTGCCTCAAGGGTATTCACAGGGCTATACTGGAGCTGCCTCAAGGGTATTCACAGGGCTATACTGGAGCTGCCTCAAGGGTATTCACAGGGCTATACTGGAGCTGCCTCAAGGGTATTCACAGGGCTATACTGGAGCTGCCTCAAGGGTATTCACAGGTCTATACTGGAGCTGCCTCAAGGGTATTCACAGGGCTATACTGGAGCTGCCTCAAGGGTATTCAAAGGGTTATACTGGAGCTGCCTCAAGGGTATTCACAGGGCTATACTGGAGCTGCCTCAAGGGTATTCACAGGGCTATACTGGAGCTGCCTCAAGGGTATTCACAGGTCTATACTGGAGCTGCCTCAAGGGTATTCACAGGTCTATACTGGGGCTGCCTCAAGGGCATTCACAGGGCTATACTGGAGCTGCCTCAAGGGTATTCCCATGGCTATACTGGAGCTGCCTCAAGGGTATTCACAGGGCTATACTGGAGCTGCCTCAACTGTATTCACAGGGCTATACTGGAGCTGCCTCAAGGGTATTCACAGGGCTATACTGGAGCTGCCTCAAGGGTATTCACAGGGCTATACTGGAGCTGCCTCAAGGGTATTCCCATGGCTATACTGGAGCTGCCTCAAGGGTATTCACAGGTCTATACTGGGGCTGCCTCAAGGGTATTCACAGGGCTATACTGGAGCTGCCTCAAGGGCATTCCCAGGGCTATACTGGGGCTGCCTCAAGGGTATTCACAGGGCTATACTGGGGCTGCCTCAAGGGCATTCCCAGGGCTATACTGGGGCTGCCTCAAGGGTATTCACAGGGCTATACTGGGGCTGCCTCAAGGGCATTCCCAGGGTTACACTGGGTTTGCTTTGCTGCCTTCAAGGGCTTCACAAGGGTTGCCCTTACCCCCCCCCCCCTCGCCTCTACTACAGATGGGCCGCCTTAAGGGCTGCATGAAAGAAGATCGAGTTTAGAATACGTGGCAGAAACACTTCATCACACAGCCGATGAGGAGTATGAGTATAAGACACCTACTTGTTGTGCTTGTGCTGGAAGTAATTCACATCCTGTAGGATGTCAAAGGTCTTGGCCAGAGGAGCCCGGAACGCGTCTGTGTGAATGTGCGTCTTGGGGTGCCACGGTGAGACAGTTGACTTGACCACAATCTGCAGGATGTACGCCACGGGCGGGCCCACATACTGAAACAGCATCACTTTATATTTACAGGCATGTCAGTTGAGGTCAGGGAAAAAAGTGGAAATATTTTCATGTGAATTTTTCTGCCTCAGAGAGATTGGGAAATCTAGGATAATATATCCTTGACGGCCATGGCATTAGGCAGAGGGTCAGTGGGGAGGTTCAAACCATTGTTTTATGGGCGTAAATGAAGTTAAATCAATATTATCTTTGTTTGACACAAGGGAAAGCAATTGCATATATTGAATATGAAAAGTGGATTTCCACGGAAAAATGGAAAACTGACATCTCTGTATTTATACCACGTATATAATCACTATTATCTTATGTTATGTCAAAAATTTAAACATGATACCGGTAGTCAAAGGTGAGTTGTATCCTAAGATGCACTGAGATCATATATTACGTGGGAAGAAACCTTTCTTTTGTAAGCCGAAAATCATTCTTCACTTAAGTACACCGTATTGATACTATATTTCATAGCATGTACTAAACTATTCAATTTCTGAAGCGGTTAGATCTAGATCTAGATCTTGAGCTGCTTGGCAGCGAAACCTTGTACACACACCCCCAAATAAGAATCCCTTATTAAACTATTGGCCAGTTGTGGCCCTACTCTGCAAACATCACTTTGTTGACGGTTGCTGCACTATCCCAGTATCTGGGATACATGGGGTTGGTAGTGATAGCTGTTGCCATACTTTCAGTGAGGTCACAGACATGAGCACGCCATGGTTATGGCGACGGTAGAGAACGTTTTGCGCTCTCACTTCAAGGTAGCATCTTCCTGGAGGCAGACATCTCAGCCTCGTACACAAAACATAGATCTAGATCTTCACTGAGTGACCATCAACCGTGAAGGGAAAAACACATAAACCACACTATACTATGCGTTGGAAGGACAAATCTATTATTCTGTTGACAGTGCATATTCATTATTCGGTAAGCTGGTTGGACTGATAACTACTGCTAACGAAATTCTAAAGGTATAGCCGGAGGTTTATATCAGACATAGATAAATAAGGGGGCCGGATACGGATTTATTCTAGATATCACAATGATTTTGATCAGCGTGGCCGTATTCTCCGTGTCGTTGACGCGCAATAATATCCGAGCATATGCGAGGGTATTGCGTAGCATCAACTACGCAGAGAATACAGCCAAGCAGATCATAACTATTGTAATGCTGCATCTATTATTGAGCATTGAGAAATGGCCGCTGATCTTCTCGCGCACTACTTTGCACGCTCGGGACTTTTATCCCATAATTTCAAGATCGCTATCGAGGAGAATACAACTATCTGTATATTATTTGGTGGCGATCTTGAGACTATATGCAGCAATTTTGGAAGTTAATTCAAATCTTACAGGGATTTGTGATTAATCTCAAGCATGCAAGTAAACTGAAGTATTCAATCATTTGATAGAAGGGTCTCCTCCCCATCTACCAGTCAGTATATAGCTGATATTTATTCTGGAGGTTCTGTGGGCTCAAGTTATGCCTATTTCCACAGTGCTCCAGGCAGGAAATAACCTGCATTGCTCTTGCCTGTACATTGTAAAACAAAAATACAGGACTGTTTATGTCGGAGATGCTATCACAGTATTTATAGTAAGTTGCGGTTGCATCACCGATTTACATGAGGAATTTTTGGTGGATGCCCTTATCGCATCTAGAAGTGTGTCAAGGATATGAATTAAATCACAGACAGTACAGTTATGCATGTGAGAGGATTTTGAATGTATATGTGAGTGTATGAATTATAGCGATTGTCACAGATGGGCAGCCATGCGTAATAAGTCTGCTCCAAGTAATTAGTGTATACTAGACTCGCAGACTGTAAAAAAGAACTCTACATACATGTACTTAATATTTCCATAAAACCATGTACATGTTTACTGTCTACCTAGATCTGTAACTGGATCACTACAGGAATCAACGCTAAGTTAATGGTTCAAATCAAAAAGAGACTTCGTTTCTCTAATAGAGACAATCCACACGGTATATCAGATGACTCTGGGTCCAATTACTTGTACCATGTATTATTTATTTCAATTAAGGCACAAAAGTGAGGGCCAAATGCATTGGTTTCCTTTTGGTTGCTTTTTTCCCACGTCATGTATATTCTTTTTGTTAAATTAGAGTTACTTTGCTTGCGATTCGGATGATAGTACAAAATACAGAATGTTGTAACACACAGGCAGTCTAACTTCTACCCTCTCAGATAGACCAGTGCCTTGTTAATGTTTCAAACAAAGGAGACACTTCATTTCTGAAATAAATATGATCTCCTAAATATTTCAAAATACCCAGGATCCAGTTCTATCTCACCCTAGTATTTTTTCTCCACAGACTTAATATTGGGAACTCATATCCAACGCCCATAAGATATCTAGGAAAACTATTCTATGGGGGATCATGTCACAAAGTTAGTCAATGTGAAGGGTGAGATAAATTCAGAAACCCATTCAAGTCGAGGGTCAGAGCTTGATCCCATCTCGTTTGAATTGCTATGTAATTCACACAGCTTCACCTTGTGAATTACTACGCACTTCAAACTCGATGGGATACGAGAGCAGACCCTAAACTTTTAACTCTATAATATCTACCATGTACTCCCCATTCCATCTGACATGGTATACTCTATACTGACACACACAGGCAGCCTACACTCACCCATCTGAAAAGGTACAATACATATTGACATACACCGGCAGTCTACACTCTCTCATCAAACAAGGTAGAATGCATACTGGCACAAACAGAGGTAGCTGCACTCACCCATCTGGGCCGCTTGTCGGGGCTGTCCTCACTACTGACGGGTACGGCCGAAGGGGGCACGGACACTGGGGGAACGCTGTACCCCTTCAACGGTGTCCGGTACTGGAGGGGTGCGTTACCAGGCAACGGTAGCGTAGTCAGGGGGTAACTGCACGAAAAAAAAATACAACAACAAATTAACCCATACCTCACGGCGCTCTGGTAAACAAAATCAGTGACACAATGTAAGACTTTAAAACTGACCAATTGAACTTGTACTATTATGGAAATAAAGCTGTTATTAATTAATTTAAAAAAAACAGAGGCGAAGATAAACCTCCAACTCGAAAATAACAAACAAAACCTTCCAGTCAGACACAAGTTTCCATAGATACATGTAGAAATACATCACGCAAATTCATATAAGAAACAGTTGTTAACCGATGAAATATAGAAATATCTGAAAAAACTTTTTTTTTCCAAATCCATGGGATATAATTATTCCTGAAAAAAAAAAATGAAAAAAAAAATATATATATATAATTATTCCTACAAATATATTAATGACAGTAGTCCAAGTTGTACAGGAGTGGGGGGGGGGGGGGGGCAGGGGCCACCGTCCCCTTCATAACCCTGATCTGCTATGCTCAAATGCAATCAGGTTTATTACTCAGGGCCTCTATATGTGTACTTGTAATTGTACAATTCAGAGAAATAAGCAAAGGGTATGGAAAAGATATCATAATGATTCAGTTTTACTTGTAACTAAATAAACATTGTCTGTTAGAGTGCATGATCAGGCCAGGAGGAACAAATGTATTCATAAATATGTTAATTTATAGGTGCTGGTTCTCGGCGCGCGCCGTACTTCTGTTGATATCCGATCGACCAGTAACAAGACGAAGTCTTGATTGATTAGCGATAATACACAGGGACTAAAGTAAGAACTAAGGTAAAAATTGGAAATTTAAGAATCTTAAAAGAGAGAAGCATTTATAAGCTTATCTTGGAACATAATAGCCATGAATCGACATATATCTATTATAATTTCTCTTAATTACATTGTTATGATTTGAAAAGAAATAAATGAGAAACTAATCCGGAAGTGCCCCCCTAGCACAGTGGTGCTACAGGTATTTGAGAAATGTCGGAATTCCGTCATTTTACTCGGCAAACTAAATAAAACTAAACCAAAGAGAATCTGTGTAGCAGTGAGCACCGACCTTGTCATGAGGATGATGGTGATGACCAGAGAGATGATGGCGAACGGGTGGCTGGCACAGAAAAGGCCGTGTGAGTAGAAGAGCGAGGAGACCCGCTCCTGGAGGAGCCGCTTCCCACGCTGCCACATGGCGACCTCAGCGCCGCGCCCTCATCAGCTGTGACCTGCAATCATGTCAGAACGTTATAAATACCAGGCTGATACACTTCTGTAGACAACCCATAAAAAAATCATGTCAGAACGTTATAAATACGAGGCAGATACACTTCTGTAGACAACCCATAAAAAAATCATGTCAGAACGTTATAAACACGAGGCAGATACACTTCTGTAGACAACCCATAAAAAAATCATGTCAGAACGTTATAAATACCAGGCTGATACACTTCTGTAGACAACCCATAAAAAAATCATGTCAGAACGTTATTAATACGAGGCAGATACACTTCTGTACAGGGATGTCAGTTGGAGTCACGGAAAAAAGTGGAATTTTTTTTTGTGGATTTTTCTGCCAGAGAGAGACCGGGAAAACTTGGATAATATGTCCCTGTCGGCCATGACATGGGGCTAAGGTTCTGTCGGGAGTTTCATATCACGGTTTTATTGGCAGAAATGAGGCTAAATCAAAATTATCTTTGTTTGATGTAAGTAAAAGCAATTACACAAACTGAATATGGAAAAGTGGATTTCCACGGAAAAGTGGAAAACTGACATCTCTGTTCTGTAGACAACCCATAAAAAATCATGTCAGAACGTTATAAACACGAGGCAGATACACTTCTGTAGACAACCCATAAAAAAATCATGTCAGAACTTTATAAACACGAGGCAGATACACTTCTGTAGACAACCCATAAAAAAATCATGTCAGAACGTTATAAATACGAGGCAGATACACTTCTGTAGACAACCCATAAAAAAATCATGTCAGAACGTTATAAATACGAGGCAGATACACTTCTGTAGACAACCCATAAAAAATCATGTCAGAACGTTATAAATACAAGGCAGATACACTTCTGTAGACAACCCATAAAAAATCATGTCAGAACGTTATAAACACGAGGCAGATACACTTCTGTAGACAACCCATAAAAAAATCATGTCAGAACTTTATAAACACGAGGCAGATACACTTCTGTAGACAACCCATAAAAAAATCATGTCAGAACGTTATAAACACGAGGCAGATACACTTCTGTAGACAACCCATAAAAAAATCATGTCAGAACGTTATAAACACGAGGCAGAAACACTTCTGTAGACAACCCATAAAAAAATCATGTCAGAACGTTATAAACACGAGGCAGATACACTTCTGTACACAACCCATAAAAAATCATGTCAGAACGTTATAAATACGAGGCAGATACACTTCTGTACAGAACCCATAAAAAATATCATGTCAGAACGTTATAAATAGGAAGCAGCTACACGTCTGTACACAACCCATAAAAAAATAATGTCAGAACGTCACGCCGACTGCACGACTACGTCCCCCCAGTAGCAGCGATGAAATTCGGGACTGATTAAAAACAGTCGGCCCCAAGTTTTTGAGGTACATATGTGTTCCACAACATCATCATATTAAATTTTCTGAAAATTGACATGGGTTTTAATTTTCAAGTCAAATTGTCCAATTTATGTGGGAACTCGCTCGGAAAAAAGTCGGCGCCCCGATTTCTCCGGGGAAAAAAACATGTTACAACAGGCAACGTCTATATAAAAAATTGTCCAATATGCCTTTAAGTGTCACTTAATTTTACATCATTTTGTGTGGATTGTCCTTATAACAATATCTAATTGAAATCTAATTTTTAAAAAAAGGCAATATCTATAAAGGAGCTGCATGCCTCATGCTGCCTCTCACAGCTAAGGCCTCCTGTTGCATGGCTGTTGATTGGGATATAGACAGGTGCTGCCATTATGT
Source organism: Alentia gelatinosa (assembly GCA_950022655.1). Lineage (NCBI taxonomy): Eukaryota > Metazoa > Annelida > Polychaeta > Phyllodocida > Polynoidae > Alentia > Alentia gelatinosa. The sequence continues at coordinate 54,206,227 of OX465588.1, read as the reverse complement.
AAATATTTTTGAATTTTCATGTTATTTTCATCAAACTCTCGAAATTTCGTCAATTCGCGGCAAACTTGCATCCCTGCAGTAGGTAAATCCTCAGGGATATCAGCAGGGGTCAGAAAAAAAGACGTGGAAATATTTTGTATGTGTAGTTTATTGCCATGGAGAAAAACATGGAAAACATGGAAAACACATCAATATTGGACATGGAATAGGGCTGAGGGTGTGTGACCGGGAATTCCAGTCTCCACAGTCATAAACTTATTATTCTCTAATGTGACACGGCTTATTCCATAGACATAGGTGGGTTCTGAATATCAGACCACATAAGTGTAATAAATGGGATACCACAGGCCTGGACAAGCTAAATAATCTGCCATGATAAAAACCCATAAACCAGCTACATCAGGTCACTTTCCATTGATGAATATGAAGCAGACAACAGCACGCACATACACACCCAAAAGATGTATTCTCCAGTGTTGATAGTTAATTAACCGAGGTACATACCTAGTACTGAGGGGAAATTTATGTCTCTACCAGCCTAGGGCACTCTGATATGCCCAAGGATAACAGGGACAACTTAAAATTAGAAACTTTTTCTTGGTATAAATTCTATTTATAAATGTTATTAAATGTGCGTCCTCCTATCATACTTGTATGGATTGTCGAACTGCCGCCGAAGCGAAGCACGGTTAACCAGTAAATACATAACTAATTTAGACCTGGAAAGAAATACATGTAGTTCTAAGTTTGTGATACCTGGCAAGTCATTTACACTACAACCCTAGGTCACTTTTCATGTAGTTTTAGGAATTAGGACATTTATCACGGTTCGGGTCTCATGTAATTATTTTCCAGTAACTGTCTCGCTTGACATATACCGGTCAGTCAGTACATCTCTCGCCAGGCGTCCGACTTCCCAGCTCGTGCGACTATCGCATCCAGCATTCATCCCCTCCCACCCTAACCTCCCAGACCCTAGTAATGAATACATACATGACATTGTGTTATTTTCCTTTTGTTGCTGTTCCAATAACATGCGACTGAATACAACGGCCCATGGGCGAAAAAAGACAAGCAGTCATTACACAGATTTCACCTAATGTACCATGTACGCGCCAATAGAACTCAAAACAACGTCGGCTAAATTACCGTAGGCTGCTTCCTAGTTGTCGCTCAGGCTATTAAAGGAATATACACAAAATATGTTTCGCATTCTACAAGCTTAGCCACATAGATGGGTAATACGAAATATAGTCTGCACATATCCTGACACAAGGTGAAATTACGCACAGTGCTTAATTCCAACAGTTTCTTAACATCTTAATCAAAAGCCAATACATTTGTCATTACCTAGCATGTCGAATATCCTTTATCATATACATTTTTAGATATATGGAGAGAGAAAACTCAACCTTTGTTATCCCAAGACCTCATTCCAAGATGGTCCTCTTGACAGTTTTTGTATCACACCGGTGAATTAAAATCCATAAATTGTGTGGGTATTTTCAGTACTACTTCCTAATTGGGCGTATATTTGCCAAGGAGAGTATACATCTCTTATATAGAGAGAGCATATATCCACTCTGATCTACCGTTATTTGAAATTTGCATGACACCTGTAAACAGAGTGCCTGGGGCTAGAGGCAATTACACCTATGTACACCCCAGGGTTCTAATGGCCCACTATACAGATTGGTTCTATTTATGTCATGGGAAAAATATGTAATATGAAGGTACATTCTTCCAATTATTCCACTAGACTGCAACCTGAGAACTTCGCGGATCTAATCAAATTAAACCTAGCTTTAATGCTGGGAACTTGCTGTACACAGCATTAAATCAATATTCTCAATGAATTAGCAAGAATCCATTGACGTTGCACCTCCTTGTGCCTATACTTAGAACTGCAATTAGTAGACGGCTTGGTGAAAGCGTTAACCTACAACCACATATTGTTAACAGACTAAATTGCCCTCGGCAGATACATAAATCCTTACCTTTGCCAAGCCTTCAATAGTACTTGGGTTCTTCAAATCAAAAGAGGTCCTAACTTCTGCTACTACTTTGGAACCCCTCAGGCAAATTACAGATCGTCCAGTATTCATGGAATGACTTCCAGAGCTTGGAAAGACATGTCACCAAGGGGCAAATGTATTTAAGTTAACTGTTTCTACTTCAATAACGACAGAAATAGAGTGTCCATCTATTTGCCGTACATAAAGTAGGCTGTGCAGTAGGTCTACATGTAGTTGACCATCACAATTCTATTGTGGAATTGGAATGATAAATAATCACGTTATTCAGTAGCCTGACTAAGATTCTAATTGGTTATAAAAATCTTCCTCATACATTGAAGCTCTGTTTAGAATCTGAATAATATATACATTTTTAATTATGCATGAAAGACAGCCTCTCACAATATGTATTTAGCAAGATATTTTCATTTCAAAATGGCATGATGCTCGTCGTAAGACCATTATAATGTTGTTGGTTTTTTTTGTTTCAAATAAGAATACCAGGCGTGTTAAAATGTAATATGAGTGGAGTATAAGTCATCACTGGATTAGGAAAGTGAGTACATCAAGTAATATCGTCTATTGTATTCGTTGCTGACGTTGGTAAGATTATTACAAACGGCAGTAACTAACACGAGCATGACAATATTTATACCTAGGTCACATTGCTGACCCCTCGCTGTGGATACTACAAATGAGTTCCAACATAAATACACAAAACAACGCGGCAATGACCACAGTGGGACCTACCTCATGACTCATCTCGGCAAGATGCCAAATTAACAAAATATAGCGACACACAGTCACACTCACACAGTCACAGTCGCCTACTTCCCACAACAGAGTCCAATCCAGTCGATATTTCAGATGTTGAATGATACTTAATACAGGGGCACCGATAAAAAAACCTTAATAACAGCGTTGTCATAAAGTCTAATATATAGAGAATAGATTTCTATCTGCATTGACTTCCCTGTTCCCTGTTCCTGATCATTAATAAGATTAAGAACTCAGAAACATTCAATCTCAGTTGCACCTGCAGCCGCCCTACTCCAGTGAAGTTTGGAAGATGAGAACTGTCAGTACCTCATTCAAGGCTCAAGCTCACTCATGGTTCAATAAAACACAACCTACCTACAATAGACCTTGAGTTCGCGACGATGAAATACTTATAAGTGTAATATCTTTGCTGTAGACATAATCCAAGGCATGATAAACAACGTGCTCGACCTGTGCGTTGACAAAGTCCGCCATAAATACATCCCGCACTGAATGGAGGAGGAGCACCCTGATTGGCTGAAATTCTATGCGCCAGAGACACCTATCCACATCTGTCAGTGTGGGTGTGTTCGAAAATTATATAAAATTTCAGTGAAATCCTACAGTTTGCCTAGAGGTTTACAAGCACCTTCGATTATAAAACTAATATCTGCCTATATATAACTCATAAGGCAGTATATCAACGATGATAATGTAGTCTGATGAAATATATATATCCATTTAATGTTATCACATTTTAGGGTGACCTACTCAACTTAAGTGTATACTTTACGAACAGTGCTCCTGTTGTGTTGAAGTTTCACTTCCACTTGCAGACAGACACATGGAATGGCGAAGTTGACGGCTCGTTGTGCAACATCATTTGTACATTTGCACTCCGGTGACTTTATTTAAAGACAATTTGACAGTTGGGTGGTATGTTTCTATACATGTCCTAGCACGTCGAGGTACTGTCCTTTATCGAAAATGTCGATTTTCGGTGATATGTTCGAAGATGACGGGGATCAGGCCAAAGCCGGCCCTGGAAGTGACACAAATCGAGGGGGTTTGGATCTGAAAATCCCACCACCTCCCAGATCATCTAGCGGTCTCTGTGGTATATACAACCAAGGGGCAACATGCTATCTCAACTCTCTTCTTCAGACACTGATTATGACGTCCGAATTCAGAGGTACGTTATGTGTTAAGAGCATACATTGACTCAAGATCTACTGTCAGTACATGATGAAGACACTACATATTGCATGCCCTGCTCGAGATATTTCAACACTTGTGTATTGTATGATTTGATATCTGTGAGACAAAACTAAAGAAATGTCTACAGTTGTAACTAAAATGACAAGAACAGACAGAACATTCTATACGCGATATCTCCTTCAGAGATGAGATCCCCACCTCTACACCTCTACACACAAACACCAGTACATGTTTGGATTTGGTAAAGAAGTGAAAGTGTTGACATGCATTGTAACATTGATTTCTAATTCTATGGTTTCGCTTCCTGGAATAAAAATGAGGGAATGCAAATATACTCTCCATTGGTGGCCTTCCAGGTCATCTAGGCGAGCACTTCATTTTACCACATGTTGATACAAGTTTAACAGGAAAAATATCAGTTTTACTTCAATTCACCTATATGTGCCTATTTTGAAATTTATCACAAAGGATTTAGGTTAGGTCTATACACCCCAACACTCAGAATATGTCTCTAGCATCTCAGAAAATTAAGTGTAAGTGATCTGGGATTGGCCAGCCATACCTCTGCTCTATGAGCAATGAGCAGCTCGTAGGTGCAGTAGAAGAGCTCATCATTAATCAGAAGAACAACATTACCGTTTTCAGTAAATGCAATAATGGTTGACATAGTTGTTGCAGAACTCCAGTGATTATTCGTTCAGTTACGTGAGATATGTCATCATGTGTAGTTGACTTTACAACATTGTAGATACAGACATCACATGGTTCCTAGACTTTGACGTAGGTATAATACCTTATGTAGTTAAATGTTTTAATCCATAATTTCCATTCCCAGATCAGAGATAGAAAGTATGCTGGACCGATTATGACTAGGTGTAAATTGAGACGGTTGGTACAGGAATCGCATGCGTTTTTGTGGTCTACTGTGCGCTTTGTACTGACTGATGTCCCCTTCCCCTAGTCACCGAGAAATGTTTCTTCTATCCTACCACTGGTACCCATAATTGCAGATTAACTGGCCAGGGATACCCTACGATTTTGGGACAGGCGGCCGACTACCCTCTCCACAAGGGGTATGGGGCTTCAGGAACAGAATCGCAGGGGAAAATTCAAAAATGTTTGAATTTTATCACATCCGATTCCTGATCCCTTTCATGTTAAATTAAACATTATTCATATAAATGATAATATAACCGTAACTATAAATCTACTTTTTGTTACTGGCCAGTTGGAGGCCAACAAAGATGTGCTTCTTGTCCAATACCAGCAGAGTCTTCCTCACAGTAAAACCACTGGGCAGTGACTCACTTTGGTCCCGTTTAAAAAAAAATTCAGGAAGATTATACGATCTAATAAGCAAGTTCATCAGTCCCCCCCCCCCCGCCCCCCTCCCCCCCCCCAAAAAAGCATTATACTCAATCCATAACTGAGTAGCTTTTCAAAGTCTTGGCACACTGGGTTTGCACAGCATTGACCAAGTTTTAATTCGGCCCATGTTAATTTGGTCAAGCATCTCACCAACATGGCGGATGAGGAGAGGGACAAGGTCAAAGGCAAACATGGCCCACCTAAGACCACAGCTGAGAAGCCTAAATCTCCCTCAAGAGAGGTGTTGACAGGTGCAGTCTTACACCAACGAAAGCGGATTGTCTAAGGCCTAACCATGGTACAAAGGGACTACTCCAAGAAATGATGTCCACATTTTTCGATGAGAGGGGAAAACAGTGTGCGACCACGCAGCCCTCATCAGCTGCACAGGGGAAGCCCTTCCGTAACACCGCCAGTCAGACTCCGATATGAGCTCTTTGTGTAAAGATTCACTTCCCTTTTACCCGCTTGTAGTTGGTTATAGTGTTTTGTCTGAAGCTGACCTGAACCTTGAGTGATTTGAACAACATGGAGGATTCATGAATATCTTTGATTCTAAATTTTACACTTTTTTTTCCCAAATTTTTCTTTATTGACGTCATAGTACGTGGATACAGTCCTTTTTTGGTTCACAATGTAGTTCAGACGACTATAAAGAGGCCGATAATGTCAGCTATACTACAAGCTGATTTTCATCACTTGGCCAACCCTTCCGGTGTTTAACATTGAGCTTATGTGCAGGAACAAAATTTTAAACAAACACAATGCAGCAACATCACACTTCCCATAAGTAAATAACACTATGCCTATATGATTAGAGGCAACCATTACTCATAAGGTAGATTACAGTATCACTTCATTACATCAGCCAGGTTTCAAAAGACTCAAAGTTTAATACAAAGTTGGGATGCTGTTCAACATACTCTGTTTAGATATATACTTGAATTCCAGGTAAGTAGGTATGTTACGGGTTATCGGGGCCAAAGCACATTATTGCGCCAGAATAGTGGATAGAGTTTTTGTATGCCTGACAGTTTGGCATAAAAGTATGCAATATTGGTGCATCATTAGCTATAGTATGAGCCGCTGGTTCCGCCTGGTAAATAACACTGTTCATTGAATTTTCAGAATCATTGTTCCACCTAGACGAAGACGATCTTGGACGTCTGGAAGATAAGGATAAACCTGGTTCAAAGGTAACTGGAATAAATTAGTATTTAGGCGTATATCTCAATCCTGATCATTTGTGATGTGTACAACAGGAAAATATAAATGACGGATACATATTTCAAAATCTGTTGATATCAAATATATAGGTGTTAGTATGTTAATAAGTTACCATGAATTTGTGAGCTTAGATAAATGCATCTATTTTCTAATCAAAAGAGATATAAACACTGATACGGAAACCCTACAATATATATATATATATATATATATATATATATATATATATATATATATATATATATATATATATATATATATATATATATATATATATATATGGTAATTATATCTAGATAATGACATATGTTATAGACGAGGCTGTAATTGGCCTACTTCCAGCTATATGCTGTGAAAAACAATTAGAAAGTGAAATAGCAGATAGAGAAGTACAAGAGTAATGTTGGATAGGATGGCTCCGTTTTCAGAGATGCCAGTTTTCCAATTAATTTCCATGGAAATCCATTTTTTTATTTTCAGTATGTAAAGTTATTTGTCCTTGTGTTAACCAAGATAATATGAATTCAGCCTTAATCTTACCAATAACATAGTGGTTTGAATCACCCACAGATCCCCACAGTGTATTTTCGATGTTTTTTTCGGTCCTTTGGAGACTGCAAATTTCATATAAAAGGGAGCCTTCCCGGCATATCGATCATTCCACACTTAGTCCCTGACGAAGGCACATTAAGTGCCGAAACTTGTAGGACAACTATTAATGTGAACAAACCGTACCATACAAACTGTAACACTTATTGTATGAATTAACAATAAAATTGGGAATCATTAAAACAACGACAAACTTGATGGGTATCATTTGGTTAGTGACTCCATAAGTCATCATCTTTCATATAAAAGGTATTTCCACATTTTTTTCTGCGTTTTAGATTGACCTTGATTATAGTTGTGCTTGTGACCTCCAGGTTCGCGTCATCCCCCTCCACCTGCAGAGACTGTTCGCGCGAGTTCTGCTCTCCGATCAGCAGGGTGTGAGCACCTCCTGCCTGACGGACAGCTTTGGGTGGACCAGCAGTGAGGTAAGTGTCTGCCCTAAAACCTTATGGTAAAGTGATAAAAAGAATTGTTTAATTGTCATCTTTGTTGTACCCTGGCTGATAACTCTAGAGACTATCGTCTTTGTAAAGGTCACTACTTACGTCTATTTTTTTTATTATTATGACTTTAGTTTCTGAACTTGATGTACTATTTTCTTTTAGAGATTACAGATATCCAAGATTATAGACATGTGTATTGAATATAACTCCTCATTTTTGCATTTGTTTGTAATCTATGTAGAGAGATCATATATTGTACCGGTACAAGTTTGATGTGTAAGATTATAAGCATATTAGAAAGTGAATCTGAACGGCCGGTACCATCCCCACCAAAATCAACATGTAATTTTATTTATTTTTATATGATAAAAAAAATTAGATTATTGGCAGATGGTGGTCTCTGAAAGGATGAAACAAATCAATGTCACTCTGGTTAAAGATTATGGATCGACAGTCTTCTCTCGAAGATATTTCTCATATAAAGACTCAGTGAAGGATCTAAATGTCATATATAGTGGAGACAAAATACAAGTAGGTCACACGTGCAAGGCGCAATAGAGAGTTACACTGAAGCATTCCATTGTGTTTTTTCTCTTTAATATCAGGAACTACTATAGTCAATAAAATCAACTCAATGGGTGCTTCCTTTTTTGAATTCTTGGAATTCAGTGTAGTGGATAAGTGGTGATTCCACGACACACAAGATATAGGGAGATTAGTCCCGATTTGGTTGCCGGGCTAGGTTTGAATAATCGCGTGCCTACTTGTCGCGATGTGTCTTGAGGTGTCACGGTGGTGGAGCACCAAAACATACACCCGACACTGCATGGCTACGTTTTGCGACAATGGAGGTACAACATACCGCGACACTGTAAGATTTTACATGATATACCAAGATATATCACGATAAATCCATCATGTTGATGGAACCAGCCCTATAAGGCAACATGTTCATAAAATATGCTGATAAAATAGACGTAGCCCACACGGCCGCCATGCGACATCGGCCTTTGAACTCTCCTTTGGGTTTGTACGCTATATGTATGTTTGGCAAATTCCTAACACCATCAGATACACTGCCATCCCAATGGAACACCTGCTTTATCAAGAATCTAAAACGTTATTTAAAAAGGGCATACTACTTAAACTGAATGATGAATAGAAAATATAATTAATAGATAAAGCCCAAACGTAACGTAACAAAAATAAGTGTGCTAGCAAGATGAAATGGAAAAGATCAAACTGGTTGTATTCATCACCAATCTGATTTCTCACGAGTAAAAGTACCTTAACAAATGTAAGCTCTGTGAAAGCGAACGAGATATTTTTCATCAATGTACATACTCATTTATTCGTTGTATTTGTTATGTTCCATCTATGCTGTTACTGGAAGAGCGATTTGTACAAATCGAAGTAATAAAAAGCCTTTAAAAAAAAGAAGAATATGAATGTGATGTAAACACAAATGCTATTGATGAAATATGAATGTGATGTAAACACAAATGCTATATCTAATACAATAGGTGAACTAAACGCGATATTGCTGTTAGAAAATAAGACACTTTTGGAAAGAAAACGGATTGTTAGGAAATAAGATCTAATGCGAAATAAAGCTTACTCTATTAAAAAAAAAAAAAAAAAAAAAAAAAAAAAAAAGACGAAAATGACTCTCACAATGCTGTATTTCCCACAGGAGCTACAGCAGCACGACGTGCAGGAGCTGAACCGCATCCTCTTCTCGGCCATCGAGGACTCACTAGTGGGCACGCCAGGCCAGAGCCTCATCAAGGACCTCTACCACGGCACCCTGGTCAACCAGATCATCTGTCAGAGCTGCGGCCGTGTCAGCGAGAGAGAGGTGAGCCTGAGCATGCAGCCAGACGTGGTCAACTCTGTCCACATGATTATATTTATACACTCTGTAGGCAAAGCTTGCTGAAGATTTTAGATTTATTTTGTTAGAGAATAACAGCATGGCAGTTCAATCAACGAGTATCTCTATACTCGTTGGTTCAGTATGGTAAAGTGTTAACCTGTGGATGAACTACCTGATGTAAAAGTTTTGTTATAAACATGGCAGAAATTTCAACCTCGGCACAGACAGATGTCAACATAGGCTAGCATATATTTCAATCTGGGCACGTATGCGAAAATATGTACTGTCGTAAATGTAACTTACCAATACGACGTAAAACAGCGAGACCCACTGATAACACAGGCTGCAGTATGCATATACTGATATAGTGATAAAGATATTATGATGGATGAGTTCATAGCAGCATGTGAAGTCCCATTGAAAGTTGAACCATTTCTTGCAGATTGTAGACAGACATATGAAAAGTAAATTTTTTACTCAGGTGACAGTAAAATATTTACTCAATGACAGACTATATTGAACCTTTGTTGAACCAAGGCAGTCGTCGGCTGATAGCAGGCGGCCCTGCCTCGCTAGACCCCCCAGTAACTTTGGAGTGGTAGCTGCTGACCGCTTCCAACCTTTTTGGATGGCACACGCTTGGGTCTTACTGATTTTTTTTTCAATGTTTTTGATATCCGAATTTCATCCCTGGTAAAAGTTCTACTTTGCATTGTGTTAGGAGGACTTCCTGGACCTGTGTCTGGCCGTGGCGGGGCTGACGGGACTGGAGCAGTCCCTGGAGAAGAGCTACGACTACATGGAGTTGATGGAGGGCAGAAACCAGTACCGCTGTGACACCTGCGGCCGTCTTGTCGACGCCTTGAAGGTCACCTTTCTGTTCATTGTAAAATTTATATCATCGCTAATCATATTATAAAAATTGGTCAAATGCTTCCAGACTCCACCATGTATTCATGCGTTGATTTCATCTTTCATGTCTAATTGAACAAATTGGACGTTAAACTACTCAAAGAAACATAAACAAAAATTTATCTTTCTTCGTTATCAGTTATATAGCAACCTGTGATATTCATACCATCAGTATGTTTTATAGAATATATGATAGTCCAATAGTGTGTGTCTGACCCACTAAACCAGAGCAAACCATACTAAATACTCAATATTAAGTAAAATGGGGCTCCACACTGCGGCTAGCCGCGAATTTCTATAGCTTTTCTTGTTTTTTTTCCCCTCAGGGTGCCCGGATACGTCATCTACCTAGTGTGCTTACGTTGTCTCTATTGAGATTTAGTTTTGACTATGAAAAGATGGAACGTTACAAGGTAAGAGAAGGTGCCATTCGCATCTGATTTAAATTTACGACACACATCGAAAGTGCCTTATCTCTAGACCTCCCTGTAATAGGCTTTTCGTGGACTTTTCCGACTGAAAAATCTCCTTAATTAGATATACATGTAGTCATATGAGATTTGTCAAAAACACTCAGTGAGCAGAAATCATGATTATTACCTTAACCCTTTAAGGACGGGTGCCTGTGACCAACCTACCGCCTTGAGGACGGGTGCTGGTGGCACTGTATACCGCTAGGGGACGGGCACACAGTCGTTAAAACCCATAATTCAATTGTTCAATCACGTGATATGATATATAATCTTAAATATTTTATTTCTTTTGAATAGAAATATTAATAATGGTATCATACACACATTCTGTGAAAATTTCATTAATGTTCCTCCATTATTTTTTGTTAAAAATGATTTTGTAGATTTTTGAGAAATGATGCCTCAAGGCATCATTCGCCCTGGCCTGGATGATGCCTCAAGGCATCATTCGCCCTGGGCTGGATGATGCCTCAAGGCATCATTCGCCCTTAAAGGGTTAAATGAAGAACAGCTTACTAAAAATACTGTTAGAAGTGTTATTCTGGTGTTCCGTTGGCGCCCGTAAATTCGACAACATTAAATTTGAAATTTAGTCTCAGTGTCGGGCCTTTGCTATACAACCCCCGTACACCAGGGACAATAATGCCAATCGATGTCCTGTGATCGACGTTTGGAGGTGTCAGACAAAAAATGATTTATTAGATTTAGATTTTTTGAATCCTCATACCCCATTGAGTTTGGAGTGCGGGGTAATATGAATGAGGCGATAGCCAAGTGAATATTCTGTAGCGCTCCAAACAAGGTGGCAAACGATGACCAAACACGAATATGTTTCTGATTTTATCTTAGTATGGAACTTTCTTTATCACCCATTGAATATGAGTTACCGTACTCGCAAGCCTGTTGAGTACGAGTTCCTAATGTTTAGCCTATAGACGCTTCTACCAGGCTAAGATGAAATCACTAACGTCGAAGATCACCAGTCGACGTCGTTTGGTAAATGGAAGTCATCTTTTCGATTAAATCGTCTCAATTGAAAACCCACTATGGGTGGTACATACATCTATTTGTCGTTTGACTCTTGCTTATTATTTTTGCAGGAGACTGGAAAGTTTTCTTTCCCGACAACGTTAGACATGACCAAATACTGTGAGAATGTAAGTCCTGGTTCTTCATTTATTAACTTTTTCTTTCCATTCATAAGTAGCCCTTCATGTCGTGTGAGTAAACCTACAGCACGTTAAGTACATGATAAAAGTTAAAAGTCCAAGTGATGATAAGATAAGAGGAATGTAATTCTTAGAATGATAGCCCAGTTCCTTGAGCCAAAAATGACAACTAACTAAATAAACTCTTTATCGAAAGTATACTTAGTAGCGAGAAATACTAAAGAAGGTTATTGGTGAATGTTGCTGTCCATCTCTTCTCTATGCCAGGGATGTGACATGCAAACGGCCACGTTTACCTTCTAAGCGTGATTCTACTGTAGATGATATAACTTTTTATTTCTCAGGCTAGTTTAAAAATTGAAGCACTTGGTCTGATTATATCTAACGAAAATGCATATATGAGGTAACGGCATTTAGTTACAGAATATCTATAAATGGACAGAGTAGAGTATACAGTCCATGATCTATACATGTTCACTGGATAGGGTTTTAGGTTGAAGCCTGACCCAGCATTATTTTAGACACACACCTAAATGATAGGCGGTGATTTAGTACTTGGTAATTTGACCAGAACGAGAATCGTTCCCAATTCATACACAATATTGACTGGTCCCAGATACAAGCGGTCGTATGCTCCAAGGAGTTGATGCATAGCATTATCCGAGCACATGAGGATATTGCTCAGGGTCAACTCCGATGAGCATGCAATCGCTTTTATCTGAAACCAGTCTATATTGCAATTATTGTACACATTTCCCTGACAGGTGGTGCACTGATATTAGTTCATTTAGGTATGCACTATTTTTCCGTATGCAGCAGTTTTTGCAGCCCCGAGCATAAACATATCTGTATGCAGGTATGGTGATACACACTACCTTTGTGTTTTCTACAGACACTTTGTATGAGGTGGATACTGAATTCGGTGGCATAGTGTCATTCCTTTAGGAGTTACTGAGGAAAATTCTGCCACAATCCTTGTATATATAACTTAATATCATGTTTGTAACTTTACTTGCACAGGAATTAGTGGCGGCAGACGCTATCTACGAACTTTTCTCCGTTGTGATACACAGGTAAATATATCAGTAGATACGTTTTGTAGTATACTTCAGACAACTTTCATGTGTGCTACGCATGGACAATGTTTACGAATTTGACGTATTTATTGTTTATAATGTCATACATATGTAATATGTTTAATCAATTGTTCGGTCATAACTTTGACTTGTATATACGAGTCCTTTCTCATACTACGAGTATTTTTTAATTATTTTTTTTAATTTCGTTATGGCAAACTCTCATAGCAAGTCAAGTTTTCAAGGCGAATATACGTAGAACCTACGGAGGGATGGGGGCAGTTAAGCTATTGTTAGCAACAGGTGGCCAGGACAGCAGAATTGCTCAGTCGGTTACACTATAGCCTAGGGATCACAGGATCTGTGCCACTGTACCTCCTGGTTGTCTGTCATCTCGTGATATGGGTTTTTCTTTCTGGGCTGAACTGGATAGTTTTTAGCCACGTCTCAAACTTTGGTTTCAATTGCAGTTGTGTGCCTCCAACAAACTGGGACGTCTAAATCGAAAGAATATTGGTCATACCCAAAAATACAAACTAATATTACAAGTATGTTGTGATGGGCAAGTTCTGAGATCCCTATTAAACAGTTTCACAAAGTGCTCTTCAGGCTTGAATTTGAGCGTCAGACCATTAATAATTGTTGTTAGTTGTCTGTGACACTGAGTGGTACCATCAGTGGGTTTAACCAAGGACTTTGACGACTATATGGGTTCGCGGTTAGACAGGAAAAAAAAGGTATTTACCTGACATTTTGGGCACGCTAATCTGGACTCTGGTTTTCTTACAGGGGCAGCACACATGGCGGCCACTATCACGCCTACCTCCGCGACGTCGACAGACTCGGAAAGTGGACACACCCAGTGAGTTTCCTGGGTTTTTTCTTTGTTTTACTTCCACCATTCTCATCTCGTATATGGAAGTGTGGGGTAAAGGCTGTATTCCACCAAACAACCACTTTTTCAACGTCAACAGATGTTCCAGCTGACCTTTCAGCCGACGTCGGTTGAAACATCTGGAAAAATGGCATCAAAATGCGTCGCTGCTCCACCGAAACCCCCAACAGACGCTCATGTGGTCGCCATACGAGCGTTTGGTGGGTTCAAAGTTCCAGCAGATCCTAGCCGACGCCCCTGCCGTGGCGCCGACTGGTGGACGTTGGCCGCATTTTACGTAGTAATCGAGTTCTCCGATAGGCGGCGCGGCGTGCGGCGATACACAACGACGCTCCGAACCCGCGAAAACGTGTATCAAGCGGAGCAGTGTGTCGGCGTGTTGGGATTTGTACAGGAACGGTCAGAAAACGTCAAATAACCGAGGAATTACACATTTAATTGAACAATGAAGGTAAATAAAGATTAGGATTGATGTTATGAATGTGTATGGCACGCTAGGGTGCTAGGATTCTGCTGATAATACTGAAAGTGTCGGAATTTTTTATGTCCCTTCGCGGCTTCGGGTATCGCCTGTATATCTCGCGCTATGTTGGCGGCTTCCCTCGCCGCAACTCCCGGCAAAACCCGCGGGCGCGTGTCGTACTCTTCAAATGCATCGGTCAGATGCTCAATTCCAGCTGATAAAAACCTAATCAATCAGTTTTTCGCGAGATGGGCACATTCCGTCTCTTGGAGGGTTATTGGAGTATCAGTTGGGATATCGCCTGAAAAAATCTGGTTGGTGGAAGCGCATTTCAAATGGCTCTCCTGCCAGATGCTCAGCAACCGTGAGGCGACGTCCCAACAACCCCAATATCCTCAAACAGACGTCAATTTCAACTGCTGGAATGTCTGGCGGGAGAGCAGACGCCTGCTGAAACGTATGGTGTGTGCTTCCACCAACCCGACAGATGATTTAAAATAGAGCAGATCTGCCAGCAACCGCAGCAACCGCCATACGGGCGCTGTACAACGATTTTGTCTTGTTGGTGGAATACAGCCTTAACTTGCTATCAACATGATATTTCAAAAATAAATTTCGTCAACCAAATTGGGTGGTCCACTAGCAGGATCCCATTGTACTTGCATGCTGGACTGTGGATTGCGGGGCTTGAGGCTCAGCTATACTGGTTTCTTACTTGTCTGTCATCCTCGTCTCGTAGATTCAATCTCACCATAATATGACCCTGGCTGTTGTTACGGCATAAACACTGTCAACCAAGAATGTACTCGGACTGTTTGTATATGTATCTGATTGAATGTTGATTATGTGATGCAGGAAGATGAGGAGATTAAACTGCCGACTGACCCGGCTACTGGCAAGGTGGACTTCATCGAGTTCGACTCACCTGTGGAGCTCCTACAGGCACTCATCAAACAGGGCGACCCACAGGGAGTTCCCGTCGACAAACTCTGCTCAGTGAGTAATCCCACATAGAACTTAAATGAAAAATGCGCTGTGTCTCTGTAAAATAATTACTTTTCATTGCATATTACCTTCTTGAAAGATGCATGCCCACAGCACCAAATTTGCAGAGAGTCATCATGATTTGTCACTGGGCAACCTATTTATTAACTACTGCTGTTTGTATATAGAGGGCTAACAGAAACAAACATAACCGATTGACTTTGTTTAGAGAAAATAGATGAAATGTTTCTAAATATGTAATTATAATTGTCAAGGTATAACGAGTTTCTAAGTTGACTTTCTGGTTCAGTTGTCTAAATTAGACCATTTATGCTAAGTGGGTATGTATTGGTATACTGCGCCAGCTGAACCCATGTGGACTCATCCGTTTAATTGTCAATGATTCAGTACATATCAACCGCACGTAACCAACAAAGTCTGACATGTTTCTGATAAAAGATAGTCTCTAATGCATGCTTATGATTCTCTTTCTTGCAGGAACTTGTGAAACAAACAGGTGTCTCATGGAACAAGCGTTTTAAGAAGCAACATGGTCCCATCAATAAGGTAAGACCCTAAAAGTCAACATTACATTAGAAATAGTCGTAAACATCGACAATATATTTAACAAATACGTGTATTGCTAAATAGGGTTGTGACATCATAAACTGAAGAAGAGTTATGAGTGGCCGCTACTGATATCCTGTCTAATATTTACATACTAGTTGAATTGACCTGTGAATGAGTTGAGTCTTGGCCATTCTTTTGTTCCTAATATTTATGTTCCTACTTAGAAATTGTCTTCTTCAATTAAGTACACTAAATCAATTAAGAATAGAATTCAGAATGAGACTGTCATAGAACGTACTAAAGCTTATAACTTTTACTGGTCAGCAAAATTACAACAGTATCTTTGTTTACATTGTCTGCTACAGTTTCTGAAGAAATACGACGACAAGTTTGATCTGAATGCAGCAACGAATCTGGTGAAGTTGAAGTCGTACGGAGCTCCGCTAGCAGACGTCAGCAAAACTGTAGACTCCAAGACCTGCCACCAAGCGGAGAAACCAGAGAGAACAAAACCAAGACCGTGAGTGCTACCTCGGTTTACTTAAGGCCCAATGCAGTATTCAGAATGCAAATATTCTGATCAATTATGTGAAATGTCGTTGTTTTTTGTTCTTTTTTAGTTTGGGCAATATTTATTTTTCAAATTTCTTTCGAATTAGATATAGGCTTTAATTGTCGTGAGTTGATATAGTACAAGTAGAACCTATGTTTTAACACTATTATGTCTTCATCATAGTATTTTGGATGATGACAAGTGTTCAGATTACGTAGGACGATAAAAAATTTCCAAATATTTATGGTTTAATTTCCAACAATTTTAGACTTAGAAAGAAAGACTTTTTTTCATCGGTTGTGATCAGAAGTGTTTTTACCTCGCATTCTAAACTGATCTCAGATAAATGAAAATGAAGCAGGAGACATGTAGACAGAGACTGACATAGTATGTGTTGACTGCAGGGTGGTGGAGCGGCCGGCACCGTCACCAGGCCACTGCTGGTTCGACTTTGACGACTCCCGTGTCAGACCCATCCCCACAGAGGAGCTGGAGAAGCAGTTCTCAGGCAAGGAGAGCGCCTACATGCTCTTCTACCGCAAACGAAGCATGACCCGACCTGAAAATGGTAACTCACAACTTGATATCAGTGTCAACTATATAGACATAAGATTCTGATACATGATGAATTATAAGAAATCATCAGAGGTCAGTACTTAATACATTACTGCACCTTCAACTCTACAAAAAATATATTTTGGACTCGCACATAGCCTGTATTTGAGGTTATTACCATTCGACATTTTTCACAAGTTTATTAGAATTAGATTTATTTTGAGATTATTACCAGGAGAGCTTGACTAGTACAATGATAAAAAGTAAATAGGAATCATTGAAGTTGGTTAGAGTTCGCGATCAAAGCATTATTTTCATGGGTATGTATCATGATATAGGTACCAAGTACACGTGTACTTTATGTATGCTCTATATTATGTCGTGTTACGGTTCTCAGCCTTCGGGGACCCATCCTACGCTGTCCCCACCCACCTCGTGTCTGAAGTGCTGGACGAGAACCTCGAACTACAGATGGAGAGGTGAGTGCAGCATGTCAACGCTTAGTACTATGGAAAAACCAAACAAGAGTTAGTCGTGTTGTTGTTTATCGCACGATGGCAAGATCGCTTATCACTGCGCGAGGCGAAGCCGAGAGCAGTAATACGCGATCTTGCCGGAGTGCGATAAACAATAACACAACCAACTTGAGTTTGGTTTAGAATTTATCCTCCCCCGCCCGTCTAAATTACTTCTACATTAACAAATCACGTCATTTGTCAAGTGTATCCCACTAGAGCAATATTTTTCATTTTTCTGAACTCCAGACTGAATACAGTGACCCAATGTTAAGCCTATGGAGTTTTTTATTAGGGGTAGGATAAACATCTCAGAGTGATACTGAAACATGAGTGTGGAACGGGTTTTTATCTGGCCCCTGCTATCCCCCCACCACCATAGACTCAACATCAGGAACTCATACTCAAGGCCTATTGGGTATTTGAAAAAAGCACGACAAAAGCAATGAGGGATTATGTTACACATGTTAGTCAATTAATCAATGATAGGGGTGAGATAAAATCTGAACCGCACTCGGACCATAGCCACTGAAAATATGCCATTCATTTTGCTTTGCTCTAAATTGCAAATGACCAGGGTTTTAAAGGATTATGTTTTTATTAGAAGCTACCATTTAATCTTACAGTCGAAGTTTCAGTCACGAGTTATGCTACATTTTTTCATTAATCAAACTAATTCGCGTCCAGGACGGCCATGCATAATTTGCCATCATGCATGTTCATCAGACAACATGGTCTGGGTCATCAGGCTTTTGTAAGTCCCCTGCTATTATACAATAGAGTACATGTACTTATAGAAATGAAGCGAAACAGGAAACGTTCCTCCACCATGGCTGAAGTAATTCTTGATGATAGATACGATGAGGATGTTTTTTGAGGATAATAAACCTCTATGATATAATTTTCTGTGGAGCTGGGGATATGTAGAGAGTAGGACATATAAGATATCGTGTTACTTTGAAATAATCCCACCCTGGGCTAGGTGTTGAAGACCAGCCGCAATGTATAGGCTGACTCCGCAGCCCGTTTATTTTACCAATACGAAGTTAGCAAAGAACGTGATCTATACGACACAGAGTGATTGCTAGTTCTACCATCCACCGCCAGGAAAATTGTGATATAGTGCCACTGTAGTCTTGGGACAACCACTATTATCTGATGTCATAATCTATAGATAATCTTGAGACTAGGCTAAAACCCTTTTATGGCAAACCCAAAAAATATTTTTGATAAAATCCATTGATCACTGTACCTGCCACCTGGTGTTTAGGTTAGCATCGGGGGGCAAGATAGCTGCCTCCATAACACAATAGCTATGTGCCCTCTATTGATGTATATGGATACTTTGGTTGATAAAAAAAAATCTAGCAAAAACAAAAACCCTGTGACATGCTCTGTACCAGGTCAGCGTATGAGGCGCGGATTAACACCATCGAGCTGGAGGTGCACTTCGGTTCGTGTTACGACGCGCAGCTCGGAGCTCTGCGCCCCCTGGCGGATGCCGCCCCGCCACTCGTCATCAGGTTCGACAGGCGCAACACCGTGGGCCAGCTCAAAACACTCATTTCTGAGGTGAGCTAAATTCTCTCTTTTTTTGATAAGTTTATTAACTTTTTTCAGTGAGGAAGTTCTTTAAATGAACATCAAGTGAGCAACCTGAGATACAGTAAAACCCCTCTTAAGGGGTCACCTTCCGTTCCGGGCCAAGTGTCCCCTTAAGCGGGGTGTCCCCTTGAGCGGGGTTTTCAGTATGCCAGTGGTTATACAATAGAGAACATACCTACATAAATGAAGGAAACGATGGTTATTAGGTTAAAAGGTTTATTAATAAATAAGCAAATAAATATAAATTATACAATATAAATGAATATAAATGTAAAAAAAAATAAAAATAAATAGATAATAGAGGTTGAAGATGGATACACCTTCCTTGTGAAATTCGCTCCTTTTTACACCCCCGTTCAATGTCCCCCCCCCCCCCCCCCGCCGCCCCCCCCCCCGAAGTCAGCAGCCCTATGCCCTACATAACTACATAAATGAAGGAAAAGCTGGTTATTAGGTTAAAAGGTAATAATGACACATTAATTAGCAAATAAATTGAAAATAAATATAAAATAGGTCTCAGGTAGATATGCCTACCTTGTGAAATTCGCTCCTTTTTATATCCCCAGTCAGTGTCCCCTCTGTAACTTCTGAGAGAAATCAGCAAGTGACTCACTGTGAGCCGCACAGAGCCGCCGTGGCTCACTGTATACTGCACCTTCAAAGCCCCCTGCCCGCCCTGTATGGCCCACCGCTAACCTGTAAGCGGACCTCTTACCCCTACCTTCAACGGGTGCGAAAGTCGCTCATACTAATATTCACTCACTGTCGCCCGCCCAGAGCCTCTACAGATGTGGTTATTACCTTGAAAAAAACACACTCCGGCCGCCCGGGCCCTCACGGGAATGCTCAGTCTATTGTTCTGTTTGTGACAATTGTCTGTCCCAGACAAACGGGCACCATAAACTTGGATTTTCAGTATTTTTGATATGATGTCCCTCCAAACTGTCCCCTTAAGCGGGGTTTTTAAGCATTTCTGTACCGAAAAACTGTCCCCTAAAGCGGGGTGTCCCCCTTAAGCGGGGTGTCCCCTTAAGCGGGGTTAAAATAAACTCTTAATAGAGGGGAAAATTTCCGTTCCGAGCAAATTGTCCCCGGAAGCGGGGTGACCCCTTAAGCGGGGTGTCCCGGGAGAGGGGTTTTACTGTATCTGTTAAAAAAATTTAAGTGAAATATCAACTTAAACTCATTTCTGTGCTTTAAATCCTATGTCTTTTGGAACGTTTTGAAATCCGTGACTTAAGTTTTTATATAAGATCTGCCAATGCCTATAGGTTATATAAAAATCGATGCATTTGTATGGGTGTGCGAATAAGCTGTGAGGCCATTCACACCGGCGATAGCTGACGCCTCTGCGGTAAAAATAAAAAAGATAAAAAAAGATAAATGTTTTTTTTTTCAGGTGGGCGGAGTGCTGTGTCCTCAGAGCCAGTTCGCCCTGCATCACGCGAAGGAGCTCCCAGCAGGTCTACACCTCTACAGCTGTCTCTCAGGTATGCCACTCAATGTTCATCTCGGTTCAGTCTCTATCTAGACGGTAAATGATTTAGCCCGCAATAACAAATCCCCTAGAGAGTTCAGAATGATCTTTCTTTTTCTTTTTTTTTTTAAGAAAATAATTCAGACCCCATGTTTTTTTCAAAGTTTTTATTTTCAGACCATATGCGTGTTTAGACAAATTGAGACACATGAAAATATTCAGGTACCCTCAGCAGGATTATTGCAGTATTTATTACAGCAGCTGGACCATATGTATTAATCTTTAGTCATTTTAGCTTAAATAGCACAACTCAGCTGATTCACATCTATTTTACAATATTAAATAAATAAACATGGTTCTATATTATGTTCATATTTTAACCTTCAATCCAGGCTAAAAGGTTATTGCATCCTATTCTGTGATCTCATATTATCGACCACATGGCTAAGAAAGGATAAGGGGAATAAAATTAAACTCATGGATGAGATGGATTTCATCAGCTGGCGCACAAGAAATATGTTCTGAGTCAGAACTGATATGATATATTCATGGGTAGTAATACTTATCATCTAGTTGATCATGTTGTAAACTCTGAGTTCACGTTGTAAAACGATTCAATTCTAAACATTTGCTTTCCTTTTCAACACGACTCGTATACAGATAACGAGACACAGACTGTTATGGAGACACCGCTAGCCGACAGGAGCAAAGTCTTCGCGTGGGATGGACAGCAGGTATAAACTTAACTGTGCAAGTTAAACTCACCATACTAGACCACTCCTTCAGGAGGTGATGGCAAATGCCAGGCTAATGGCATTCTTTCAGAAGGCTAGATAATGCCAGTGTGAACTCCAATGTTAAGGCTTAAAACCAGCAAAGGTTTAGATCACTCCCAGTCCTATCAAACATCTAAAACAAAAAATTGTAATGGGGTTAGACCTATCAACATCGTTCCTTAGATATCCAATTGAAATAACAAAATATATTCCATTCATATAAAGAATCACATATTATGCAGAAGCTCAAATATTTATTCTGACAATATTCTTTATTAATCTCATCTTGAGCTGCAGACTTCTAATTATAGTAAAAGTTTAGATGAGTTTCCTAAAGGCCGTGCTCCACTGCGCCGATTCATTTTCTCCTCCCTTTCACGCCCCCTTCTCCACCCGTTCTTCACCTGATGGTACCGTATAGTCTTACCACTATCTTACCATAGTCGGTGGTGTTACTCCATTAGCGATCCACTCCGGAAGAGATGTTTTTTGTCAATCTCTCTTGGACTAATGTGTTAAAATTAGTCAAGAATAGGAGGCGATTAGGCCCCGATTTAGGCGCGACCAAATGATCGGCCCCAGATCGGCCCTGAATCGGCTGCAGTGGAG
Organism: Alentia gelatinosa; assembly: GCA_950022655.1. Classification (NCBI taxonomy): domain Eukaryota; kingdom Metazoa; phylum Annelida; class Polychaeta; order Phyllodocida; family Polynoidae; genus Alentia; species Alentia gelatinosa. Next base: position 54,184,077 of record OX465588.1, on the reverse strand, counting down.
CATCGCCTTCAAAGTACTAACTTATAGTGACAGGGACCTGTTGTAAGAATCTGATAAGTACTGTACCATGTATGGTTTCTGAGTGAACTGTCTTTACTGAACAGGTGAGCGGGAAGCAATTCCCCATCGGGGAGGACATGGAGCCCGTCCTGCTGACCATCACGCATGGCAACCCGTCCACCTTCAGCCACGGCTTCCCCAAGACGCTGCTGGTCCGCGAACTGCGACAACTCATCAGCTGCTCGTCCGGCATCAGCATCGAGAACCTTGTCCTGTCACGCGTTATCACCAAAGGTACTTATATAGAACTGCATCGAGAATCGTATAAATAGACAATACTCCACGAGTTTGGATGGGCCGCAATCGTCATCGAGGCGAAGCCGAGTGTCGATTATGGCCCATCCAAACGAGTGTAATATTGTCTATTTTACGATTCGAGTGCGGTTCTGGATTTATCTCATCCCTTTCTATGATGTTAGATAGTATCAGAATATCAGAATAGCTCGAATATACCTAGCGAATTCACTACGCCACGACCGTGGCGTAGTATTGTCACTTTACGGGGGTGACCGTTGAGTATTTTTTCCTAATGTTATTTCTATGGCGAAGCTTGTACCAGGGGTGAGATAATGTGCCTTACTCTGTTACCATGGTACCATGTGGTGATTGCTGTGTATAGTCATAGATGGGCCATGGTGCCAGCCTTTGGACTGTGTGGCTGGTACTATATCTTTAATAGCCTGGTATAAATGTCCATAGGTTTAACATTAGGAACTCGTTCTCGACAGGCTTGCGAGTATAGTAACTCATACTCAATGGGTGATAAACAGATAACTTCATCCAGGTTAAGATAAAATCTGTAGCATATTCGTGTTTGGTCTGTGTTCCCAATAGCCATCTCATTTGAAGCGCTTCAGAACATTCACTTGGCTATCGCCTCGTTCATACTCTTGCGCACTCCAAACTTGATGGCAAACAGGGACACAGACCAAACACTCATCAGTTTCTTTCTTAGTATGATGATTGCTGTGTGTAGTCATAGATGGGCCATGGTGCCAACCAGCTAGAAGAGTAGGTCTACTCAAATATTGATGATGTCAGAGCATTCAGTACACCATGGTTACGGTGGTTAAGGGCGTTTTCTAAAAACACCACTTCAAGGTAGCATCACTAGTTGACTGAACGTCACCTCGTTTTTTTTCTGAAATTTATATCTGGAATGATTCATTAGTTTAAGATAACTCAGAAGGATTATATATCTCTTATTATATACCTGTGCCAGTATGTTACACAAATACCAACCTCTGCTAGGGTATTGGTATTAAATATATACCGGCACAGTATGTGGTATAAAATGACGTACCACCCTACTTTGAATACAAATTCTGATTGGCTGAAAAAAATTGCATTGACCTACTTATGAAATGCTGGCAGTGACTTGCAGCACTCCGCTAATTTATGTGTGCAAAGGATCACAGGAGTTGAAGGGAAAAAAAGAGTAAAAAATGTGCTTAGAGCATATTCTGTGCTTGACTTTCACTAAGATGTCAACAGATATACCAGCACACTTTGAATCGTGCTTGGACAGCAGATTTCCTTCTGTAATTCATCAAATACTTATACTTGAAGGTATATAATAAAATAAAAATGTATTACCTTACTGGTACATACTCACATACCTTGTTTCTTTTGATAAAAATATTCCACTCGCTCTGCGAGCTCGTGGAATATCTTTATCAAAAGAAACGCGGTATGTGAGTATGTACCAGTAAGGTATATACATTTTATCTCATATCTCGGTAGTATTATACAACTCATTGGTATTAGAAATCTCAGTAGTATTAGATGACTCCCTGGTGTTTACAACATCTCACTAGTATCACACAACTTACTCGTATTAGACATCCTATCGTTATTGTTGATGCTGCAGGTAGCGAGTCTGTCCTCCTCACTCTCAAAGCTGAGGACATCGACAGGACGCTGGCCGACCTGCAGATGGTGGACGGTGATCACGTGATCGCCGAGGACCACAGCATCACTGGGTAAGTGAATCACGGCTGTGTGGCCGCCGCCGTTGAGCATCTGGCCTGCTCCACCGCACCTATATACCTCACAGTCGTACGGTGCCATTCAGTAAGCCTGTAGGAACACGCTTTTAATACTGTAAATCAAACGTGAAATCACTGTCTAGGATAAATTCTGCTCCATCAAGGTATTAGTCTACTAGATATTCTTCTTCCCAGAGGGGGTAAATTAGATGTGTAATTATACTGTTTGTGAAACAGTTTTCAAACTATTGAACCTTTCCGCTGATATTGATGAAAAAACGGCCGAATCACCGAATTCGCGGCATATCTATCTGTATACTCAGACGGACCCACTCAAAGACTGTCAGTGTCAGTTGAGCCTTTTCCCTGATCGGAATTTAGTTTTAAATGCGTCCACCTCCTAATTTGGACTTTTAAGGCCGGTAATTCTATTTTGAAATACACACTTAGATCTTGTTTGCATGACTGAAACTCGCCTGCAGTGCAGTTAGAGGCTGAGGCTGATGACACGTTTGTGGTTATAGGAACTCGCTGGCAGAGTCGACCATGGCGCGCCAGTCACTGCTCATTTCTCTCATGGTGGAGAACCGGTGTATCGACCCCGCCCAGGACTGGCCCGTCTTCGTCGTCGAGATCACCAAAGACGCCGTGAGTAGTGTAGGACTCTCCACAGCTGAGCCACCAAGTTACCCTATGAAGAATCTACAACTTAAACCCTCTCTCACAGGGGCTGTCCCTAAATGACGTCATGCTATTTTTTTACCATGTTTGACCCCTCCCCCCACCTTGTCATGTTTTGGTAGACAACCCTTATCATTCTTGGTCATGGAGACTGGAACCCCTTCCCCCTGATGCATGACATAATTTATGGATGACCCTAGACTGGCTCCAGTCCCTGCATCCTATGGCTACCCTCCTCGCTGGAATACTTGATTCATGGGCCAGTCAGAGAAGGATACATACTATAATGAACTTTGTTCTGATTGTTTTAAATCATTTATTAAATGTTCATAAGCAAATACTTGAGCAAGTCTAGGACAGCCCCTACACCAGCAACCATTTTCTGAACTCTAAAGAACCTAAACTCCTTTCTCGAATCTAATTACCCAACCGCCTACACCAAAGATATTTATAACGAAATGGCTATAAAAATAGCAAACGTTAGAAATGTTGCTTTTAATCTTTCCATTTAAAGAGTATTTTATTTATTCATTCAAATCACTAGTAATCAGCAGTTCTAGCCACAAGCTTTCATCTTTCCCATGACGTCAAAAAGAGGTTTAATAAATGATTTAAGAGTCAAATGTAAAAATGCTCAGGTGAATATTTTTCGAGACCGTTATAAACGCATGCACTTCAGTTAACTTGTGAATGATAAATCATTTCAATGAAGTAGATTGCTATCAAAAACCGAAAGAAACATTGTCACAACCAGCCTTATTTATTATTTCATTTGGAAATTTAAGAAATATGAACAAATGGTGTAGCCTTGATGGGTCGAATTAGTTTTCTTTTATTTTTGCCGGTTGTTTAATGATCAGATGGTGTAACGTTGATGGTCCGAATTCGTTATATTTTTTTGCTCGTTGTTTTTGAGTTTTGATGGTGTGTTGTTGACGGTCCTAATTTGTATTTTTCTGCTCGTTTATGGTTCAGATGGTGTCGGAGCTGAAGGCCGTCATCATCTCACAGATGAACATCGCAGATATCCCTGACGGCGGACGTCTCCGGATCGACGACGATAACCGCGGACTGCAAACCCCAAGTACGTAACCCACAACCCTATTAAACAGGCATGCAAGTATAGGCCTTTTTCCACTGGCTGGTGTCACACGTTATCTGCTTAGCTACGCGATGTCTGAAGCCAAACATATCCCTGGAAACGTATACTTTAGCATTGGATCACTGCGTGTATAAGCGTAATACGTTTATAATACCCATGCACAATATTTCCATAGACATAAAAGCGATTGCATCGTATTCTATGGTATTCCAGCTCCAATTTGATGTGTCATACATGCATATCACCTCAGTGATACTTTAGATATACCTTAGATAACACAGGGACACCAAAATTCTATAGACACTAATACATTGGCAGGCTTAGCTATAATATGCTTATCTTTTTCCATGTTAAAACCAAGATAATTATCAACTATAAAGTTTAGACAGCCCAGACTCGTTGATACAATACCCTAGTTTGCTCCAACAATTTAATCTGTCCAAAAACAACACTCCTGTAATCACACTCACCATTCACACTTTAGGAGTGATTCCTATATGTCTCTATATGCATACTGCCGGACTCGCAGTGTTTGTCCGAGCGGCCGCGTAACTAGACAGTGGGCCGTTAGGCGGCGCTGAACGGCAACACCTGTATTAGCATACACGTCTGCTTCTAGAATTGTTTTACCGTTCAGAGCGACCTAGCGGTGAGATGGGTAGTTAGAACATCGCTTGGGCAAACACCGAAAGGTGGCTGTTAGCGCAAGGTTGTTGCACAAATCTATATATCCAAGTCCATGGTTGTTGTTTTCCACAAGATATGACCGCTGAGACATAGAAGGGTGTTGTAATAACGAGTCTCAGCTGTCTAAACCTTATAGTTGATAACTGTCTCTGTGTAACCCTAGATAGACTAATAGAGGTAGTTATACCATGGCATCGGATTCACAGCCATCCCAATGGAACACGCACATTTACTCAGACATGCATTTATATCTAGTAGGAGTGGCTAGTAACAGTACAGAGATGCAATTTTTCCGACAAATGACAGAATTCTGTCTCATCATATAAATCAGCAACACTCGCAGTGTTAGAATGTATCAGTGTTAGAATGTATATGTACATAAATTCACAGCCGTTCTGTTCCCAATGATGTTCTAAATTATTCTTTTTTATAAGCGTTTTGAATTGTCGATTTCTTTCCTCAGTCCTGATTTTCCGCCTCGCTAGTAGATGTGTGGTACATGTTTCAGTGCACGAGGACATGACAGTGGAGGCGGCCGGCCTACGTCAGGGCATGCACGTCATCATAGAGCCGGGACCCGCCCCGACCGGCAACCAGATCACAGTCCACGTGACCCAGCACAAAGCTGCCCCCTCGTGGTCGGACCTGGAACTCACCGTGGACAAGGACATGACGGTGGGCGCGTGTCTCCAACTCATCCTTCACAAGGCGGGCCTTGAAGAAGGTAGGCACACCTGGCACCTGACTTTTTTTAATTCATTTTTTTTCAGGTTTATTGGTAATAATTTAACAACTAGGTTGGTCTTAGATTATGGCTGAAACAATCATACAGAATCAAATCCATGCTGAAGTTCAAGTTGCTCAGCAAATGAATACTGAACATACAGAATATATAGAAGAAAATATGAATGCCATGATGACTACTTCACACAGCATCTAGTTACCATGTAGACTTTCTACATGTACGTTACGTAATGATGATTAGGGGGAAAAAAGATAAGACATGTTGCCGTCCCTGGGTGTTATGAAGAGGTTGCCAACAAATGAAGGCTTTAGTCACAGGATGGCAGTTTTCCTTTTTTTCAAGGAAATCCTTGTTTTAATTTCTAGTTTATGTAATTTTTCTTCTTTTTTTTAACAAATGAAATATAAATCAATACCCATTCACGCCAATAAAACAGTGGTTTGCACCTTCTCACACACCCTCGGTCTTATTCCATTGGCAACAATGAAGTGTTTCCCGTGGGATTTTTTTTTTCAGTTTCTTTGAGGTATTAAATTCCACATGGAAAATATTTCTTTTTCTCCTGACCCCAACTGACATCCCTGTGTAACTTAGGGATTAAAAATATTTCCGGTATGTTAGAAAAAAAGATACGTATGAAACTATTAACAAATCAGAGTTAAAGTGTGGGGATATCAGAAAGCAATGTAAAAAATGTCCCACTTTTTCCATAAGACCAAGCTAGCATGCCTATTTACTTTAGAACTATCTTGAAGACTGCAGGGTAGTTTTTCAAGGTATTCGTAGTTAGAACCAAAGTACATATGTTAATTAGTTAACATTCTTTCAGATTCACTACTAGAACTAGGCATGATCTACAATGAAGTTCCTCTCAACAATTAAACACTGGCTTGTTGCACCGATCTATACGATCAAATTTTGTGTGCAATATAATCATGACTCTTGCTATATGGCGGTGTCTCTTTTTCCATCGAGTTTTAACCTGCATATAAGTAGTCTTGGGTTGGTTAATTTCTATTTTAAGATGCCGCTTTTGCGTGTGGTAGAATAAAGTTGGTTATAAGCATTTCAAATTTAAGGTAGCACCCGGCCTGATATGTTGCACTTTATGCCACATTTTACAAACTCTGAAATAGTCATAACTGTGGTATGACAATTCATTAGAAGTAGACTAACTTTGCCTTGAATGCCGCAGGTGATGGGTGGCATCTGAGGCTGACCAACTGGTGTGGCGAGGCGGCACAGATGCTGGATGACCTGGACGCCATGTTGGAAGCGTGTCGTGTTGGGAACGGCCACCAGTTGCTGCTGATGGCTGGCCGCCTGCCGCCGCACGGCTTCCTCCAGCTGCCCGTCTGGCTTCTGGGCACGCAGCCCATGTCGCCCCATGGTGAGCAGGACGAGAGTATGCTCGTCTGGATCACGCACAGTATTCAAGGTACGTCAGCAGCTTCAACACTCAATAGTTTTCTTCCTCTGCGTTTTTTCGCTGCTATTTGCCCATAGGCAAAACCATCATTTAACTATTTTAGTGGTATTTAGAAAAACAAAATTTTCTTTTCGCAAAACCACCAATTGGATGAATATATTTTCTTATGCATTTGAAAAAAAAACGGACTAGAAAGGCAGAATTTGATATAAAGCGATGTTCATCTTGTTCTTGATTGAAAAATGTTATATTAAGGCATGACCGACTCCCTCAGGTATTAAATTCCACTAGCTGGTTGGGTGATGGACGCTATTTGTGAACATAGCATACATGTATATCAGTGTCATGATTAATGCGAGGCAGGAGGGTGAAATTTTACAACATTCTTTCGAACAAATCTTCTCAGAAAGAGTGTTATTAACAAAAATACATATACATATTTCAGAAAAAGAAATCATCTAAATTTCAATCTTCGAGCCATATCCCCTCCTCACAGTCATGAATAATTCTCCCGGTCAGAATAAAAATTGTTACATTTGAAAGAAAAAAAAAACGCCACTGATATTATATGATTGAGAGTTTCATGACATTTTCCTCCACAGGTTTGCTGGGCGGCGGGGACAGCGCGGCGGAGGGCGCCGGCAAGCCCGGTCCGGTCCCGGCCAGTCTGGGCGAGCTGCTCGTCTCGAAGGAAACCAGTCTGGAGGAGTTGAAGCTGCAGATCATGACGCTGCCTCAGATGGCCGAGGTGCCGGTGCCGTCCGCCAACCACCTCCGTCTGCGGCTCATGGAGCAGCACAGGCCGGGTGCCGTGCTGCGCGTCGGCTCCTGCAGCCTCCAGTGAGTGCACCTATGTCCAGTTCACAATTTTTTTTTAATTTTTTTTTTAGATTTTTATCTTATCATGTCCAGTTCACAATTTTTTTTTTTTTTTTTTTTTTTAATTTTTATCTTATCCTGGAGTGGTCACCTGGGACAACAGTTGGTCCTATCTTCCGGTGGCTCCAGCAGAAAAAGTAGCTGACCGCGAATTGTTTACAGAGTAGGCTTACAGATTATTGCGGGTTTTTTTTGTAACATCATTTTAGTATGGCAAATATTTTCTGCGGCATGGTCGTTGGTCGGATGGGACCTACGTACCACTTTCAGTGGGACAAACATCATTTTAGGTTTACATATAATCAGGCACATAGTTCTAAAGAAAAGTGAAGCACATTTGTTTACTTGGTATTCTGTTATCAGATTGGACAGACACGATGAGTAATAGCCAGATTTACAAACATGGTAAAAAGTTAAGAGATAGAAATATACCTTGTTATTCGTTCGATGTTTTGGACGGTTTCCTTAAATAAATACAATTACTTTGGTTTAATACTAGTAGTGTTCTATTTTGTCTCGCTGTATTCCTTTCATGGTGCAACTGGAGGCACCTAGTCTCAGACTGGGCAGACTCGTGAGGGCATAGCGCGGCAAATTGCACAGTGTGAACTGCGCGCTTCCCGCTATTCTCAGACCGGGCGTACCAGGTATGCCTAGTCTTCGACTGGAGGTACCTCAGGTATGCTTAGTCACAAGCATTTTTTAATATGAAACATATTTGATATTTGGTACCGCTAGTCGCCGACTAGGTGTACCGAGGTGTCTCCAGACGCAAGCATTCCAGTGACAAGCGGTGTGGTTCACACACATATTTGAGCGTACCCTGCAGCTGGGCGTACCAGATTTAGAATTTCTAATTTCAAGCACGGTACTTTCAGTCGGCGACTGGAAGTAGCCGCTCGCAAGCTCTCTAGTCGTACAGTGTGAACAGGGTTTAGTGGACCTGTAGCAGTTTCTTTTTCGATTTCTCTTTTTTTTTCTGGTGTAGAATGATAGTATAAATTGGGCTTCATTCATTCATACCAATAACCTCGAACCTCCCCACTCACCCCAACCACATTCCATGGTCAATAACAATGTGTTTTCCATGTTTTCTAAGAGGCAGTAAATTCCACATGGAAAATCTTTGTTTTTCATGACTCCAACTGACATCCCTGGATCTCTCCTAAAATACATTCAGAGAGTTCGGATATTTCTGATATTTGAAATTTCAATATAATTTGTAAAGTCAAAAATTTCGCAGTTTTTTGTTGAGCTGTCAAAAATCTGATACTATACCATATGAAAAATCGACAAGTATAGATCCATATTTGATTCCAGTGCATCATCTCCTAATCTTCTAATGAAGATTCATCGTGTGAACTTTGTTTTTCTAGGCGGCTGAAAATAACGTCGACGTCAGAAATCGGGGTTCAGATACTGCCACACATAGAAGACCTGAAGTAAGTTTAGCACACCTTTACTTGTGGGTTGGACCTCACATCGGTATTATCTCGCTTTCAGAAATAAGGCACGGCATTTGTCAGAAGTTTGATATCCATGTGTGAAAATAATATTTTTCTCAGAGGTTCAATCTTTACCAGCATCATCTTTTGAAGAGACTATTTAGGGAATATTTCGGGTTCCGTAATCTTTGCATTAAATTAGTATTACCTTTATTACTGACCTATTATTAGCGGGTGGACGGTTGGTCTTATAGGTTATGGCTAATGACTGAATTATGGAATGATTATACTCCTTGATTATTTGCGGAGATATGAAGTACGGCATACAGAGCGTCCAGATGCCACGTGGCGTCCGAGTTGACCTGCGAATCGAAACTTCGTCCACCCGCTAATCAAACCCAAGGCCAATAACTCTATTCTAAAATACACATCCAGCTCTTGTTTCTACTTAAAAAAAAAAAATCTTGTTTCTCCTTGCAGCCAGAACCAGGTGCTGAAAAAAAAAATCTTGTTTCTCCTTGCAGCCAGAACCAGGTGCTGCTGAGCGTACAGCTGCGGGTGGCGGGGCAGCGAGCCTACCACCCGCCTACAGACCTGGTGTGGGACCTGAACCGCGGCGGGGCGGCGCCCCCGGGTCTGCGGCAGACCATCAGCGAGCAGCTCGGCCTCCCGTGTGAGCGACTCGTGCTCGCCAAGCACTTCCCGGAGAAGTACGAGTGGATGCTCATCAAGAGCAACAACGTGAGTCTCCACATTTAGTATCCATTTAATACTTATATAGAACGTCCTGACCATGCTGTACAATTCACGGAACGAGATGGTAATTTACGGTTTGTACGGACCGAGGCGTTTACGCCGAGTTCCGTACAAAAGGTAAATTATCATCGAGTTCCGTGAATTGTACAAGCATGGTTGGACGTTATATATTTACTATATACCCGAAATTAAAAAAAAAAAATCAATTTCGTTTGACTTAACAACCAATTTTTTAATAAACGTGTATGGCAAGGTGGTCCGTATTTTAGTGTACGGACCGGCGGTCCGTACAGTTTTTGTTGTTTTTTTTTTTTAATACTTTTATTGGGTCAAAGGTGCACATAGCATCCAGACTCGGCTGGGCCGTTCTTCCGTCTGGTCCCATATCGTAACAGAAAGTCACAGTATTAACTGAGGCAACACAGTATTAGTACAGTATTTTTACGTCATATGCCGAAACGGTGCGTATTTACAGTATATACGGCATGGGTATATAGTAAATGCACAATATCGACTGGTTTCAGATACAAGTGGTCGTATGATCCGAGGAGTTGATACGTAGTGATATCCGAGCGCAGGCTAGGATATTGCGCAGTCAACTCCGAGGAGCATACAGCCGGGTTTTTTCCCTGAAACCAGTCTATATATTGTATCTGTTATCCACCTTATCCACTATGCAATATCCTCGCTCGGATATTACTACGCGTCAACTCGTCGGAACATGCGGCCGCTTGTATATGAAACCAGTCAATGTCGTGTATACATGTATCCCTCTCTTACAGGAACTCATGGTCGGGATAAATTGCTCTCAAATATACCTTAATGATTTTTTTTCTGTTCACTTCGTCTTAATTACTTTCAGATATATAGGTAAAGGAATTTTCCCGGAATTCCGGTGATTTTTCTTCTACATCAGTTTTTTCCAGTCACTGTTAACACTTGGTTAACACAAAACAACCTCTGATGCATCAACTTCGGTTTGATTTGGCTTTTAATTGTTGATAATGATTTGCTTTGTGTTGATGTGGTCTATATCCCGTCGGTCCTGTCCTATGGCGGTGGTAGCTAATAAACGGGTATTCCATAGAGTGGTAGGGATGGCAGTTATCCAAGTAAATCCTTATTTTCATTTTCAGTTTATGGAAGTAATTTTTAAAATATAAAACAAAGATGATATAAAATGAGCCATCAATAAAACAGTTGTTTGAACCTCCCCACACACTCTTATCCCCCATTCAATCGCCAACTTTAACTTCCGACGTCGGCGATTTTTTTTTTCAAATTTCTTTATTGGTATTCCATACATTTATTGGGCTGACTATAGGCACAAATGTAATGGAACAGTGTCAAAGGACGCCCTTCGGCGATCTCCGGGCGTCGCCCACAGTGCGCCCACAGGCGCGACTTAACCACACACGCGATTTTGGACTAATGCTTACGCAGAAAATAGTCCTCATTTTTTCATATGTATAACGTTTTCATTAGAAAATCTAGATAGATGTACACCATGCTCTTTTAATTATTCACAACCAAAACATGAATGGATTTTTAAAATAGAAATCTCCACTACCATTGGGAAGCTCTGCCAGGTCCTACTTCCCTGCTTCTTGTTCATAATCTGGGTTTTTTCCCTCCTTGCTCATAATCTGTGCAGGTCATCTTGATGTGTAGCTATGGGCATCGTACTGGATTCTCAACTCGATGAAACCATCGCATATCTGATGCGCCTCTTTTTATTCTTTTTCATATCGGCTTATCGTGTTATTGCTACGTCACCTTAATCCATATTTAACGTGACTGTCATCTCTGTTACAGGTGAAGGGTAACAAGGGAAAGAGGAAAGGAAAAGTAAACTTACGTCATGCACCGTTCCACATCAGAGACGGTGACGTCATCGCCGTCAAGGTAAATTGGACCTCACTAATATGGATTGATTAAAAAAAAAGAATTTTAAATTGGGAAATGATTTGCTTTTATAATTGCGGTCTACCATCAAACGCGTTTGTCGAGGGCAAATTTACATCATACCTTCCTAGGTTCTATACCCTCATTGCATAGTAAAAATATTTAATAGTTTATTTATGATATAATAGATAAGATTATAAAGCTAATTCATGATAATACCTTTTATAATGATATGTCCAGATGTTCAATGTGTATAGAGTACATGTATGTTGGATGTTGTTTAAGTTGTTCTCACAGGTCTCGCGCCATTTAGAGAAAAAATATATGTAGCAAACATTATGTGCTGATGATAGATATATTATATGTGTGTCCAACTAGCGAGATATAATGACCCGGTGAAATAACAGTTACCAGTATTGCACGATTTTTATTGTTTACCCAATAACAAAGACTGTTGGCTCAGTAGTTATGTCCAGTAGTAATGATAGTAGTGACATCTGTATACGTTTATTGTATTTTACTAGGCAGATATCTAAGGATTAAACACATCTATACACACCAATTTACCCTTCATGGACATATTGCTTCAGTTCCATATATTGAACAAATATCGTAAAGGAATTGTTCACAGAACCAACAGACGCCATTGATTTCAATTTTTCTAATAATTTCTATCTAACAAGTATAACTCAACAACTTCCCAAATCGGTTTGATGGATGGTATTTTTATTTGAACAGTCAATACAACGCATAATCATAATGTACTAATAGATTCTAGTAAGGACTTCATTTTTCGCACATCGTTTCGACCGTTGAGTTGGGTCTTCATCACATGCATTGAGAAAATACTTCGCTGTTTTCACCAAAGCACCGTGGTCCATGTAAAGTTGTTGTGGTCTTGTAGAAGAAGCATACCCTGTACATGGCCTATCGTCCCCGTTTACCATCGGAACAAACAGGTAGCTGTCGAGTGTTCTTCTCAAGACTCCAACTCTGTGTTATTTTTCCAGTGTCACATGAATGACAACAATAAGGCTTTATTCTATTTATCTGAATTATGTTCCCATCCTGCTCGGGCCATGTTCCTATTCAGATCAGGGCTAAAGGACCCCCCCCCCCCCTCCCACGATCCCCCGATTAGGGCCCGAGTGGTGATCGGCACCGAATTCAGCACAAAAAAAACCAAGCTTTAATAAATACCTTCGTTTGGGGAGGGTAAGTATCCAAAAGTTTCTGTATGGAGCTGGAAATTTGGATTCCTCCCCACCCATACCCACCTTCACTACACACACTCTGTTGGTGATTTGGTACAGTTTCCACTCTAATTTCCAGGATCTGGAGGCAGACCGTGAGAACCAAGATGACTTTGACACTGAGGAGGATATTCAAGGTCGTCAGCGTCTACAGCGGGAGGCAGAGGAGCGGCGAAAGAGGTGAGAGTGAGACTGACATTAATCACTCAGTCTCGTGTGCATTTATTCAGATAGGTTCATTACTTTCATTGCTTCATTTTATCGGTAATCCTCTCAGGACTACATGCACAACCAGAATGATGACCTGTTTCCATGCTGTATCATCATACCCCAATCGTTACAGAGATAATATTCGATGGTTTGGTGGACAGAGATAATATTCGATGGTTTGGTGGACTGATGGCTGTAAACCACAAGAGGTTGACGCCTGGTAATACACGAGCGTTACCGCGTGTATTACATGTACTTGGCCAAAATTGATAAATTAAAACAAGGAGTTTCCAAATGATAATGTATATCAGTAGGGACTATCTTTTTTTGCAATCACAAAGGGACAAAAATCTGTACTTTCCCATAATCAATGGCGTTGCGACCTGTAATCAATGGTTTCAAATCCGTAATTTGGTTATTGGTACTGACAGCATGGAAACAATGGGGAGTAGTTTACTGTAACTCTTTTAATGGGGACTTTGTAATATATGGACAATAAAAACTTGTTTACCCACTTATTCTCACATGATTGAATAAAATATGTCAGTTCCAGTTTCTTGCTCATCTCCCCCTCAAGGCTCATTGTGACTGCTTGTTGCAGTGAGACCTATGATGTTTCATAGTGCTGCCTCACTAAAACTTAACGTGATGGGAGAAGAGCCAGAAACCAACCAAATTTGCTATGAGGTTGACAGAACTTTTTAATGGGTTGACCTTTTTTTGTTGAGACTGGCTTGAATTATACCCATGAGTTTCGGCTACAGAAATGTTGCTTTCATCAGGATAAGAAGCTTAACATATGCAATGTAATTTTCAAAAGCCTTACAGTATCGTACAACAGAAAATCCTGTGGCTTGCCGCAATTATCTTAGCCTGGTATAAACACCCATAGGCTTAACATTAGGAACTTGTTCTCAATGGCCTTGCGAGTACGGTAACTCATTCTCAACGGATAAACAGGCTTAGATAAAATCATAAACATGTTTGTGTTAAGTCTGAGTACCTGTTCACCATCTTGTTTGGAGTGCTTCGGAAAATTCACTCGGCTATCGCCTCGTTCATATTACTGCGCACTCCAAACTCGATGACGAACGAGGACACAGACCAGACACTCATCAATTTCTTTCTTAATCTCTTCTTGTTTTACTCCAGGAGGGAAGAAAACCGAGCGCGCAGTGACTTTCTGGAAATAGGAAGTAACAAAAATGAAAAAAAGCGGCGTGAAGTTGGCATCAAGATCCATGTGGCTGATTTCCGGTAGCAGAGGGCTCCGCGGCTTTCACCAAGCACCATGTCGGTGGACGTCGTAGGTGGAAGCGAAATAATTATGCATTTACTTTCTATCGCCATTCTAAATGTTTTTTCTAAAAGGGAATATGAATGGTGAATGTTACGAGTATAGTCATATTTGTCCTGGATGGTTGGTCGTAAATGTACCGAATCAATGGTATGAATGGAAAGTTTGCCAAAAAGAAAACAGGTGTTTCGTGTGTTGATCATAGGATGGAAACTACCCATATCAGTTTATCAATGATACCATAAATGATTTTTCTAAAATAATATACCGGTATAGCCTATCTTCCAGATGCTATATTTTTGTGTTATTCTCCGTTTCCCTCACCTTCCAGCTATTTCACCAGTCTATCCCTGTTTGTACACCTCGTCACTGCAGGTTTAGTGATAGGGACTAAATGTTAATTGAGTTACAATACACCCAGATTTTATTTAAAGTACCTGGTACAATGTATGTAGCCTTATCTCACCCCTGGTATTTTTTCCCCATAGACTCAACATTGGGAACTCATACTCAGTGCCCATAGAGTAATTAAAAAACATACCGGGGTACTCAATCGGAGATTGTGTCACAAATTTTAGCCCATTAGTCAATATGAGGGGTGAGATAAATTCAGAAACCTATTTAAGTTTACAGATACATACACAATAAATTAATTAACTGGTTTCAGATACAAGCGGCCGTAATCTAGGAGGACAAGACGCGTAGTAATCTCCGCGCGATAGCTAGGTGATTACGTAGAGTCTTGTCCGAGGAGATTACGGTCGCTTTTATCTGAAACCAGTTTATATTGTATTTATTAACCACCGTTCATTGCTAATAATTTCGGTAGTCATCCATTGCTAAAGATTTGAAACTTGATCGCTGCGCCTCCTATCGTAAATGTGAATATCGTTCCTAGATTGCCCACGAGGTGGCAGCTCTGTAGAACATGGCGGGAAATCGGTGTAGCCACCTGCCCTTACGAAAGGTGTAGTTCTGTACTTTCTCTTTTTGAAATAGTTGTTCTTTTTAAATTTCATTACCAGAATATTTATCTTTTTCATATTTCTCAAGTTTCTGTTATCAGCACAACAGTTTTTCAGTTTGTTACAAAGTTTCGATTAAGATTTCCCATCAATCACCAGTTAGTGCTCAGTCATGTTGGATTTGCATGTGCTTCGGAGGATGGATTACACACTGAAATAGAGGACAAAACAAGGTAAGACTTCTTTGACAACTGTAATCTGACCGATTATGGAGTCTAGGAGACACTGCCGAAGATGAATTCACCAAACTCGATCTGTTAATTCTGTAGTTCACAATATCGTCTGCTGCCGTCTCGTTTACCGCAACGTTCGCCGATATCGCGATAGGTGGCGTGCATTGTCCAGTTTCTGTTTCGCTCGCCAGGGGCCCGATGACCTTTTGGGACCTATTTCCAGATTACGGTCCTCAGTAATCTCCTATTTGCAAGTTACTCACATCTAATGCCATTTATATGGAGACTCTGTAATCGGTGGTTAATAAATACACAATAATGACTAATGTTGTGTGCGAGTGGCCGTAGTCTCCGAGTAGTTGATGCGTTGTAATATCCCACACTGCAACCCTAGAGCCAACATACGGAAAACTCGTCTGGCTGCCGAATTCTGATATTTCTGAAGCGAGTCTCCCTGACTCATCTGTATACGCACACCTCACAGCATGTTTATACTACTGAGTAGTAGGAGGGTTTTCTAAAAGGTAGGTTTGAGAGTGTGTGTGTGTTATTTTTGTGTGCCATTATTTTAAGTATACGTTGAGAGGATGTAGTACTTAGTATCTTGTCGTGTCGTACATAAATGCCGGAAACACAGCACCAGAGTAGGCTACTATTTTACACTTCGAGGATAAACAGCTTCAAAGTAAATCTTGAGACGTGCATGAAAACTGATCCCGTCCAGTTTTCTTTTCATTTTCATGGTTCTAGGAAAGAGGCTGACTGAGGAAGCTAACATCGCCACACTTCAGGTCTGAGATCCAGGTTCTAGTTTATAATTATAGAGTCACACTCACAGAGAGTAATTCACAGCAGAGTCTCATGTGGATCAGTCTCCACGTTGACTTCATTTTTTTTCACGTTGACTTCATAGACGAGTGACCATAAATAATGTTCGTTCATCAAGTTACTGTGAAAGAATTCAGTATTTGTCATAAATTGGTATCCCACCATGCAATGATCACCAGTTTCCTGGAGCCTGTATTCGACTTTCTGGTCAATTTGATATTTTCGAGAGAAACTCTTGAAATACGGATCACAGAAATACATGTTCTCTATTCGTGTTAAATCATATTGCGCACTGGGTAACAGGACTGCAGACTGTACACTGTATACATTTGTACTCTGCCATGTCTATTTGTGTATGGGGCCATCCATAAAGCACTGAGGATGGCAGGTCAAACATTTTGCATATTTTCCGTATGCCCCTCTATTGCGTACAAGATTGGAAGGGGGAGGGGGGGGGGGGGGGTGGCGAATACTGGGTGTAAATGTGATGCTATCAGATTTAGCCTCAAAAGTGCTAAATATGAGCTATGATTAACATATTTTTCCTTTTTTCTGAATTTTCTTTCTTTCAATAGAAGAAGAAACGAGCTTCTCATGCTATGGATGACAAATACTCGAATAACTATGTAAAGAAAATTAAGCAGAATTCACTAACTTTTGATAAGATGGTGATATTGAGAAACGGGTTTCAAATCTATTGCAAACTTATGTATCTCGTTTTTATCCTACCCCTAATATAAAATCCCATAGGGTTAACATTGAGTTTCCGTATGCCTCGCTGACTGGCATACAGAGTTTTATATGCCACTAGTGGCATACAGAATTGTCATCACATAATATTCCAAAATCGAGGAGACAGGGTAGGACAAAATCAAAACCTGATTCGTTTTAATCTTGGCCACTGCATGCCACTCCTGGAGTTTTGGCTCCGGACTTCATTCGGCTTCGCCTCATGAAGTCACTATGCCAAACTCCAGTCATGGCATACAGTGGCCAAGATTAAAACTCATCCAGTTTTACAATAATACGTAATGCAAACCATGTTGTACCGCATATCATGCCACAACCATTCTAAATGAAACTAGCCCAGTACACCGCTCTATTTTGTGTATTCTCGCTGCTTCATGCCAATGCGCCATCTAGCGACAACTGCTGTTGGGAGGACCGTATAGGCATGGACAGTGTATAGGATACACATCATGATAACCACAAGGCTTTATAACTGACTTCATTGTAGCTTACAGTGAAGTAAAAACCATGTATGACCCATATTTTTGGTGGCGATAGAAGTCTGTACAAAGCGAGGAGTATGCCTGTATGAGAAGTGTTTGGGGGTATATTTGTAGTCACAGAATAGAAAAAAATCTATAGAGTAACTGACATGTATGATGTGCACTCCAAAAGGTCATCTCTGGAAGAAAAGTGACACTTGAAATCCTACTTTATGTACAGACATCAACACAGATTTACCTATTCAAGTTTAGTTTCATAAATTTTGATCAAACCATTTACTTTTGCTCAGAGGTGTTATTTCAGACCGATCCTTGACCTTTAATAGGCTTGAACTTTACCTTCTGTAAGTTTGATTACCATACCCTGCCCATGTTAAGATACGAAGGAAAACTAAAATAGTCCTGCACTGTTTTACCCCTGTGAGCTACTGTTTGGGCGAAGAGTATTTTATTTTAACGCCGGGGATGTGGTTTATCATAATTATTGATGTGAGTATAATTATACCACAACCCCCTTACTGTGCTGAAGTTGACAGTATCAACAAACAATACGGATTGATGTTACGGTTGTGGTTTCTACTCTGCTCACAATTTATTTTATCACCACACAATCCTTCATGCTGTGTTTTCGGTACAAGCTATGGGTTTACGTATCTATCAATGGTGTGCTTTTCTGTATTATTATTTCTATTTACTATTGTATATCATATACACGTGTACTACTAGGCTGGCTGGTGTCTCAACTCTGGAAGATTTGTCTGTTATGTAATATTCACACAAACTGTACGCTATTTGCGGTACAGCAGAGTGACACATATTTGATTATAGTGGACCTGTGTAGGACCTGGCGATAACCTCACTCAGTGCCTGATTGTGAAGCGTGAGAGACACAAACCAAGTGTAACTTGGAAATGTAGACTGAATACTTTGTTTATGGCGACTGTTTCTGCCAACTACGACGATTCTGTGATAGGAAATAAATGAGTAACAAGTTATTTATTGTATTTGTTGTCTTTTTTTAACTATATTACATGGATAATAAATACTGTTGGACTTGTATATAGTTGGTCGACTCTCATTATTAGCAGGTGGACGGTTGGCCTTCAGGTTATGGCTATAGCCTACTGTAGTACACATGCTTGTAGAGTCACTAGCTGACCTGGCCACATTTTTGCTTTTTATAGCTCACTAAGTAGAGGAATATGGTTTCTGTTTTGGACAGAAGGTTTTATGGCCATACTATATCTGACATTTTTAGTATTTTGACATGGATTTTCAGAAAAAAAGAGATTTAAGTTGAGGGAGGGGGGGGGGGGACTTTATGAGTCACAGGTCCATTTTTAAGAACTCCTTTATGGACATATTTCTACCTGTAAAACTGGTTCAATCATAATATAATATGCCTCATTTGAAAGAGAATAAAAAAAACACAGTAGGTGCTAGGAAGTGGAATTTTCTAGGTAGATTCTATATTTGCTGAGATATTCAAGTATTTGTTAACCCTTTCTGGCAGGGCAATGCCATATGGCATTCACCTGGCCATGGCAGGACAGTGCCATATGGCATTCCCCTGGCTGTGGCAGGACAATGCCATATGGCATTCTCGTGGGCATAGAAGAAAAATGCTGTATTTGTTCCTTTGTAACGTTTCGGAAAATTATTGCAGAACTATAAAAATTGCAGGACATATCAGGCTATATGTTGCAAGTGACTCCTCAAGATTTCAGAAAGTTCTGATAAGAATTCAGATTTATTGGACATTTTAAATTTGTAATATTTTTTAACAAGATAAGAGCCAAAAACCGGCCATACAAACACCACAATTGGTTCTGGTGCCTACTGAAGTATTGGTACATGGTGAATGATGTGTGGCTCTTGAAGGGTTAAAAGTGGCTGGGGGGGGGGGGGGGGGTGAAATTTGCATCCTCAAACAGATGTTTACTCAATATTGATGTATAGTGAGCATTAGTGTAACATTTACCATCTCCATAAGTGGCACTGACAGCTGTTTACACCCTAGGAAGTGTCATTATTTAGGTAAAATCCATATTCAATGCGATATTTATGTATTTCTTCTAAATTTCATAATGTGAGGGGGGGGGGGGGGGGGGAGCAGCAGATGTATGGGTGGATGGTTTATTCAGGATATTTACACACAAATAGAAGTCAAAATGGCTCATAACTTTGTTCTAGGAATCAGTCAAGACCCAGTCAAATGATATTGGTTTGTAAAATTATTTGCAATATCATTTACCACCAGATATTGGCTTGACCTACTTTATTGGTATACATAGGAAAAAAAAAGTTTTGTCCCCCACATGGCTAGGGAGCATGCAGACAGGTCTGTGTGCACTCATCCATGAAGCTATCACCATGAAAACGTTCCCTATGTACTCAGAGAATTGCCAATTGAAATCGCCCTCAGGTAGCTAAATGTATATGTGCATTGAGCCATGACCTGCTGAGTTCACAGAGGGGTAGGGCTTTAAACATCCAATCAATGCAGGCCCTTCCCTATCCATGGATGCCCTCCCTCCCTCCCTCCCTCATAGTAATTAACTTTGACCTTTGAACTGTATTGAGTTTTAAAGGTGTCCAACTGCTAATTTGGTCTTTAAAGGCCAATATTTCTATTTGATAATGCACACTTAGCTCTTGTTTGGTCACCCCTAGGTTTTTCGTTGATAAAATCTTAGATTTATGAGATGGTGTTGTATTTATTTTTTTCATTGTACTTTCTATTTAAAACAGAAATCACATTTCTATCTGTACTTATCTGTAAAAAGCAAAAATGTAGTCAGGTCACCAAGAACACCACAAACAGGTGTACTACAGTAAGTTATGGCCATAACCTATGAGACAAACCGCACAACCGCTAATAATACTATGACAGAAAAATAAAGCAAACAATATACCATTTTTTAAAAGACTTTATTAGCGTTGAGACCATGTACAATGAACTCCCAGACTGTGCAGTGTTTCAGTCGTCCTGCCATTTAGTCTCGGGTAGCTCTCAAATCTCGATAATAAGCATCACTGAGAGTTTATAACCATACAATTTAAGTCAATTATGTTGTACTACACCATTCTGATGAGATGACATGAAATGAAGAGTCAAGTTAACTTATGCTAGACTATTTCTACCAGGTTACTAGCTACAGTTAAAATTGTATTACTACCATCTTTCTTTAACGTGGCATTGATTCGCTCTACCATCATAGCCATGATTTATTCTACAACACTAGCTGCTGCCAGTAGTTTTCGTTCTCGAATTAGTATCATAATTAAAGCATAACATATCATAAACCTGTGCACGAATATCGCACACTAACTGGTCACCTGTACAGATTCAATTCGCCACTCAGTGACGAATAAATACAGTTTGTCCCTCTGTATTACATGAGCTCTAAGTAGTAAAATGGCATTTTTAATGATACTCAGTTATATATGTAGTAATAATAATAAGAGACATGAGTAAGGATGCATATATGAAATCTATCCCACATTGTTTTGGGAAGTTCAGACGTACCTCGTTTTTTTTACTCGGTATGTCTAAATACACCAAAACAACTAGGAATATATTTCATTCAGGCAGCCTAAACCCTGTCTCCATATAATACAATGGTATGGTACATACATTGGGATGACAATACTAAGGACAAAACTATAGTACAAGACGAGACAATACAAATATAAATATATGGGAACAATGAAGATGCTGAGGTTTAAGTGGTAAGAGTTATAGCCGGCGTGGTATCAACTTTCCGTAATAATAATACAACCTCAGTAGACAGGTCATGACGAAGGGTAGTACATAACCTGTGTAATTGCCATTGGTATTTTCTTCCCGAATATGTCTTATGTTTTTATGCTTAATTCCCGCTTAATTGCATTAAGGGTCGTAGCATTCTTCTGGCGAATTAGTTGATTTTTTTTTTACCAACCATACTCTAGAATTAGATAAATCAGCCATACGATCAATCATATATAGTACAGTCAGACTTCATGGGTCACTTTCATTCATAAACTATCATTGAATAAAGCCGATTGGTTATACACATGTAAATTGGTTATATTACCGAGTGTATTCCTTTACTTCGTCAATATCTCTAAAAATCATGAGATCAATAATTAATGTAAATATTTACATCCTAAAAGAGCAAATAGTTACTACTGGTTCACCATACGAGAAGACAATTGGAATGTGATATTGTGGAACATGGTTCCAAATAAGCTCAAATGTATCATTAAGGCTGTGGACGTATCAAACACTTTGCTACAGATTGAGTAAATACTATAACACTATAAGACATCCGTCACTTATCACGGATTCTCACCAGACCGATGGTCCGAATGAATCGGTGAAGTTTTTGTTGGTGTCTTATACCGTCGTACATTGACTCGATTGAGATCAAAGAGAGCCACCAGAAGCCAAGTCAGGCTCGGCTGCGGGCCAGATGAAAATACAGAGTTTATTAACTTCTTTTCTAATTAATATATCAGGAAACAGTTTTCACGTCTATAATTGCCTGTATGTCCCCTACGATTTGATATAGTTTACTTGTATTTCATAGAAACGGATACACCAAAGAAACGATTAAAACAGTCAGTAAAATTTCATATATCAACATTCATAAGGCCGGGAAGAGTCGGCAATCCCCCCCCCCCCCCCCCCACCCATTGCTAGTAATTTCCCTACCTGATTAAATTGGGTCTGTGAAAGGAGAACAGTAGTAAAGATTTTCCCCTATACAAGTCCACATCTGTTTCTCATTTCTAGGTGTTTTTTCCCTTTTGTTGGGACATTTTGTGTGCATTCAACTAGATTTTATCCTGTCTTCAAGTGTTTCCTTAGTGTGTCTAACCTTTTGAATTCATGAACAAAGACAGAACATTTCTAAGGTTTTTCTTCTTTATGACTCAACATATGTGTTCTTAGATTAGATGACTGACCAAATTCCTTACCACAGAGGGTACATTTGTGAGGTTTTTCCCCTGTATGGATCAGCATATGTGCCCTTACGTTAGATGACTGACTGAAATTCTTATGACAAATAGTACATTTGTAGGGTTTCTCCCCTGTATGGACCACCATGTGTGACTTTAGATGGCAATTCTGACTGAAAGCCTTACCACACAGAGTACAAACATGAGGTTTTTCACCTGTATGGGTCAACATGTGTGTCTTCACACTGTATGATTGACCAAATCCTTTACCACAAATAGTACATTTGAAAGGTTTTTCCCCTGTGTGGTCTGTCATGTGTGTCCTTAAACTTGTCACCTTAGTAAATCCCTCCCCACATATAGTACATTTAAAAGGTAAGTCTCTCATATGCATTTCCATGTGTTTTCTTAGATGGTGTGACAGACTGAAAGCCTTATCACAAATAGAACATCTGTGAGGTTTTTCTCCTGTGTGGGTCAACATGTGTGTTCTGAGATTGCATGCCAGACCGAAACCCTTATTGCAAACAGTACATTTGTGAGGGTTTTCACCGGTATGGCTCACCATGTGAGTGCGTAGCGTGGATGCCTGACCGAACCCCTTCCCACACACAGTACATTTGTGCGGTTTTTCTCCTGTATGGATCATTATGTGTGCCCTGAGATGGGCGGACTGACTAAATCCCTCACCACATATCACACACTTGTGAGGTTTTTCTCCTGTATGGGTCAACAAGTGTCTGCTAAGATCAGACGCATGATTGAACCCCTTATCACAAACAGAACATTTGTGAGCTTTCTCTCCCATATGGTTTATCAAATGTCTCTGAAGACTAGAAATCTGACTAAATCCCTTACCACAAACAGAACATTTGTGAGGTTTTTCTCCCGTATGGATCATCATATGTCTATTAAGATCAGATGGGTGACTGAAACCCTTGCCACACACAGTACATTGGTGAGGTTTCTCCTTTGTATGGTTCGCCATGTGTTTATGTAAACTGGATACATAAATGAATCCCTTCCCACAAACAAAACATTTGTGAGGTTTTTCCCCTTTATGTGTCAACATATGTTTCCCAAGATTAGATACGTGACTGAATACCTTACCACAAATTGTACATTCGGTAGATTTTTTTGGCGTATTGGACATGTGTTGCATTGAATTGGGAAGCTGACTGAATCCCTGGCTACTGAAAGAATTATGTGTTTTTTCTCCTGAATGGATCAACATATGTATTTTTAGATCGGATAACTCTACAAATCCATTAACACATTCAGAACAGTGGTGGAGATTTTTTCCTGTATGGACTAACATATGTGTCCATAAACTGGAAGAATCACTGAATACCTTATCACAATCAAAACACTTGAGAAGTTTTTCTTCTCTGTGGGTCTCCATGTGCCTCAATAGCATCGTGGAATTAGCATACACATTCCCACAAAGAGAACATATGTGGGGTTTTTCTTCTGTATGCATTTCCATGACTCTGTACTCCGACATTATTAGAAAACTTATTACTACATTCAATACTTCGGTAAGATTTCTCACAAGGAAGAGTCCTTGTATGTTTATTGTATGCACATCTGAACTCCTTGCCACAATAAGAATAAATATAAAGTTTCAGTCTTCAATGGATTTCCTGGTGTTTTTCTCTAATCTACTGGTCCTTATGAATATGGAATAGTTAGTTCCATCTGGTTCCTCCGCCGGTTCTTCAAAACACTGCCCTTGGACCAGACAATGGTTGCCTCAAATCTGGTTTGAAATATGAACAAAAAGCACCTGCATCAAAAAGTGTTTCTCTCTCTACCTGAAATTATTTATCTAAAATTGAATCATATTCAAAACTACTTAGCCTTTTCTCATAATGCTATATTCAGGCATGGGACAAGGAAATTACAAAAAATGAGTCTTAATAGACTAAAAAATGGAGTACAATGTCAAAGTTTAATTTCATGAGCCATTGTAATACTTTAAAGAACTCAGAACCAAGTAATGAATTTCAGCACTCAGAATTATAGGCGTTAAACAATTCGACAGTAGGTCTCTTCAACAGCTGTTGTCATGGTAATCTGACCACTTGCCAGAGCGACAAGTGTGAATGTTAACTAGAAGTAGAAGCAATACAAATGTTTCCGGGGTTGGGGGAGGGGATGGGGATGGGCGGTACAGTCAAGTCCTAAAACAAGCCCCTTTTCCAGATTGGCGCAATGACTACAGGGGGCAAAGCTCCTTGAAACTCCTATATTTTTAGATATTCCTGGCTTCAGTTCAGAGCTAAAATGACCAGAATTGAGCAAATAGTATTAGGCCTCTTCCAAGTTTTCGTTTTAAACCCCCTACTCCAAAAAAATATGTTTACTCAAATTTACTTCGATCTCAAGAATGACACTTGGGATGTCAGAAAATCCGGGGGGAAATCCA
Organism: Alentia gelatinosa; assembly: GCA_950022655.1. Taxonomy (NCBI): domain Eukaryota; kingdom Metazoa; phylum Annelida; class Polychaeta; order Phyllodocida; family Polynoidae; genus Alentia; species Alentia gelatinosa. Next base: position 54,159,007 of record OX465588.1, on the reverse strand, counting down.
GAAAAAGCCCATGCCTGTAATTTACAATTCCATATGGACATAACTAATTTCTGAAGATTTTTTTTAGGAAAGAAAAGATTCTATCCCTTCTGAATAGGTCCATGGAAATCAACTAGGAGGAAAATGGTTGTTTGTCACCAAGTGCACAGTTGAAGATACACTGTTCTTTTAAAACTGCCAGGTAATGAAAGTAAATTGTAAAAAGCATTTGCGGAGGGTAATTTAGCCACCTATTTTCTGGCGCAAATAACAACTAGAAGGATCACTACTACTAGTGTGCTACAGTCTTGCATTACTGCCATTAGTCAAATCTTTAATTCTTATCCACATTAGAAATAAATCTTCATTAATCTAACTAAGTTTATGGAATATCTATTAGTGACTTTATGATTCTGTCCTGTACGACAGGTCATTCATTCTTCTCGATTGTCTATACCACCTTTCATGTTCAAATCTAATATTTTTGTGTTTGATATTTACCTTTCTATGGCAGAGATAATGCAGCTATAGTTTTTGTGGCAATAGGATGCTGTGAAGTAGGTAGAAGTGTCCAACCACATCAAGGTTAGCTTTGCTTGTTTATCCTAAAAAAAAGGAAACATAGACTGAATAAGACCGAGCTACAATACCGGACCCTGCAGCTGCCATAAGACATATAAGGCTAAATGCAACCTTCTGGAAAAGTCACCATCCATTGCAATATCAAATTATGATGTTCCTTATTTCATGATTGGTTAAGTTCTGGTTCGGCTTACGTTCCTCTTCTAGGACTACACCATTTCATATTTGAAATTGATAAATATATGGTTAGGACGTGGATAAGTGTTGTCTGTTTGGCAGGGAAAAAAATTGAAACTTGGGTATTCATTTGAAAAAAAATAGAACACTAAATCAGACTGCCCAATGTATCAGTATTTATTCAATCCACAGACCTCCAGGATATAGATATAGTAAACTGATGGCAAGCACCCCCCCCCCCCCTTCTCCCTCCCTCTCATGTACGTCATGGGGAACTAATGGCATTTATTATCAAACAGTCTCGAACAACCCAACAGCTGATGCTACTTCTGCCCACTTATTTAGTTACTTCCAAACAATACTTTGAGGATGTCTTACATTATCCTACCCCTAATAAAAAATGCCATAGGTTTAACATTGACTCAGTGTATTTGACATAGCGTTGGATAAAGTGTTATTTATGCACCGAGGTGAATAAAAAAACGGACCAATCAGGGACGAGATAACGAAAGTAGATCCGGCAGCATTGATAACTACTAACATGGATAATTACAAATATTCTCTGTATATCAGTGAGATGGGGTAGGATAAATACGAAACCGAACTCGAGTTAGCCTTGTCAAATAACGCCGAGTTTAGTGAGTAGCAGACCTGAGCAGAGTGGTATAAACATTGACAAGGCTAACTCTCGTTTGGTTTCTACTAATTATGCTATCCTAACGTTTTCTTGGCAACACCTATAACCAAGATGATGGTGTTGGATGACAGTAAGGCCACTTACATTTGGAACATGACCGTGGCTGCCTGTATTATACTAATTATCCTTTGACGCTATCATATTATTGAGATCCACTTCGTTAGGCAACAAGCTGTGTCGCCATGACCTACATGACCAAATTAATAATATGAGTCTTGACCAAACCTGTGTTGTTGTTTTCTGGTTATCTCAGTGAGAGATAGAGAATCTAAAAACTAGTAAAGAAGACGAGGTAACGTCTGTTCCCTAGGCTGATGCTACCTTGAGTGACAGTTTGAGAACTGTACCTAACCACCATAACCATGTACACTGGTGGGTGATATCACACCTCCTCTCACTGTCTGTCTGTTTGTTTGTTAGGGTAGTTTAACGTCGGATTTGTTCAATTAGACTTACTTTGGGTTTGATCGAATCTATGAGATGAAAGTAGGTAGAAATCCCACCCCTACACATTTACCTAGGTGAGAGTTCTTTTACTTCCCACACCACATAGACATGGTATGAGAAGCATTGGCCTTTGATATAGCAGTAAATCTACCACTGCAGGGGGTGAGAGGAAAGTAGCTGCAGTGGGACTCAAATCAACAAAGTCTAGTGCTGTTTACCACTGAGCTAACTCCCCACCCCGGTTGCTTTTGTTATGCAAGGAGGCAAGGCGACAAAGAGGATGAACAGATTGGTAATTGCTACCCACCCCAGCAGACCTCCTCTCCCTGTGGTCGACCAGGCAAAAGCCTAGAGACCAACCTTGTAGACATGCAGAAGAGACTGCTATTAAAAAAATTTAAAAAATCTAAAAACAAAATGCGCTACAGTCACCCTTATGACACCCTTCCCCTGATGAACAGCCTTCCTCCACTAGTACAGACTCCCTCCCCCCCCCCCCCCCCCCCCGCCGTTTGTGGACAGCATGTGGTATGAAATATTTTTATTTGTTTCGGCATATAGCATACTATTTCAGATACAAGCGGTTGTATGCTCCGAGGGGTTGATGCGTAGTAATATCTGAGAGCATGCGAAGATATTGCGCAGTCAACTCCGAGGAGCATACAACCGCTTTTATCTGAAACCAGTCTACATTGAATTTATTATCCAGCTTTTCCTGACGAGTGGCGTACCAATATTAGTTCATTTTAGATATACACTATTCCGTATGCGTGCTTTATCGGAACCCAGAACATACAACAAATTTGTATGCTCCCGGTATGGTTATACACACTCCCTATGTGTTCTCGATGGCCACTTTGTACTAGGAGGATAATAAAGGATGGTAATCATGTTTCTTGTCATCTTGGATAACCAATTTCATACTTCAAGTAATTGCTTACATGTGCAGTACATTTAAACTGTCAGTTCTTGGCACACACCAGGAGATTTCAATTTGTCATGACAAGGATAATATGATTAGATATGACATACAATGATGGACGAATTCATTAAGAAGACTTTGAGATGGTCTACATTTCAAATTTTAGGCCACCTGACTTTTGATAGGTCGTCAGAACAACTATTTCCCATCAGTAAATTACTGAGTGAATTATCTTAAGTAATTTTCTAACTATGAAGAACACTCAAATCTAATTTATGATAATTAATGGTATTGTCGGTGCCCTATGCGGATCCAAGTGTCCGGAACCCCACCCATATTATCTTTCACAATCACTCAGAGGTACATATGCTGGTTCGCAAGTCATCCTTTCGTGGGATTCACTGGATAAGCCTAGCCTAGTCTAAGTTCGCCACACTACAGACTAGCTGGTAGCCCAGTCATTCGCCTATGTAATCTTGGACTGCAGGGAGGAAAGTACCATCAGAACGGTTGCTATTTCGAAATTCCCAGAGGCTGGTCTCAAGGTAAGGAGACCAGAAAACAGCAATACTCATTTTTGTATTCAGCATGGCCTAGCCTAGGTCTAGCTATGTCTCTATGTGTAGTTAAAACTCCCAAGATCTTTTATATACAGTTTGTAATCAGTGTCCAGAAGATTCCCGAATTCATCTTTACCAGGAAAAATATGCGTTGGTAAAAAGATATGAACATCTGAAGGACGCATTTTTTATCATTTCATCTGAACCTGAGCCTTTATCAAATATGAATTAAAATCTGAAGAAAAAGTCATCCTGATTAGCAAGTGAAAGTATATTCACGAGCATAGTTTTCATGTTATACCTATATGATTAAGATCGATCATCAAACCCCGACTACAATACTCAAACAGTATTCCTATAAATAAGCAGACAGACAATCCTTACGGGTAGCAATGAATAACAAATTTATTTCTTTAGCTTGAATAACATAGCCCTCGAGAAGTAAGCAGTAAGGAGCATTCTCAGAAGTCCACACCTCTAGACAGGCGCAGATAGTACACTGCAGGGTCATCCTACATCTTAAATAACTGTCCATACACTCCAAGGTTTGTACAATTCTGTAATCAGCTGCATATGACATTACTTCCCATATTGTTAAAGATGGTACTTAAAGCCAACTTTGTTTCAATCTTTAGTCATGGTATGTATTTGCTGACCAAATTACATAGTCACGGAAAAGCACATTATATACAGGTTGATTTTTCGCACATAGAGGGCCAATAGATACTTCCAGATCTTAGTCCATGCCCCGTCCCCAAATTTGAGAACGTTCAGGACATAACTTATGTGTAACGTGTGTGTGACCTGTGACGTGATTTTCATTTGCAAAATTTAATGAACTACAGCATTGATAAAAAAAAAACTCTTCCATACCATAGCCGGAACGTACATACAATCAAACTTCTTGAATTTCCTGAACTTTTAAAATTAATTTGTTACAATGTTAAACTCTAAGTTAAGTTTGCCTTCTATATTTTCATATTAACTTTATATGTCTGCATGTAAGAGCATGGAATGCCCTTTTCCAGAATTAATAGTACAATGGTTTACAGGGATATATTGGCTAGATGAAATCTTTTCCTAATTGTTTTGCTGTGTTTTGACTTAACGAGTTCTAAGAACGAGGCACCCTTCAACACACTTAAACAATTAGGCACAGATCTCATTCAGTCACCATCACTGTCTCCATATTATCATATACATGTAGCTAATAATCATCCTGATAATCATTAAAACACTACACCCGACCTGTATGTATCGGTTCACACACCCTTGATAACATATACACAAGGATGTCAGTTGGCTTCAGGGGAAAAAGTGGAAATATTTTCCATGTGGATTTTTCTGCCTCAGAGAGACCAGAAAACTTGTCGGCCATGGCATGGGGCTGAGGGTCTGTGGGGAGGTTCAAACCACTGTTTTATTGGCGTAAATGAGGCTAAATCAATATTACTTTTGTTTGAAGCAAGGGAAAGCAATTACATATACTGAATATGGAAAGTGGATTTCCACGGAAAAGTGGAAAACTGACATCTCTGTATACACACATAAATACTTTTGAAGCACTACGGGTAAATCAGTTTATTCTGTTGGCTGTTTGGAATCCATTAAAGGTCGTGATTATGCATTCTATATATGAGAGAAATATGGAAGGTTAATCTAGAATTTTATTCAAAGCACTTCTGCAAATCGAAATTCGAGAAATATATGTGACATCGTCTGAGCATTATCTCATACACTTGCCTCTTCCTAGGTAGGTTCATCATGCCATATCAACTGATTTCAAGTCATGTCAGCAATCATTTGGTAGAATAACAATATTGGAAATCATCTTGATGTTGGTTTTTTTCATGAGCAAGTAATTTACTAAGGTGTACCTTGTGGGGTCTGTGAGCTATTTATTTCTCTAGCCCAATGTTTACTCATATCTAAGCATTGCCACAACCACAACAATTTTATATGACATCACATGATTAAGTCACCAGGGTTACACTGGTGCTGCCTTGAAACTGCTGCCTGCAGTTCACTGATTCTGCAGCCTCAGTTAAAAGCAGCCTCAGGGCGAATACCATCCCCACCTACGGTACCCGGACACATAATACCACACAAAACCAGATTTGTTCCAATTCAAAATTGCGTACAGTACTGAACATCACAACTAAACAACTAAGAGTCTTGAGGTTACATGTATTGCTCCAAAGATGAAATAACACTTACAAACATAGTTCCAATGAAGTTAGACCAATGAGGTTTCCCAAAGTTGAACTTGGTGAAGTTGAACAAATGTCACACTCTTTACATTATCAGTCATGTATACAGTCTGTTTATATCAAAGTACATTAATTGGATACTGATTTTGAATTGGAGCTAGTGAAGGAGCGACTGGATTGCACGATGCTGCCAATGGGAATGACGGTTTGGTACAAGGACCGTGACATTGATCATTTATTTGCTTGTTTGTTTGGGTAATTTAACGTTCAATTTGTTCAATTACACTTTGACATTGACAAGGACACTATTGCATAGCAACAGTCAGGACCGAATGATGCCTACAGGCTTCTCCCACACAGGACCGAATGATGCCTCAACCAATTTTTGATATTTACATTATGATTGTTTTATATGATAAGATAGGAAATAAAATATCGATAAACATAAATCATTCATAGAATGTAAGAATAAAATCATATTTAAGATCAAGTGAAATAAAATATATCTAGATCACATGCCATATCGCATGACAAAGTAATCATATCATTACAATCAATTTGATCCTAGAGTTATAAACTGACACTAGTATCTGCCTTCACGCTTGTGAGAATGCATGGCACGATAGAAGTAAGGATCTCACCTTTATGAATCCTTATCTTTTTCCTATTTTGGAGATTTTTCTTCTTTATGGACATTTTCGTGTTTTCGTAAATGTGATACTAAACTGAATTCTTTACCACATACAAGACATTCGTGAGTTTTTTCTCCAGTATGGGTCAACATGTGTGTTCTTATAGCAGATAAGTGACGGAAATCTTTTCCACAAACAGAACATTTGTGAGGTTTTTCGCCTGTGTGGATTAACATGTGTGTCTTTAAAGTAAATGCCTTAGTAAATCCCTTTGTACAAAGGGTACATTTGTAAGGTTTGTCTCCAGTATGGGTGAACATGTGTGCCCTTAGACTTTCTGATTGACTAAACCCCTTACCACAAACTGAACATACATGAGGTTTTTCACCCGTATGGGTCAACATGTGTATCCTCAGATTAGATGATTGTCTGAATTCCTTACTACACACAGAGCATTTGTGAGGTTTTTCCCCTGTATGGGTGAACATATGTGTTTTTAGAGTGGAAGATGAACTGAACCCCTTATCACAAACAGTACATACATATGGCCTTTCTCCTGTGTGAATCATCATGTGTTTCTTTAGTTGGGATGGCAAACCAAATCCCTTATCACAATAAGAACATTTGTGAGGCCTTTCTCCTGTATGGGTCCACATATGCAACTTTAAACCATATGATTGACTGAATCCCTCACTACAAACTGAACACTTGTGAGGTTTTTCACCTGTATGGGTCAACATGTGTGTCCTGAGGTCGGCTGACCGAAGGAATGCCTTTTCACAAACAGTACATTTGTGAGGTTTTTCTCCAGTATGGCTCAACATGTGCAGTTTTAGACTAGATGACTGGATGAATCCCTTACTACAAACAGAACATTTGAGGGGCTTGTCTTCTGTATGGGTAAACATGTGCTTCTTCAGACTGTATAACTCACCAAATCCCTTGCCACAAACAGAACACATATGAAGTCTTTCGCCGGTATGAATCGACATGTGTCTATTAAGACTAGATGACTGACTAAATCCTTTGTCACAAACAGAACATTTGTGTGGTTTTTCTCCTGAATGGATCAATATATGTGCCTGTAGAATTGAAAATGTAGTGAATCCCTTACCACAAATAGTACATTTGTGAGGTTTTTCTCCTGTATGGGCCATCATGTGTGTTTTTAGACTGGATGGAGTAATGAATCCTTTACCACAAACAGTACACACATGAGGTTTTTTCCCAGTATGGGTCAACATATGTTTCTTTAGTTGGGCTGGCATACTGAATTCTTTACTACAAATAGAACATTTGTGAGGTTTTTCACCTGTATGGGTCAACATGTGCATCCTTAGATGAGATGACCAATAGAAACCCCTACCACAAATAGTACATTTGTGAGGTATTTCTCCTGTATGTGTCAACATATGTGCCCTTAATGGTGATGATTGTCCAAATCCTTTGCCACAAATAAAACATTTGTATGGTTTTTCTCCTGTATGGGTCCACATGTGTACTCGTAGATGCTGTGACTGACTGAATCCTTTACCGCAAACAGAACATTTATGAGGTTTTTCTCCTGAATGAGTCAACATGTGTCTCCTTTCACGGGAGAGATCACTGAATCCCTTACCACAAATGGAACATTTGTGAGGTTTTTCTCCTGTATGGGTCCACATGTGCAATCTTACACTAGATGCTAGGCGGAATCCTTTATCACAAATGGGACATTTGTGAGGTTTTTCACCAGTATGGATTGAAACATGCAACTTTAGTCTCTGAGACAGACTGAATGCTTTACCACAAATAGTACACTTGTGTGACTTTTCTCCTGTATGGGACAACATGTGCAACCTTAGACTAGATGACTGGATGAATCCCTTACTACAAACAGAACATTTGAGAGGTTTGTTTTCTGTGTGGGTTAACATGTGCTTCCGTAAATAGGATGATGTACTAAATCCTTTACCACATGTAGAACATACATGAGGCTTTTCACCTGTATGGGTGTACGTGTGTGTCTTTAGAAGAGATAAACAACTGAATCCTTTACCACAAATAGTACATACATGAGTTCTTTTTCGTCCTGTATGAGCCAACATGTGTGACTTTAGAATAGATGGCCAACCAAACCCCTTACCACAAACTGAACATTTATAAGGTTTTTCTCCTGTATGGGTCCACATGTGCATTCTAAGACTAGCTGTCTGAGTGAATCCCTTACCACAGACAGAACATTTGTGAGGTTTTTCTCCTGTATGGGTCAATATGTGTGTCCTTAATGTGGATGACTTACTGAATCCTTTATCACAGATAGAACATTTGTGAGGTTTTTCTCCTGTGTGGGTTGACATATGCGTCGTTAGACTAGATGAAGTACTGAATCCCTCATTACAAACTAAACATTTGTGAGGTTTTTCTGCTGTATGGGTCAACATGTGCTTCCTGAGACCAGATGACTGTTTAAATCCCCGGTTACACACAGAACATAGGTGAGGTGTCTCTCCTGAATGTGTAAGGTTGTGTCTCCTTAGATGCGATGGATCACTGAATCCCTTACCACAAACAGCGCATCCGTAAGGCTTTTCCCCTGTATGCTTTCTCATGTGTACCTGTAGATGGGGTAGTTGACGAAATCTCTTATCACATACAGAACATTTATGAGGTTTTTCCCCAGTGTGGCTTAACATGTGCCTTCTCAGAAGGTGTGCTACACTAAATCCCTTACCACACACAGAACATATGTGTGTCTTTTCTTCCGTATGTTTCAACAAGTGTCTATTAAGATCAGATAACTGTTTGAACCTTTTACAACATATCAAACATATGTGAGGTTTATTTTCTGTATGGGTCAACATGTGTCTCTTAAGGTGCGATACATAACCGAATCCCTTACCACAAACAGAACATTTGTGAGGTTTCTCAGTTGTATGGGTCAACAAATGTATTCTCAGATCAGATGATTGGCTGAATCCTTGAACACAAGCAGAACAATTGTGTTTTTCTCCTCCTAAATGGGTCACCATAGGTGTCCCTAAACTGAAGGACTTACTGAATAACATTAAATAATCGAAAGTCTGTAGAGGGGTCTCTACACTGTGGGTCCCCATGTGTGTCATTAGTAATGGTGAATTAGCATACACCTCACCATCCTGACCACCTATGTGGGTTTTTTCTTCTGTATGGACCTCCATGTGTCTATTGATTGAAATTATCAGAAAACCTATTACTGCATTCAGTACCTTGGTAAAATCTATCCTTATTATTCTTTAGGTGTTTTGGGCTCGATGCACTGGACTCCTGACTAAAATGAGAACAGTCACAGAATTTCAGTCTTCTATGAATTTCCTGCTTTTTCAGTGGTCCTTATGAATACTTTTAGACTGAATTTCATCTGGTCCTTCCACAGATTCTTCTAAACACTGCCCTCGGACCAGACAAGGGATGCCTCAAATCTGGTTTGAAATATGAACAAAAAGCAACAGGTGAATTTAGGACCATACCAAAAAGTGTTTCCATCCCAAGTAGCAAGAATGGAGTAGTATACAGGCCAACACTTCTTATCCTCCATTACCATCCTACTATATTAATATTTTGAAAATCTAGAAAGCTAATTTCTGGTGTCATTTTCGGCAAACAAGGTCTGACTGGCAAATCTATTGCTATATCTAAACTGGAGGAATATGGCCGTTTCTCACTGGGTGTCTTGTCATACCACTTGTAACGCCTAACAAAAATAGATCATACTATTATGCCTCAAAAGAATAAAAGGGGATTTTCTTCACTAATATAAAATTACAACTGCCTTTAAGGTTAAATATTTTCTTTTTCTTTAAATTAGGTGAGGATTAATCAAGTTACATTTGTCATGATTTATAACCTTAACTGCAATCACAGTGAGGTATATATATTGGAAAATATAATATTTGTACAACGTGTATTGTATAAATGAACCAGAGCTGTTAAATATAACATGCAGCAAAAAATTACCAACCACTTAACTTGTTGATAATTCAATTTGCTTAGGAAGAAATGTAAATTACGAAAACCATGATAGTGACTGAACCATTAGTTTTCAGATGTAAATAGCAGCTGGAAGTAATCAATATGACTGTCTTATATTACTGAGATCAGTCAGACTTCGCAATGTCAGCTACATTCAAAAATAAAGTATCACAAATTTCAAAAAGTGTAAATGCGGCAAACAGATCAAGCAGACTGCATGATTAAATATTTTCTAGAGGAGATAAAGACCCTTTGCAATCTATTGAAATAGATAGAGTATCTATGCAAATGTCTTTCTGCCTAAGCCCTGTACTTTTAGTTCATCCCTTCTAAATAGATATATCAACTTTCATTGCGAAACCTAACATTTTCATGTTTAATATTTACCTTTCTATGGTAGTGACAATGCAGCTATACTTTTTGTGGCAATTGGAGTCAGTAGAAGCGTCCAACCATACCAAGGTTAACTTTGCTTGTTTATCCTAGAAAAAAGGAAACATGAATTGAATAAGAGCAAGCTACAACATCAAGCCCGGCAGCTGTCATAAGACATTACAGTCTGGATGCAACCTTCATCTAGAAATGTCATGGTTCCTTGAAATGTAGAATTAAAAAGTTCTTTGTTTCATATTTATAACGAATGTACTAATCCTTATTTGGTTATTTCCAATGTAAAAGGAAAATGTATAGATGGAATGTGAACTCTTACCCCTCATACACAACAATAAGTCCTCGCAGAGTAGGCCACAAGGGTCACCTATAGTGTTTATGAAACTACACCTCATGTACGTGAATATGGAAAACAAATATGCCCACATCCCATGTAGGGAATAGAAAAGAAACTAGGCTATAAAGATACGACTTTATGTACTAGCTTGTTTTCATGGCAGTTCTCAGATGGTTAAAACATTATGTTCTGTCAAGAGAGAGGCATAGCAGTTACAAGGAGGGCCTCCAGAAAATGTTTGATAGCAAAATCATAGGAAATTTTGGATCTTGATTTCTTTTTGTTTTTTTGTATGTTTAGTTTAAAGTCCAATTTGTTCAATTAGACTTACTTTGGTTCACTTAACTAACATTTGCATAACTGTTGGAATAACAGGATATGCTGCCTGGTTGATTCAGGTATCTTACTTTTCGTGGTAATATCCCATCGAAAATCTTACATTCACTGAGAAAGTCAGAAATTTCTTTCTTGCCAGTGTTATGAAAAGAAAAACATTTTTTTAGGAATTTCTTCCTGCTCTTTCTTGTGGCCTGACAATATAGCATGAGATGCTTTACAGTCCAGGTAGAATTCTGCTACTGACTCATACACAACTGATCCATAGTCCAGTTGTGATTGGATGAACATTTTGTACAGCATTACAGCATTTCAGAGTCTGTTCCCCATTCAGGATGACTGAAAACTTTCAAGAGATTCATGGCTTTCTGCCACTTTCTCCTTAGATACTTGACACGTGGTGTGAAGGACAGTATTCTGTCAAACACCAGTCCAAGAAATTTGACTTCCTGTTGGATTGCCAGTTCTTTGTCCTGGAGACTGGGAAGGTTGGTCCATGCATCCCTGTCTACGACAGTAGTGAACTGCACATGTTTGTCACTCTAAACATAACATTTGTTTTCTTTCTACTGTGTGGAAACTACAGCAAACTCTAGACTAATTCGATGTTTGGAGGGTTTTTTTTCTTTCTACTGTGTGGGGTCTGCTGGGGTGGACAGCAATCACCAATCTGTTCTTCCTCTTGGTTGCCTTGCCTCCTCGTGGTGCAGACCAGACATGCTTGCACGTAAGCATAACTAAAGCAGCTAGGTGGGGAGTTCACTCAGTGGTAAAGAGCACTGAACTTGTAATCCCAAGGTTGTCAGACTTTGTTGATTTGAGTCATACTGCAGCCAATTTTCTTCTTCACCCCCAGCAGTGGTAGATTTGTTTATGTGATGTGGGAAGTAAAAGAACTCTAACCTCTGTAAATGTGTAGGGGTGAGATTTCTACATACATTCATCTCATAGATTCAGTCAAACCCAAAGTCAGTCTAATTGAACAAATTGGACATTAAACTACGGAAACAAACAAACCTAATGTGTTGCCCTGGAGGGATTGCTCAATGTAAATCTTGCTGAAGTCTAGTCTTTTTTTTAAATCAGAAAATGATTAAAAGAGTGTTGGTGAAAAAGGAGTAATTAGATTTATTAACTCATCAGCAAACAGTCCCTTTCTTGCTTTAATCTATGCAATGTCATAAAGACGTTTTTCATTACATTGGTTCTTAACTTGAAATCCCAGGGTAGGATTGGGTTAGTCTTTCCAACATTATCATGAACTGGAAACTTTAACAGATAAGGGATTCGAAATAAAACGCAACAAAACAATTGACAAATTCAGAAGTGCAGAACGCTTGGAATAAATCTATTTTCATAAAGAATCTCAAGGAAATTAGAGTGAACAAGAGCTAAGTTTGCATTTTATTGGCCTCTAAAGGCCAAATTAGCGGGTGGACATATTTAATACTCGATAGCAGAGACCAATTACTACACCAAACGTTCTGTGTATGGAATGCAATTACATACTAACCTTTTTAGAATCCAGAGTATACCTATCTACCTGTTCTATTAGACTTTTTCCTAGGCTATAAGCAGTTGTTAGTGCCAAATGTAACACCAATACTCAGTGTAAATCAATATTGTATAAATTATGAGGTGGTTTTTCATTTTTGATCTCTGTATCAATGTTGGATTATTCAAGAATAATGCCTTCAAATAGCCAGTAATGTCATAAATATGACAATCTCTGAAACATGTTTTTTTTTTTTTTTTTTTAAGTTGGGAATAGGTAAATTTAAAAGCCACGTCATTTCTATCAGTTAATCATGTTCTTACTGCTTTTGAGAGAATTTCCAGCTGATATACTATGATTTCGATATCCATTTTTATGAGTAGTATGATAAACAAACAAAGAAATTACGTATGCATAAATATACTATATCAGAGTGGTTACAAAACTTTAAATTCACTGAAATTTCCTTGAAAAATATGACGAGAAAGTCTTTCTAAATAGCTTCAGGCTTCCCTATCGCTGGTTTCTACCAGTCTCCAAACAAAACTTTATAATGCTTTCTTGGCAACACCTGTTGTCGAAGTGATGGTGCTGGATAACAGCAAGTCCCCTTACACTTGCAATTGTCAGGTTTGTTTGGATTGTTAATGTCCGACTTGTTCAATTTTCAGGTTTGGCATTCTGCACCAGCCTGAGACCAGCTTCTCTCTAGTCAGAGCTTACCCTCTCCTTCTTATGGTATGTTAGCACACAGTTTGCCCTATCCAGGTCGCTGTCACTAAAGCTGTGTGTGTTATACCACTATAGACTTGGTGAATTAGACTCGGGTTTTCAATGAAGATCAGTATTACAGAAGTGAATAAGTCTTTAAAAACAAAACTTTTTTCACAGCAGTTTTTATTTCTATAAAATTGCATGCAATGCAGTCTGCTGCTTATAGATGGTCCGAAATGGTTTTTAATCTTTTCCTTAGTCAAATTCAATAACATCTTATATCTATAACCAACATCATAAAAAGATCTTTTCATATATATTTGTTCTTGGGGAACTGCCCTGTTGTTTTTTCCTTTAACCCTTCTAGGGTGGATAATACCTAGAGGCGTTCCGAAACCTTGACCACAAAGTACTTCAAGACATTGCCAGATAATGCATTGAGGCATCGTTTCCAATAATATAGTATTATCCACAAATAATGGATAAATACAATTGAAACTTTCAGAGAACATAAATATAACATATTCAATATTGTTTGATGAAGTTAATACTAAAAGTAAAGATTACATGTTACATGTCATATCACTTGCAGATCTAACATTCGATAATGGGTACAGACTACAATTGGCTTGTCCTCTACCATCATCTCTCGTGCCCGTCCACACCCAAGCGGCCATGTTACAGGGCCCAAGCTGTAAAGGCTTGATTTCATATGTAATAGTGAAACGTACCTTTTTATTCATTAGATCTATCATTAAACCCAGGGATGCCAGTTTTCAATGTTTCCATTGAAATTCATGTTTTCGTTTTCAGTGAATAAAAAGTCTTTTTCCTTGAATAAGACTGACAATAAAATTCTAAATTACCCAAGTCAACCAAAGACTGTGTTTCCAACACTGTGTTTCCATGTTAAAATTGAAATATCTCCCCTGATGCCTTGAAACCCCCACTCACTGAGCCCCCACCACCCTCCCCCACCCTTCCCCACATACCCTCAGCCTCACGCCGTTGCTGTTTTCAAAGCTCTCCGAGTCCCCTTCCCCTGTGAACAGCAGTTCAATGGGACTCAGGGATTGAAAACAGACAATGGCTCTGATTGGTCAAAATTCAGTGACAAGTTTTATTCAATGGTAGGCCTAACTAAACCCCACTTTGTGTGTAAAATATGTGTACATATCCTTATTAATACACCATTCAGTGTTTCATGATTTAAATTTCTGAAAAGGGGTCTCTTTTATATTTTTGAATTTGAACAATTTACTGCTGATACCAACCCATGTGGTGCTTGTTATGGAGGCCGCCATCTTGGATTAGCAGACAGAGGAACTAAAGACATGTCAATGCTCTAAATATGGTATATAGTCATAGATTAAGCTGAATAATGTAAGTAAATTATCACTCATATCTTGTAACCAATACCACCACCAGCAGTTCTGGTGTTTATAAATATTGTTTAATTCACCATGACTTTCCCCATAGAAAGAGTGAGCGATAATAGGGGACGTTCAAAAACGGCGGAAAATGTGGAGATACATAAACGGAAATCGGAATATGTTAACAAACGTGAACAAAACATAGAAACAATGAGGTGTTGGATTGAGTTGGATAGGAAGCACCAGAAGCAGCTCAAAGGTTAAATTTAAGTTGCCATGTCCTAAAACGGTAGCAGTTAAGTAATCATTATTATTGCTAAATTAAAAAAAAAAAAAAAAAAGCATTGATGAACTTAGCACTGGCAGCAATATTCCTGTTGTGGGTCTTTCTTCACAGACTTATACTAAGTTATAGACACCTACAACTTAAAATATAAGGGAAAATTAACTTCTAAATTTCGTTGTTTTTTTAGGCAAATATGTTTGGTAGTGATATTGATACTTGTATATAATACATATCAGGTGTTTCGGGTTTATATATATGAAGTTTAACCCCTGTACTGCCATAAAAATATTTCAATGTTTTTTTCTGACCCCAACTGGCATCCCTGTTAAACCTTGACAGGTGGCAGATCCCCAATTATAGAGATGGGTATGAGTGTATACAGCTAGGGAATGGCCCATTGTCTTTCGAACTCATAATTCGATTGTGAATATGGCACGTCAGTCATCATTCGTTCTATTACTTGTTTTCACGGAAATATAAAATATGATGTAAGTTGTATGTTCTTTGCAAGTTTCTTGTCTATCAATCCATTATTTCTTTATGAAAATGAGAATATACATAGATGTATGTTTTTTGCAAGTTTCTTGTCTATCAATCCATTATTTCTTTATGAAAATGAGAATATACATCTTGCCTCAAGGCATCACCCAGCCTCTGGCAGTTATGTTTAGAGGAATCACCTACCCTTAAAGCATTAGTATAGTCAGAGGGGTACACGTATATGAATCCTAGCACCCTGATGGCTACATTATCATTCCATGATTTTACCACACACGCATGGTCGACTTACTTAACAGGAGAAAACAATTACATCAGCTGTTTAGAAGAAGTCTTTCCATCAGCCTTTCCCTTTTTCTGATTTGGTATTCTTTACTCCATAATTTATAAACATCAGTAGTTCTGGGATTCTCTGCTACAGTCATATAAATCTAGTATGAGCTCCCAAATACAAAAGTACAATTTCACTTACAAACATTCATTCTTCCCTTTACTCTCTACGGTAATTTTCAGAGAAAGACGTGAACGTCACAACTAATGATCTTAAGGCTAGATATCCTTATGAGCAGGCTTATAGGTTTAATTTCCCGTTGTATTGTTGTCTTATACATCTATTGCCCAACTTATTCGGTATTACCCTATATTTCAGGATTATCTATACCATTAAATCAATAATTCTTAAATGTAGACATAGCAAAAAAAAGTGCAATTGATATATCATAAGAAAGGGTGACATTGGTCCAATACTGGAGAGTGACGATGGAACAACATGAGTTCAGTGATCAAAATAGAATTGATCCAATGTCACTTTCCAACGTCAACACAACCATACTCTACATCTAATCAACCTTACATGTTCTTCCCCCAGGTTCAGCTTTTCTCATTGGTTTTACACCATATTCATGGTGATCCAATCTAAGAGATGAATTTAAGTCTCACCTCTACGCATTTACTGGAGTAAGAGTTATTTAGTTCTCACACTACATAGACATAAGAAAAACTGGCCTTTAATATAGCAATAAATCTACCACTGGTTGGAATGAAAGAGAAAGGTTCGTGCAGTAGTTCTAGAACCCACAACCTTGTATTACGAGTCCAGCACTTTCACCACTGAGCTAACTCCATAACCCTGCCTTACTAGTTAGCTTGAACCAATTTTGAACCAATGTTACCCTTTTTACTGGGGAAGAACATGGCTCCTTAATCCATTAACAGATATATACTACAGTCTGTTTATATCAAAGTACAACAATTCTCACTAATTAGGACTGTAAATGGATAGTTCCGAGGTTCAGGAGTTACTGATAATGTGTTTTCTAGGAGATTTCCCTGAATCTGCAAGGCCCTGGGGGACTAAAGGGTGTAGGAGGCCTATTGGCAGGTACTGCTGGGGACCTGCTGTTGCCAGGCAGCCACCTGCCAATAATGTGGCAGCTCTGGACAAGTATTGTATTTTAGTCCTGACTAGCTGGATAACCTAATCATCCTTGCAGCAAGAGCAAAGTTGCAAGAGTTCATTCTGTATCAGTCCTTATTGTTACTTATTTCTAAGATTTTAATTTCAGATGGACCACTTTATGTTTGATTAGATGAGCAACCAAACTGAATTTCTTACCACAAACTAAACATTTGTGAGGTTTTTCTCCTGTATGAGTCAACATGTGTGTCCTTACAGCTGATACATGACGGAACGCTCTACCACAAACAGAACATGTGTGAGGTTTTTCTCCTGTATGGATCAAATTGTGCGTCTTTAGACAACTTGGTTGTCTGAATTCCTTACTACAGACAGTACATTTGTGAGGTTTCTCTCCTGTATGGGTCAACATGTGGCTACTTAGAATATGAAATTGCCTATATCTCTTACCACAATAAGAACATACATAAGGTTTTTCTCCTGTATGGGTCAACATGTGTGTCTTTAGACCAGATGCCTGAATGAATTCTTTGCTACAAACAGAACATTTGTGAGGTTTTTCCCCTGTATGGATCAGCTTGTGTGTCTTTAAAGTGGATGCTGAAGTAAATGCCTTACTACAAACAGAACATTTATGAGGTTTTTCTCCTGTATGGGTCAACATGTGTCTCTGTAGATGGGATGGCAAAGTACATCCCTTACCACAAACAGAACATTTGTGAGGTTTATCTCCTGTATGGGTCCACATATGCAATCTTAAACCAGATGACTGACTGAACCCCTGACTACAAACAGAACACTTGTGAGGTTTTTCTCCTGTATGGGTTAACATGTGTGTCCTAAGTACAGATGCCTGAATGAATGCCTTCTCACAAACAGTACATTTGTGAGGTTTATCTCCTGTATGATTATACATATGTTTCCTTAGACTATAAGATCTACTGAACCCCTTATTACAAACTGAACATTTGTGAGGTTTGTCATCTGTATGGGTCAACAGGTGTGTCTTTAGACTATATGGGTCACTGAATCTCTTGCCACAAACAGAACATTTGTGAGGTTTTTCTTCTGCATGGGTCATCATGTGCCTCTTAAGACCAGATAACAGACTGAATCCCTTACTACAAAGAGAACATTTATGAGGTTTTCCCACTGTGTGGATCAACATATGCACCTGTAGAGATGAAGTGGTACTGTATCTCTTATGATAAAAAGAACATTTGTGTGGTTTTTCACCTGTATGGTTCAACATGTGTCTCATGAGTTGGCTCGGCTGGATGAATGCCTTACTACACAAAGAGCATTTATTGGGTTTTTCTCCTGTATGGGTGAACATATGTTTCCTAAGACCTTGTGACTGACTGAATCCCTTACTACATACAAGACATTTGTGAGGTTTTTCACCTGTATGGGTAAACCTGTGTGTTCTTAGACCAGATGAATGTCTGAATTCCTTAGCACAAAGAGAACATTTGTAAGGTTTTTCTTCTGAGTGAGTCACCATGTGTTTCTTTAGATTAGATGAGATACTGAAACCCCTACCACAAATCGAACATTTACAAGGCTTTTCTCCTTTATGGATTAACATGTGTCTCCTTAGATACCATGACTGACCAAATGCTTTGGCACAAAGAGAACATTTGTGAGGTTTTTCTCCTGAATGAGTCAACATGTGTTTCCTAAGATGGCACGCCATGCCAAATTCCTCACCACAATGAGAACATTTGTGAGGTATTTCTCCAGTATGGGTAAACATGTGTCTTTTTACAACAGATAACTTAAGAAATCCTTTACCACAAAAAGGACATTTGTGAGGTTTTTCTCCTGTGTGGGTTGACGCATGTTTCTGTAGAGAAGATGCCTTTGTGAATCCTTCATTACAAACCGGACATTTGTTAGGTTTTTCTCTCGTATGGGTCAACATGTGGATACTCAGACCTTGAAATTGCCTAAATCTCTTACCACAAACAGAACATACATGAGGTTTTTCTCCTGTATGGGTTGACGTGTGTGACTTTAGATAAGATAACTCTTTGAATCCCTTACTACAAACAAAACATTTATGAGGTTTTCCCCCTGTATGCAGTCTCATATGTACCTTTAGATTGGGTTGTTGACCAAATCTTTTACTACATATAGAGCATTTGTGAGGTTTTTCTCCTGTATGGCTTAACTTGTGCCTATTGAGCTGAGATGAACAAGTGAATCCCTTACCACAAACAGAACATTTGTGGGGATTTTCTCCTGTATGTAAGAACATATGTCTACTAAGATCAGATGATTGTCGGAATCCTTTATCACAAATGGAACATTTTTGAGGTTTTTCTCCTGTATGGATCAGTATGTGCTTTCTGAGACTAGTTGACTGTGTGAATCCCCTATTACACACAGAACAATGATAAGGTGCTTCCCCTGTATGGATGAAATTGTGTCTTTTCAGATAGGTTGAAGTACTGAATCCCTTACCACAAACAGAACATTGATAAGGTTTTTCCCCTGTATGTTTTCTCATGTGAACCTGTAGATGGGGTAATTGACGATATCCCTTACCACAAACAGAACATTTATGAGGTTTTTCTCCAGTATGGCTTAACAAGTGTCTTCTTAGATTGTATGCTACTCTAAATCCCTTACCACACACAGAACATATGTGTGTCTTTTCTTTTGCATGTTCCAATGAGTGTCTATTAAGATCAGATAAGTTTTTGAAGCTTTTAAAACATATCAAACATATGTGAGCTTTATTTCCTGTATGGGTCAATATGTGTCTCTTAAGGTGGGATACATAACTGAATTCCTTATCACAAACAGAAGATTTGTGAGCTTGTTCCCTTGTATGCGTCAACATATGTATATCTAAATCAGATAATTGCTTGAATCCCTTAACACAAGTCGAGCAATTGTGGAGATTTTCTCCTACATGAGTTGACATGTCTGTCCTTAAACTGGAGGGCTCACTTAATACCTTTATGTAATCATAATTTTGTAGAGGGTTTTCTATACTGTGGGTGTCCATGTGTTTCAATAGTAATGATGAATTAGCACATACCTGACCACACTGGGAAAATATGTGGGGGTTTTTCTTGTGTATGGCTCTCAATGTTTCTGGCTAAAATAATTAGTTAACCTAGTACAGCATTCAGTATGTTAGTAAAATCGCTCTCCTATATTTGCACATCTGAACTCCTGACTAGAACAGTCACATAATTTCAATCTTCTATGGATTTTCTTTCTTTTTTTTCTATTTCAGTGGTCTTCAGGAATATTTCTCGACTGAATTTCATCTGCTTCTTCTACAGGTACTTCAAAACACTGCCTTCAGACCAAACAAGGGATGCCTCAAATCTGGTTTGAAAGATGGACAAAAAGCAACAGGAGAATTTAGAACAGTACCAAGAGTGCTTCTTCGTCTACTAGTAGTAGCAAAAGGTGGGTATCTTACCAGGATACTTCTCTCATACTCTATGATTATACCATTTCACAATTCCAAAAATCTAATTTCTGAAGTCCCTTCTAGAATGCTTAAGTATAAACATTCTAGCAAATTGATAGATGCAAACTGGTAGTAAATCGGCCGTTCACAATGGGTGTGTGTTCCACTCTTAGTTTGTCTGCGAATGGTTAAGAGCCGTAGGCTATACTCTTATGCTTGACCAGGTTAAAGGCATAGCCTACAAATCACAGTGGAGCAACCTGGTAATTTCTAAACAACCCAGTTTCTAAACACATCCCACATTGACAGACAATTAGCTTAGAACGGAAATCCCCCCCCCCCTATTACATGTTTGTTTGAACTGCGCACATTAACGGACAAGAATTTGGTATGGAATGCTTTTTAACCTTGTGTAGGGGTCCGCTTATCAAATGTGGTGCGACAGTGTGGGAAAAGCATTCGGGATTGTCTAAACCGCTTGTTTATGGTATGCGTATGTGGAGGGTATACTGCTCTCTAAACAATCAGACACTTAATACACTCAACACCCCCCCCCCCCCCCCCCCACACACACACACACCAATAAATAAGACACCAGGAGTGGAATACTTTATAACCATCGACAGACTGAAAGCTTGATATGCCTTTAAAAAGCTCTCTCTTCTTTTGATGGAAAGTATCCACTTACTGTAGTAGCCTTTCAGTTTTCAATATATTCTCTCTTTTCGTTAGGACAGAGCTCAACTGGTTGAAGATGGGTTTGTATAAGGGCCATTGACTTAAGGTGGTCATGATTAATCAGTTTACCTGCATTGGCATTTAAGAGTAAGTATTGGCATAGTATGCAGTGATATAGTATTATATGAATTAACCTGAGCTGTCAAATATAGCATATCACAGGGTATTTACTATTATCCTACCCCTAATAAAAAACTCCATAGGCTTAACATGGGGTCACTGTATTCGGTCTGGAGTTCAGAATAATGAAAAATATCGCTCTAGTTGGATACACTTGACAAATGACGTCATTTGTTAATATAGAAGTAATTTAGACAGGCGGGGTAGGATAAATTCTAAACCAAACTCGAGTTAGTCATATTCTTGTTCATCGCACTCCAGCAAGATCGCCTATTACTGCTCTCGGCTTCGCCTTGCGCAGTAATATCGCGATCTTGCCGTCGTGCGATAAACAACAACATGACTAACTCTTGTTTGGTTTCTCCATATTACTGAACAATGGTCTTGCAATACTGCCATGAACAGGCCCTCCCACTGTTAACATCATCTTGGTAAAAGGTGATATTTGACCTAAAGTCCATGATGTTACCAGGTCGTACGATGCCGCAGCGGAGATATAGCGCTAGCCGGGTACCAGCATTATCTTACATCCACAGAAGCAAAAGGCCGCTTACCCCATAAGAGCAACTCAGAATTATGGGTAGGGAGACAAAAGTCCTGGGTAGGAACATGGCTCCATCCGAAAACCTCAAAACGTTGTAGACTTATGGTCAAATAACACCTTTTACCAAGGTGTCTCACTTACTGTATAAAGGTAGTAGAGGAAAATATTCCCACTAACACAGAGATGGACTGGTTCCTTTCAATCATAACAAGGCATTTATTTGCGTTTAATTACCAACATGTTTTGGACCTGTTAGGTCCTTAATCATGGTGTATAATGTCTACTTCTTGTTACTGGTCTGTCGGAGGCCAATGGAGATTTTGACACATACCTCTTGCTCCTTCAGAGAAAGGTTTGCAGGCAGTTGGTAGTCTAGGAGTCTTTCTCTGTCTGAAGGATCTTATCCTGAAAGGTGTTGTCATCTGAGGTGAGTGTCCTTTTGCAGAACTGGGCAAACATATTGGCATTTGTATATCTGGCCTTCCTCAGAATGTTTGCATATTAGGTAAGTCTCTCAGGGCAGCTTTAGACATGGCTGTTCCCCTTGTTTTAGAGAGCCTTGAACACATGTGTGTTTATACTAGCTTCTGACACAGTCGTCTTGAGCCTTTAGGCGATAGTGTATTTTATTGCTGGATGGGGGATTTCCCTAGCGTAATCTAAAACTGTGTATGCTGTCCTCTACACTGTCCTCACATCATCTCATACTTCTTCGGTGTGCTTCACCAGTTTCTGTAACATCTTCGTTGTTCAAATGATAAACTCTTTTTTTTTCTTTCGCTCAGTTTCCAGCTCATCCTCTGCCTTTTTCATGGCCCCATTAAGATCCCCCCCTCCCCATAGCCATTCCAGCATAGCAAGGTTGTAGTCAGGCAACAGGGGTTTTTTTTTGGTTTTTTTTTATTGTACTGTAAAAGGGTACATACAATGGTCTCTGCATAGCAGTTATTCTGACCATCGGTTCCAACATCTTTTATCTAGGTTTTACTTAAGCAGACCTGTACCTTGGGGTATGTATCCCTGTATAAAATAGGAGCATTGTCAGGCTGAGGGAAGTGGTCACAATTCTCCTTTAAAGTGTCTTTTTGCAACAGGGGCCCAACGACACGTGAGAGCATGTCTGAGACCGCGAGGCAAGCTTCTTAGCCAACACTGGTGATATCACACAGCCCGTCATGATATGAGTCAGCACCATCAACCTGGTCCTCATTCAGAGGAATTTAACCTCACTCCCACTCATCATCTGAGCTTAAACAGCACTCTGACTGACAAGCAGACTTAAGCAATTGCTTTGCCTGTACTGCTGGTGAGAGCCACATGGTAGCATGCTCCTCATTGAGAAAAGATGATATCAGCTCTTGAAATTGGTCCATTTGTGCCATACTGAGGCATTGGACGGTCAGTTTAGATTGGTTGTTAACCCCTCCTCAATTACAGATTGGGTTTGTCAACCCTCATCTTAGCTGGGTCTCTCTTTCTGACTGCAACCCCTTGATTGTCCATCATGTTGGCGAGCCACTTGACTACGTTTCCCGGGCCAAATTGAAACTCAGCATATGCAGAGCAATCCCAGTGTGTCAAAATTTCAAAAGCCACTCAGTTTACAGATGGATTGTAATGCTCTTATGAATAAAAACTTGCTTTTCAAATGGTATAATCCTCCTTAGAGTTCTCAAAACGGGACCGAAACAAGTAACTGCAGAGTGTTTTTTCCGCAAGTAAGCCACTGCTGGTACCCAGCGAGCACTACATCTCTGTTGGAATCCAACCGACCAGTAACAAGAAGTAGGCTTACATTCCCCCATGAAGTATTACCAATCTGAAATGGGTCCATTTGACAAACAGCTAAGCACAATCCATAAATATTTACAGAAGAGAGTCCATTACAAGCATAAGATCCTCCTGTAAGATGAGACGTTTAACTCAAGCTAATTCGGTTTGGTTGACTCAACGACCGATAATAGCAATTAAGACTTACAGGACCTTCTATCGTTTTAGTATTTCTAGCTCTACATTATACCTATACCTTACTTGTATATACCAGGGAATGAATTTCTATACATATATTTTCACTTATCTTGTAGCGAGTTTTATTGAGGAAATGTCTCTTCGTGAAAACCCTTGGAAATCTACCTAAATTAATAAATCATTTATGTAAGTGTATTTCCAACTAAGCCCTGTACTTCCAACCGTTTATGATTAGACCTACCGCCGGCAAACAATCACAATTTCTTGTTTTATATTTACCTTTTTATTGAAGTGATAATGCAGCTATAATTCCTGTGGCAATTAATTGGAGTAGGTAGAAGTGTCCGACCATACCAAGGTCAAATTTGCTCGTTTATCCTAGGAAAAAAGGAAAAATCGATTGAACAAGGGCAAGCTACAAAAGCATACACTGTAACTGCCATAAGATAGGATGTCTGGAGGTAATCTTCAATTAGCAAAGGGATGATCTCTTATAATGTCAAATTATGAAGTCCGTTTCTGTTCCATATCCATACTTAGTTTTCCTTTTCGAAAAGGCAAATGTGTAAGCATGATATGAACCCATATATTCAAGTTCTCCAATTTTTCAATATGAAGTCCTTACAGACAAAGCCACAAGGATCAGATACATAAACAATATTGACTGGTTACAAATACTCGTGGGCATATCCGCCAAATAAATGACACATAGTAGTATCCGAGTGTCAGCAGGGAAATTGTGTAGAGTGGACTACCAGGTGAGGCTGACCACCACTATGCCATTCAGCTGTTTGTTTTGGTACTGTTTATTCACAGGATTCCGCCTTAGTTTTTTCAGAGTATGTTAAAACAGCATCTTAATTCAGTTTTTAGCTCATCAATGTAGGTAGGCATTGACCTACATATACCGCCCGCTCCTACGCGTCATATTTATAGCCGTACAACACGTGTATGGCGTAGAGGGTATTATGTGGGTATGTATAGCAAAGAGACGCAACAAATTCTCCAAAACCCAAGGTCATGGTGAAATTTCCAATAATTACATGATATATATAGTTTTGCATATCATTTCATTAGAAACAAGTGCGAAGTATGCATTTCAAAGTAGAATCATTGACCTTTAAAAGGCCAAATGAGCGAGTGGACCCATTTAAAACTCAATAGAAGTTGCTAAGACATGTTGAAAATTATCAACAGAAAATAATATTAATAAAGAGACTTTTTAATGATATGGGTCAGGGGGTCCAAAATAGTCCCTGAAGGGGAAGAGAGGCAGGAGCTGACCTTGGAATTTTAATGGGCATGTTTATATGGCAGGCCTACTGTCTCTGTGCAAGGGGAGGTGGCAAAACAGAAATGAAAATTTTGACGAAATTTCTCATATCCCATTTTGAATAAACCATTTTGCAATTTTCTATGATAGAGACATGATCTATGGGTCTAGACTTCTCTGACTTGACCATAGAACTAGACCACTTCCCTGACTTAACTGAAACTGACTAGTTCTCCATATCCTCACCAAATGGCAGCAAAAACAAGAGAAAGAAAAAATACAGATGGCAGCACTGCATGAAATTGCATATGCAAATGATGCCCTGGTTTCTTGACCTCTCCAATCACATTCTTCTACTAAGATTGGAAACCAGATAGAGTATGGAGCATGAATGCAGGGCGCTATGGAGGCTCCCCACTTTCACTTCTAGTAGTGAGTGCAATCCTCAAAGGCATAACAACTAAAGTCACTGCATACCCTAATTTGATACTTGAATACATGATTCTAATATTCATTTTTACATAAATAACCTATAGTCTGTAGTTTACTTCATCAAATAATATCATTCTTGAACTGGTCATGTGGTTTCCAAGATGGCCTATTGCTTTCCCTTTGTATCCCAGCTATGTAGATCAATAAAAAAATAGGTGAAAAAGGATGTTTCTGATAATTTTAGCTATCCAACACCCCTCAATAGACCTTCACAGAATACTAGACCATTATTAGGAACAATTATGACTTCTTTTTTCTCTGTAAATATGCTATTCAAACTGATCATAATTGTATGAGAATAGAAAGTTGTTCTCTTGATTGTAGGTCAAATATTCTAAAACATGTATCTTTTCAAATTTAAATGGAAACTTCAATCTATTAGTCTCCATTAAAGGTATAGAAAATATAAGATAATTGTAGGAATTTGTATTGTTTTAATAAATATTTATTACTATGGGAAACAGTTACAGGTGTAAGAATTCCAGGAATTTCTGGGTAAAAGTTAAGCAGATTTCATGTCTAGGCCTCCATGTATAACTTCAAAACATTCAACTCTGAATTATGTCCTACAATTATATGAGTGATGACATGTATGTAAAGTGTGTCTTACATACGATATATAATTGGTATAAGTGTAACTGAAGGGGTTCAAAGAATATGGTAATGGTTTTCTGTTGTTTACCAGGTACTACATTTTGTATTGTTATTGTATCCAGTAGGAAATGATAAGACTGCCATCTTTGAGTCAATTCCACTATGATACAATCTCCTCTATAACCAAATCCAAGCCAGTCTCTTCAGTTGAAAATATGCATCTACAGATACTGATATAGTCATTTGGTTATGCAGTATTCTGATTTTTGGGAGTTCATTTTAGAGCATCAGGCATAGGGAGCAGTCGTCGCCTCATCTCAAATCCAGTATTCTGATGTATGTATTGCACAAACCTAAGGTACAAATATATTGTATTCACTGACACATTATTCTCTTGTCTGTCTCGGAATGCATTACTGGTGGCGATTATCTATTTCATATATGAGAGTAATACAGAAGATTGATATCATTTTCTTTTATTCACAACAATTATGAAATTGTAATATTTGAGATATATGCATAATAATTCAGAGTATAATCCTATACAAAAAATTCTGGTCATGCCATATCATGTCATGCCAAGTTATGCCAAGTCAGGCATTGCGCAAAATCACCAATTTTTTACTTAAGAGAACATTTATGATGTAATCGAATGGAACTTTCACTTCTGTTTCAATGAGTCACTAGATTTATCACTAAAAATATTATACGAACATAAATCTTGGCACCCTGATAAAGAAATTAAGGTTTCATAATTCTAAGATTTACAACTGGAAACTTTATTTTACAACACGAGAAAATGGCATTTGGGTATTTCCAAAAGATTTTACAAGAAAGCTTTCATTAGTTTTCCCTCTCTCTTGAACTGGTATTCCTTACTCTCTAATCAAAACTATGTAATACATGATATTGAGCTGTTTCAGAATTCTCTTCTGCAGTCATATGTATATGTGGCATATCACTTTTATCTCCAATGTACAGTTCTATTGAATAACCAATATATTCTATTTCCCTTTATATCATGATGATCTCTATCAGGACATCGATAATTTCTACATACAAGCATAGTCACCAAGAGTAAATAGTTATGATTGGTACATCTTAGGAAAGGGCTACATTTGTCCAGCACTGGAGAATAACATTGGACCAACATAGTTCTAGTTCACCCATCTCCTGTGTTGACAGATCCTAACTGATGAAATGGAAGCAATGTTGGACCAATGTCAGACTCTTAACTTTGTTTGTTTGTTTAGTTGAACACTCAATTCAATTAGTCTCTGTGCTGGGAGCCTTCATAGCTCTAATGTCACAATATCAGTATATACACCAGTCTGTTTATATAAAAGTATATTAACTGAACAATAAAATGGGACGTTGATTCAATATCATCTATGAATGTCACATCAAAAGACTAGGGCGCATAGAAAGATCAAATAAAGATCAAATCATTATTGAACAGTTACTTCTTTTGAACGTAGACATAAAGTGAGAAAATATGATCCTTCAGACCTGATGGCTTAGTTTTGTACATTCATTACAGGTAGAATAGGTCTGGACTGTATAGGAATTCTAATATAGCATTACAAATGCGGTCTGCGAGCAAGTATTGTATTTTAGTTCAGGGCAGTTTCCTGTATACTCTGACCGAGTAGATGAACTTCTAATCCTTGCAACAGGTCAAAGTTGTATTTTTCCTATGGGTTCTCATATTTTCCTTATATCTAAGATTTTACTTCTGCATGCACCTTTTTGTGTTTCATAAGATGAGAAGACAAACTAAATTCCTTACCACATACAGAGCATTTGTGGGGTTTTTCTCCTGTATGAGTCAGCATATGTGTCCTCACAGCAGATACATGACGGAATGCTTTACCACAAACAGAACAGGTGTGAGGTTTTTCGCCTGTATGGATCAACATGTGTGTTCTCAGACTATTTGGTTGACTGAATCCCTTACCACAAACAGTACATTTGTAAGGTTTTTCTCCTGTATGAGAAAACATGTGGTTACTTAGGTTATGATATCGCCTGAATTTCTTACCACAAACAGAGCATACATGAGGTTTTTCTCCTGTGTGGGTTAACATATGTGTCTTTAGATTAGATGCTTGTCCGAATTCCTTACTACAAAGGGTACATTTATGAGGTTTTTCTCCAGTATGGGTCAACATGTGTGTCTTTAGAGTGGATGATGTGCTAAATGCTTTAGTACAAAGAGAGCATTTGTGGGGTTTTTCTCCAGTATGGGTCAATATGTGTGTCTTTAAAGCGGATGACATACCAAATCCCTTACCACAAACAGAGCATTTGTGAGGTTTATCTCCCGTATGGGTCCACATATGCAATCTTAAACCAGATGACTGACTGAACCCCTGACCACAAACAGAACATTTGTGAGGTTTTTCTCCTGTATGGGTTAACATGTGTGTCCTAAGGACAGATGCCTGAATGAATGCCTTCTCACAAACAGTACATTTGTGAGGTTTTTCTCCAGTATGATTACACATATGTATCCTTAAACTGGATGGCCGACTATATCCCTTATTACAAATTGGACATTTGTGAGGTTTGTCTTCTGTATGGATAAACATGTGTTTTTTTAGACTATATGGGTCACTGAATCTTTTACTGCAAACAGAACATTCATGAGGTTTTTCACCAGTATGAGTCAACATGTGTCTATTAAGACCAGATGTTTGACTGAATCCTTTACCACAAACGGAACATTTATGAGGTTTTTCCCCAGTATGTGTCAATGTGTGTAACTGTAGAGATGATGATGTACTGAACCCCTTATTACAAATAGAACATTTGTGAGGCTTTTCAACTCCATGGGAATACATGTGTTTCTTGAGAAGGGATGAACAAGTGAATCCCTTACCACAAAGAGAACATGTGAAAGGCTTTTCTCCTGTATGGGACATCATATGCCTCTTTTGACGGGATGGATCACTGAATCCCTTACCACAAACAGAACATTTGTGTGGTTTTTCTCCTGTATGGGTCAACATGTGTGTCCTTAAATAGGATGACCATCTGAATCCTTTACCACACACAGAACACATATAAGGTTTTTCTCCTGTATGGGTCAGCATGTGTTTCCTTACATAGGATGAAGAACTGAATCCTTTACCACAAACAGAACATTTGTGAGGAGCATCTCCTGTATGGGTCCACATGTGTGTCTTTAGACGATGTAACTCGATGAATGCCTTATTACAAAAAGAACATTTGTGAGGTTTGTCTACTGCATGGGTCAACATGTGTCTTCTTCGACGGGATGGATCGCAGAATCCCTTACCACAAACAGAACATTTGTGAGGTTTTTCTCCTGTATGTGTCAACATGTGTAACCTCAGACTGCATGAAAGACGGAATTGCTTATTACAAATACAACATTTGTGAGGTTTCTCCCCAGTATGGGTAGACACATGCAACCTCAATGTCCATGATAGATGGAATGCCTTACCACAAAAAGAACATTTGTGAGGTTTCTCTCCTGTATGCATCATCCTATGTTTACGGAAATAGGATGATGAGCTGAATCCCTTACCACACACAGAACATGTATAAGCTTTTTTTCCAGTGTGGGTCAACATGTGTGTCCTCAAATTGGCTGGCAAACTGAATCCTTTACCACAAATTGAGCAAACATGAGGTTTTTCACCTGTATGTTTATACATGTGTGTCCTGAGCAGAGATGACCAATTGAATCCTTTACCACAAATGGTGCACATATGGGGTGGTTTTTCTCCTGTATGGGTCAACATGTGCATCTTTAGATAGGATGCCAAAGTGAACCCCTTACCACACACAGAACACATATGGGGTCTTTCTCCAGTATGGATGTACATGTGTCTCCTTATATAGGATGCAGAACTGAATCCTTTACCACAAACAGAGCATTTATGAGGTTTTTCTCCTGTATGGGTCAACATATGTGTCTTTTGTTTGGATGGCTTATCAAATCCCTTACCACACACAGAACATTTGTAAGGTTTTTCTCCTGTGTGGATTGACATGTGCTTCGTTAAATAAGATGACTTACTGAATCCTTCATTACAAACTGGACATTTGTGAGGTTTTTCTCTTGTATGGGTCAGCAGGTGTCTGCTAAGAGCTGAAAACTGACTGAATCCCTTATCACAAACAGAACAATGATAAGGTGTTTCTCCTGTATGAGTAAAGTTGTGTCTCCTTAGATGGGATGGAGTACTGAATCCGTTACCACAAATTGAACATTTGTAAGGCTTTATTCCTGTATGCCCTCTCATGTGCACCTCTAGATGGGGTAGTTGACCGAATCCTTTACTACAGATAGAACATTTGTGAGGTTTTTCTCCTGTATGGCTTAACATGTGCCTGTTGAGACGAGATAAACTAGTGAATCCCTTACCACAATTACAACATTTGTGAGTTTTTTCTTCGATATGGCTCAACATATGTCTACCAAGATCAGAAAACTGTCTGAATCCCTCATCACAAAACGAACATCTGTGACATTTTTCCCATGTATGGGTCAACATGTGTGTCTGTAGATGGGATGCAAAACTGAATCCCTTACCACAAACAGTACATTTGTGAGGTTTTTCTTTTGTATGGGTCAACATATGTATCCTTAGATCAGATAATTGCCTGAATCCCTGAACACAAGTAGAACAACTATGGAGTTTTTCTCCAGTATCAATCAACATATGTGTCTTTTGACTGGAGAACTCATTGAATGCTGTCATACAATCAAAACTTTGTAGAGGGTTTTCTTCTCTGTGGGTCTCCATGTGTCTCAACAGCATCGAAGAATTAGCATACATCCCATCACACTGGGAGCATTCGTAATGTTTCTCTTCTGTATGGATCTCCATTTGTCTTTGTAGACTAAAAATATCAGTGAACCAACTAGTGTATTCAGTATGTCGGTAAATTTCTCTCCTGTAAGAGTCCTTGTGTGTTACTGTGTGGATGCACAACTGAAATCCCACAGGTTCTTCAAAACACTGGCCTCTGACCAGCCGAAAGGGATGCCTCAAATCTGGTGTGAAATATGAACAAAAAAACAACAGGTGAATTTAAACAGCACTTAAATGTTTCCATGTCTATCTGAAGTAGTATACAGGTAAACACGTTTATTCTCTATCATCATAATATGTTACAATTCCATAAAAATTCTTGAGTCCTTTCAGGAAATCTGAGGTTTACAACTGTCCAGCCAATTGATAGATTTAAATTAGGGGTAAAATGACTTTCTCATTGGGTGTCTGTTTCACCATTGGTTGACAGTGAATGCCTAACAGCAGTAGGCAATACTATTATAATAGCCTGATCCGGTTAAAGGCATATCCTACAAATCACAGTGGTGCCACTTGGTGATCCTTAAATAATGTTAAAAACCTTTAAATTGGTTACCTGTGACTTATTCCTATACCAAATGACTAGATGTTTTGTCAAGTCTGTCCTGTCACAGTAGATAAAATAGACCTCGCTACTTTTGCCTAATTCACATAGGAAGCATATCGGAAAATGTGGGTTTCTTCACTTCTTTCAAAAGGAAGAAAGGTGACCCAAAGTTTTTAGTACTCCAATGTATAGGTATTAGTAATGAAAATTGGGACTGAGAAAAGTCGGTAATAATAAAAGAAAAATTAAAAGAGAAGAAAATATTTTGAAATAGATTCACCCTGAATTATGATCCCTTCTGATTTCTCTTATTTCCAATATTCTAATAAATGTAGCTCTGGCCTTACACACCTTAGTCTGCAATGTGACACTAGACAGGAAAAGCCTGTTGGGAATACCCTTCTGGGCCAGCGGTATACAAGCGGATGCCGTCAGAAAGAGTTCGGAAGCGGTGGGTGCTCATAGTCTGCTAGATGCTGGGAGTTCCAGCTAGGAAAGGCTGCAAACTAGCTGCTAACAATGCCTTAGTTCAGCAGGGACTGGGCGAAGTGTGTTAAAGGGATAGGCCAGCACTGCCACTGTGTAAATATTGACATTTATATGCAATTTTCATCGAAATTTCAAAAAATCGAATTTCCGTCATTTGTTGGGAAACTTGCATTCTTCAGGTACACATAGGTACTATATTCAGTGGAAGTTTGAAGAAAATGATTTAACAACGTGCAAGCCAACTCTTTTTTTATATCTAATATGATATAATCAAGGTATCACTCTCTAGATCGAAAATTAGTACAGTGATCTACATCTTAAAGTTACACACATTCGACCCAAAAGTTTTAACTTTCAAGGTGAATTAACTGATATGCCTTTAAAATGTTTTTTTCTATGCCACTGGAAAGTATCCATTCTAAAAGCCTTTCACTGTGTAATGATTTCTTTTCATTAGGTCATTATTCTACTGGTTTAAGATGGTATTATATAATTGTGTTTTTGTTTAAATACATTGACTTTAGGTTGTCATGATTAATCAGTTCACTTGCAATGTGACTTAAGTATTGGTTTAACATATACAATATGGTTATGTCATAATGAACCTAAGTTGACAATTATAGCATAAAAGAATACATTAACAATCACTAAACAATGGTTTTATGAAAACTGTTGTGAAACATTGTCATTGATGGGTTCCTGAAAATGTGTCAATAGCTTAACAACTACTTGGTCATGAACGTGAAAGATATGCTTAGAGGAGAGCTCACTCATTTGTTTTCAGAGATGAATAACAAATGGAGGTGACAAATGACTGGTGTTGTTGCTCTTGTGCAATAGGGCCATCATTCGACCCTCCCGCTGTTAACTATAGTCATGAACAACGTATC
The DNA here is from genome assembly GCA_950022655.1 of Alentia gelatinosa. Classification (NCBI taxonomy): domain Eukaryota; kingdom Metazoa; phylum Annelida; class Polychaeta; order Phyllodocida; family Polynoidae; genus Alentia; species Alentia gelatinosa. The sequence goes on along the minus strand of OX465588.1, from coordinate 54,126,030 downwards.
ACCAACTTCAAATGAGACAATTTGGCAAACATTTAAAGCAGACTCCATAAATATTTACAGCGGAGAGTGTATTAAAAGGAAAGGAAAATACTCAGACTTAACAATCCTTAGATTTCACGTAGCTTTGGGCTGTATTTAGGAAATGCCTCTTCATAAAATCCATTTGAAACCTTATGACCTAATAAAGTATTTATGCATGTGTATTTCGAATTAAGCCCTCCAATTGAGTTCATCCTTTCTGATTAGATATATCATCTTAAATGGCTATGCCAAACAAGTTCTTGTTTTGTATTTACCTTTCTATGGCAGAGATAATGCAGCTTTAGTTGTGTAGCAATTGGTTGCTGTGTCGCAGGTAGAAGTGTCCAACCACACGAACTTTAGCTTTGCTTGTTCATCCTAGAAAAAGAAGGAAACAATGAATAAGAGCATGCAATAACCATACACCGGAACTACTATAAGATAGGATGGTACGGAAGCAACCTTCATCTAGCAAAGTCATGATTCCTTAGAATGTAAAATTAGGAAAATATTGGCATGATTCAAAACGTAGTTTAACAAACAAACGATAACAACAAAGTACTTTGCCTGGTTTCATGTATTTCCTATGCATTACTTTAGTAGATAAACTGGGTTATAATTAGGTATTTTTGACCAAAACTCTACAACAAACAAGTTTTCATGGAGTGAAGCGATTTTTGCCAAATAACTAAGAATTCTGAACAAATATTATTAATCATGACTCTCAAACCTATGGTTTCATTTTGATTTTCCTAGACATTTCAGTCTTTTCTTGTACAAGAACTATCTTCTTTACATCACAGCTCACTCTCTTATTACTAATTAAGGGTTCTTCTAGTTGTTTAATGCTGTCAATACCAAACTCGGTTAGAGCTGGCTAACAACAAAGTATTTTGCAGTCCAAAGAACCTTGTCATAATGAAAATTATCCTATTGATCCTAACTTGGGTTTTCATTTGAATAATGCAAATGTGTAATCAGGGTGTGAATGTATATACGCAAGATATTTAGTCAAGAATTTCTCTCTTGACCAGTCTTGGGATAGATAGTTATTATATTTTTCTTTTCAGAGAATTTCCAGCTGATACTACATCTTTTTTTGACGGATTTCATTGCCATTTTTATGAATAGTATGAATGAAAAAGGAACAGGAAAATGAAATATGCATAGATATACTACTGTAGGGTTGCCCTGATAAGTTACATTATTCCCTGTAAATTAATTTAATCAAACAGCTTCAAATCACTCTATATATGATAGGCAAAGATAATGAGTGGTATGTATGGTGAGGTGACAACAAATACAAGCTTGTCAGTTGGGGTAAGGGGAAGTAAAGACTGAGAAAACATGGAAAACAAAATAGACAGGGATAGGGGTGGGTCTTGATTCTGCTGCCAATGTGAGGAACTGGTAAAAGAATCAGACCTGTCCACTAAAAGCTTGGAATTGCCCCTTCAGAAAATTGATTGTCCTACACCAGGGCTGCCAACCTTGAATTGTCTGAACTAGTATTTTATCTGCCCAAAATCTGTAATTTCCCATCAAAATTAGTAATGGCTGAGACTAAAATCCGTAACACAATGTGTAATGATGATTTGGGCAATCTATTCAAAAGAATGAGCTCAATGCATATTCCTTAGAAATAATCCAATTTATTTCCCAATTTTTACAGATAGCGGGTTATGTATAACTGGCGACCAGTGTGGTACACATGTGTACAGTAGAACTCCGCCTCACGGACACGCTGCACTTTTGCTTGGAACAGAAATTTTCCCCTCTATTAAATGTTAATTCCAATCCCATGTAAGCAGACACCCTGTGTATCTAAATTATCTGTTTGTTGGGGTGTATGTGTGCGGCAGGTTGACTTGTCGGCATTGGCGGCTGTAGGTATCGGGTAGGCATGTGTGTCGACAACGACTCCCCCTCTCTCTGCCACAGAGTACCCATGCCATGATGCATACACTGAACCTGCGTTGCGATGCCCCAAGATGGCACACGCCACTAATGGATTAGGTTAGTTGGATATACATAGTCATTCGCACATTCTTGGTAAGGATTTAGGTATTATTGTACAATACTGCTAAATCAGGATATAAAAAGGATATGCCTTTCAGCGGTTTCAGAATTCTCTACCCGGAGTCAGATATATCTCTATGCCAGAGTTCAGTAAGAGCTCAAGTGTATAGATGAATGTACAATCTTTGAGTGCACCTCAACTCTCCAGTGTATACAATTTAATTTTTAGAGAAATATGCCAGTGAGATCTATGGGTCAGTGTGTGTCTCCTTACAGCAAATAAGTGATATTTTCCCACAAACAGAACATTCCTAAGGTTTTTCTCCTGTATGGATCAACAGGTGTCTTTAAACCAGTTGGTTGGCTGAATCCATTACTACAAACAGAACATTGATGGGGTTTTTCTCTTGTGTAGATCAACATGTGCTTACTCAGAACATGAAATTGCCTAAATCTCTTACCACAAATAGAATATTCATGAGGCTTTTCTCCTGTATGGGTTGACATGTGTCTTTAGGTTAGATAACTGTTTGAATCCCTTACTACAAACAGAACATTTATGAGGTGCCTCTCCAGTATGAGTCAATATGTGTGCCTTTACAGTGGATGATGAACTAAATGCCTTACCACAAACAGAACATTTATGAGGTTTTTCTCCTGTATGTGTCAACATGTGTTTGTTGACAGCTGATAACTGTCTGAATCCCTTACCACAAACAGAACATTTGTGAGGTGTTCTCCTGTATGAATACATATATGTTTTCTTAGACTAGATGACCTAATGAACCCCTTATCACAAACAGAGCATTTGTGAGGTTTGTCTTCTGTATGGGTCAACAGGTGTGTCTTTAGACTATATGGGTCACTGAATCCCTTACCACAAACAGAACATTCATGAGGGTTTTCTCCTTTGTGGGTCAACATGTGTCTATTACGGCCAGATGACTGACTGAATCTTTTACCACAGATAGTTCTACACTCATGCAATATTATCAAATTAATAGAGCACAAGTTCATTCTTTATCATTAGATATACCACCCTTCATGATCAAACTTAATATTTTCTTATTTACCTTTCTCTGGCAGTGATAATGTAGATATAGTTTTCGTGACAATAGGTTGCTGTGGAGAGGAAGGAGAGGTGTCCAACCACAGTAAGGATAATGTTGCTTGTCTATTCTGGAAAAGCAAGGAACCCTTATTAAAAAACTATCATCTACGATACAAAACATTTGATAGTCTAAATGCAACATTTATCTAGGAAAGGCATGAGCCATTGCAATGTCAAATTATGAAGTTCTTCATGTAATGTTTGAATTAGATGTAACTATTACTCCTAAGAAATCCTGTCTCTCAACCTGTTTATTTTATCTGAACATCAACCTTGATTATAAAGATGTAGGATATAGAAGTGATTTCATTAACGAGTATATATTTTGTGGTTATTGTCAGATATTCACCTATCTATTGTTCATCGTGTTCTAATGATGTATTATTTCATATCTCTCAAAAAACATTTAGAGTTTTTCAGACCAAATTGTTAGGTTACAAAATACAGGAACGTCAGTTTGGGTGGGAAAAACTGAAAATATTTTCTGCAGCCTCACAAGGTCCAATACAACACAAAAAACACATTGTATCGGTCATAGGTATGATTAAAGATTATCTGAAGAGTTCCAAATCACCAGGTAGTGCACAAAATAGTGCAGGGGCGAGTAGGAATATATGGCTTAACGTCCCAGTGGACCCTCAGGGTATCTAGGAAAAATCAAAGATTTAAGGATGCCTGCAAACGTCTCCAACGTGACGTCGACCGGTACCTTCCTTGAATCTTTCGTATAAAGCCTGCGGCTCTGTACACTACAACCATGTGTAGCAGAGGCCAGACTGCCAAACTGTGTCAAATGTCTTCATGCCCATGCTAAGGGCACTCTCCAAGCAGAGATCATGTGCTCTACTTCCTGCGGCCGCTTGTATCTCTGCACCGACCTGCCTGTTTGGGACAGAATCTGTCCCATCCGCCAGTTTTTCAAATATCCTAAATTTGTCATGGTTTGGGCAGTATTTGTATTCTACTTGTACATAGAGATACACATATTTATATGGTTAATAATTTACACTCATTTTTGTTATTTCAAACCAGACAGTCTCTGGGATTACTTTCTTCAGTGGAAAGCACCTCATGTGTTGCAGGGTTCTGTTTTGTCAACAAGACACATGTGCCCACTCGAAGGGGCAGCCTAATCAACCTTGGATTCACATTATAAAGTGGTTTAAAGCTGAAAAAGAAACAGCTTTAATGTCTGTATAGCTCATTTAACAATTCCCATATTTCACAACTCATAATATATGAGTTGTTTGAGTTTCATAACCTTTGACAGTTACACTGTTTTGAATCCGAAATCTTAGCTGGTTCCCCTGTCCTTTCTGGATACCCAGGGAACCAGCATTGGGTTGAGGCAGAGATTAGCAAGCGATGGTGCCGCGAAAGACCTGCTGGGAGAGTGTGCTAAGGGAAGGCCCCCTTTAGCGAACCAAGCATTTGGTCTTGTGACCAGTAAAATCGGAGGGTCTCTGTGATAGGACTGTCCCTCTGGGGTTACTTTAATTTGTAAAACAAACTTGGAGACGGTACCAGGTGGTTCCGACCTCTCGGCGCATCTGGCCCCGGCCGCTACTGGCGCGTCTGGCCCCAGGCGGGTCCAGGTAAAAACTGTGAAAAATCAACTCCAAAAATGGACTACTCCAACTGGATATTTCCGATTAAAATATCTCGGAACAGATTCCATTAAGGTACATTAACCGTGTCTCCATATATCATTATATACCTTTGGTCGAACATCTATGAAATACATGCTGCTATGGATACAGTATCATTAGGGCCGTAGACTGAGTAGTGAATATAAGTAAATATCCGCTTGGAGTTGCTCCCGAACATAGTGACATAGTGAACCAGACCTAGGGCTGGAGACTGAAGCCCGAAGGAAGTGAAATTCTTGTGTAGGGAAAAACTCGAACCTGTTCTTTTTTTTTGTAGGACCATACACCGATATACTTTTTCTCTTATGATTTATTTCGAGCAATGCCGAAATCAAAGTTTACTATTGTAGTTTTCTGATCTACTTTTTTTGTGAGAAACCAATGAGATGCCAACCTTCGCTGGTTACCTACTAGATCTATGACTAAAAAACTATGATTCTGGTAGTATCCGTTTGGAGTGTCTCCCGCACATAGAGACAGAGTGCAGGGATGCCAGTGGGGTCGAGAAAAATTCCTACATGGGGACCAAGGCCAGTCTATGTATCACCTAAAACGCACATGGTGTATGGGTAATCCCCATCACTCTCCTAGCAGATCCTTGGGCATGGACTGGCAGTATAGGATAGCTAGATATCTGCTATCAGAGTGGGTACATGTGTAGTTCTGCACTAAATGGGGTAGTCTTCAAAGGAAATCATTCAAGAAAGATTACCACACACTATCAGGTCTATATCTGCAGAATATCTTTACAAGTTCAACTTCATTAGGCAATCCTCTAATATTTTCTTTTAGACTTAGTAATGCTTTAATAACTCTATTCTCACATGACACATTTTAAGCCAATCAGATGTCAGTATTCAAGTTTGCCCTTATCCATAGGAGCATTTCCTACAGGAATCCTACAGCCATAGGTTGGAGCACTGGGATCCATAGGCCCTCTAACTGAGTGTGCTGTAGGTAACTGAATTCAGAATTTTGAAAAATTACAGAACAAGTTTATCTAAGATCTAAATTTGTTGGGAACCTGGAGTCTATACTGTTCTCAAAACATATAATTGAATCCTGCTATCTTTTTTGTTTTTCTCTACACAGATATACTTCTATTCTTATGATTTGTTTTTAGCTGTACTAAAAACATAATTTTGAACTGTAGTTTTCCAATCTCCTTTCCTTGAGAGAATGCAATGAGATCTCACCCTTTCGCTGGTGTTAATCCATAGAGTTATGATCGCCGATGATCAGCTCAAGGACCTGTATCATACGAAATGATAACCACGAGTTTACGATGGTTTCCCATTCACTCGCTAGAGGGCCCAAAGTAAGGGGAAGTGGGGAGGGGGTTGGTGATAGCTAAAAACGAATCGTCGAAGTCGCTAGTTTAGGAATAAACTGAATGGTAAATAACAGACTCATAGTTTTGTGTTGGCATAGGGTTGGACACCCCTAGATCTATATACCTGAATCTTAAAGGGCCGCGTCCACCAGAGCCGACATCCTACGATAGTGCTCCCAACACACTCTGACACGCTGCAACAGAGAACTTCTGTGTCGCAGCGTGTCGGGAGGTTCTGTTGCAGACATGTTGGTGCCACTCTGCGACACACCTGTCTATCCAAAAAGTAGCGATCATAGGTACCGACACACTACAACACAAGAACCACGGAAAACAGTGCCAACCGGAGCATCATAGGGTATTCTTCTGGGAAAAACACTGAGAAATACTCCACAGAAAATTATGAAATTTTGGAATTAGATACCAGATATATAGGGCCTTTTACATTGTAAATATGGTAAATTTTGATAGGGTCTAAATTTCTCGAATCAATAATTCCTTTGTTTGACATAGAAACAAGTTTTTAGAGCCTAAAAAAAGAGTGAGTGTATATCCCAGAAATGCATATATACACGCTGCGACACGGTCTGTGTCGTAGCAAATATTGAACATGTTCGACCTTGTTGGAGTGTGTCGGGAGGCTCCCGACACGGCCCTTTTTGTCGGGGCGTGTCGGGGTGTGTCATAGACTCGTGTCGTAGAACCGTGATCACCCAAAATAAAACGTTGGCGACAAACAAAAGTTGTGTCGCAGAGCGCGTGTCGGGGTGTGTTGAGAGGCGTGTCGGCTCTGGTTGACTCCCCCTTAATCGTAGACTTCACCCTCTTAAAATACTATTACTATATTAATCATAACTAAAGAATACCCCCTAATCTAGAAAACAAAGGTTAATGGTATAAAATCCAAGTCGATTACATGTGAGGAACAGCGGATTATGAGAAGTTTTCGTGACAGATAGACATTCTTAATCTAGATCTAGTCTGGATCTAGATATCTCTCATTTATAAATTAGTTCAGTACGTCGATTCTCGATAGCGATTCCTGATGAAGTTTTTTTTTAAATTGCGAATCGTCTGTTGACGGTTTCTGGACATGATTAAACACTTCATCGTTCAGCCAACGGACACAAAACGAGATCACATTTCAGTGAGGTGTGGAGGCCCAAGCTCTTTTTCAACGTATATAATACTATATTTATGACGATATGTTAACCCTCTCCCCAACTCCTCCATTAATGCCTTTCACCTATTATCGCCCATTCTGTCGGCAGATTTCATGACGTTTATGGAATTATAGTTATAAGCATGATAGATGAATCCACAGCAATGAGGAGAATTACAGTTTGAAACAGAAAACCTACCCTTTGCAATAAGTAACAAGAGCCCTACGTTGGTTAGAACATCAATTCCTCTTCCGATGCAATTACTGAGTTCGAGTAGCGTTCGTACGCCTTCCGGTGAACGCCACTCTTCAAGCAGATTTTTCTAGCTACTCTGCCGCTGAATCCGCATCAACCACGACTTCGTGACGCTTTTGCGTGACACCTGTGTCAGTCAGTCGTGGTTAGGCATCGAGCCAACCCTGCAAAGCATACGCAAATGATTGCCTTCCTTTACGGTCAGTGTCCAGTTCGTGGTTGCGCATTAATGCGAGAGAGTCTGGGATAGTCTAGACCCATTAATCAAAAGATTGATTTCATTATTCACCTTGAGGTGGCAGCACTTTTAGTATTTTCAGCATAGGCTCAGCAATACACATAGAAACTGTATGATAAGATATCTGCCTGAAGAGTGTATTTAATTGCTCATCCGGGGTATTGCCAGGAAAGGCGCCGTCTGGAGACAGTTGGCCGCACTATAAGCTACATTAGATGGTTAGGTCTGTAATCAATAGTTGTTGTTGAATTTAGTAAAACAAACTAAAGTTAGTGCTTTTCTGCAGGAGTCTTGTCACAGGTTAGTGATGAGATCATACGGTTTGCTCGGAGAATGACAGTAACCCAGCTTGGGAAAGCAGGACGTTTTCCAGTTCGACACGAGATGGCAGCACGCTACCGGAAGTTTACAAAAGTCGTAACACATAGTGATGGTGGACGCGCCGAAGATAAATTACAGGTATGTCTCTTCGTCCTTAGCCCATTTTATAGGAAATGCAAATTGATACAGGTTTGTACAAGCGGACGCACAGAGCACGTGGATATAACTTATGCTGAAAAGTTATCCCTTGATGGGTATTAAATAACTGTGAAGATAAAACTAGTGTTGCCGCAAGAAGGAGATGGGCTTCACTACACTCCACGCTGGACCACAGCACACACTCCCAGTTTGCGTTCAGTGTTTACAGTCGCAGTCAAGCTAGACCAAATAACTGCGGTCTACACACTGTTGCAGATTACCCGAATCAATACAGTGGTAGAAGGACCAAGTTATTGATCTTGAATGCTTCAGTGTGGAATTAGTCTCGAGAACACTTTCTTGCCATCGTCTTCACGGACTAGCGCACTTGACTCAGTCATGACACCATTCAAACTCAAAGTGGGTGTGGCACTCGTATTAGTCACTCCCAATCGGGTTTCCCACTGTTTTCACAGGGCGGCTATGGAGTCGGACTTGTAGTTGTAAACTTTTATAAGAGCACCTAACAAAGATATCACTGTCATCCTGTATACATGTAAACGTAACCTGTGTAGTTGACTGTCTCGCAGTCATCGAATTCTGTATCAGTTATTTAGAGTTCGATCTAGATCTAGATCTAGTGTTAAAATTAAAACAGTGAAACAGACAACCGTGTCCAGCCACACAGTGCACGAATACAAGACAACTGACCCTGCAAGAGAACTGAGCCAGAGGTGTGATTGCGAACTGAGCCTTCAGGAGAACTGAGCCTCCAAGAGAAGTGAGCCTGGCTCAGTCAGTGGTCCTTGGGCCATATGCTCGGTATATATATAGCCTTTACGCTTGGGACGATACGATTTGTAAATTGGATGATACGATTGGTTTTCGGGAGTTGCCGCGGTGGCCACCTCAGATGCTACGCTTTGTCTTTCTAACTGTTGATATATATTAGTTCTTCAACTTAGGAACCCACAATTTCACTCAACTGACCAGAATTTAGGTAAGTTTGGCGACCTTTGCAAAACCGGGACTGTTTACATAGCACAGCTGTCCACCCCTAAATGGAGAGAATGAACAGATTAGGGGTGGATACTTTACCTAGTCCATAGCTATTTACTCGTCACTGTCCCACGTTAATACGTTAAGTATTCGCGGAGTTATGATGTGATATGTACTGAGTGTTTTATTGCCAAGTGACACTGGTCACTGGTTTGCTATGAGGAAATTCAATTGCAAATATTGGCGAATCGATACATCTGATCTTCTTCATATTTGGTACGATTATTGGTCATATGTATCCTTTACACGTGTTAAAGTTTCATGGCTTAGTTCCTACGGGAAGTGAATTTCGGATGTCATTATGAACGATTGTCGTCACTGAAAAACAGGGCCCTGGCTCAGTTGGTAGCGCTAAATCTCAACCCCAGGCTCAGTTCTCCTGAAGGCTCAGTTCGCACCTCTGGCTCAGTTCTCTTGCGGGCTCAGTTCTCCAGGTACCCAGTGCACAACACCACGGGTGTTCCTGGAAACTTTGCTTTGTGGTCTCATGATGTAGCAGATAGCTGCACACACTGCAGCTATCTGCAGATGCAGCTTTTTTTCTGTGATTTGCCTGATGCTACAGTAGCTAGATTATTTGTAACACACAGTTAGCGTTACACTACACACTGGCTCGATCAAGCAAACTGCACGTAAGGCCCCGCACCCACTAGTTATGACACGTTCCGACAAGCGTTCCGACACAGAATTTCTCTGTCGTAGCGCAATCGTAGCACTCTTGTCATAGCGTGTCGTAGTGTGTCGGAGCATATTGGAACCTGTCGTAACGGTTTTTAGCGGGGAAAAAAGGAGACCACGGCGCCGACACGGGCTACAACAGGATACAGGTTTCCTCAATTCTTTCAAAAATGATGAGAGTAACCTATGATTTTTAAAACCTAAATAAGTAGCATTATACATATATTATATTCTGGTAAAGTTTGAAGAAGGTGAAGTTGGATTTACTGAGTGAAATTGAACTTTTTAGAATTCTTATATATTCTATTATCAAATATTTTAAAACTCTTGGGTTACGGAAAGGGTACATCCTGATTAGTATGTAACCGAAATTTTGTCGAAATTTTCAAAGTATTAACGGAGATATAGAGGAAAATATAAATTCCCATTGACTTACCATTGCTTCCATAGGCGCCAATGTTAAATATTGTGACTTGTGTCGGAACAGTGTCGTAACCCTTGTCGGAAGCCAGCCTCCACTACTGATGAAGGCTACGATAGTGTTCCGACATGTTCCGACATGGGTGCCGTGTCGTAGGCCTTGCGACACGCTTCCGACATTTCCAACATGTTGGAAATGTCGGAAGCGTGTCGCAAGGCCTGCGACAAGGTGCCCGTGTCGGAGCATGTCGGAAGCCATGTCGGGGTGTGTCGGAACGCTTGTCGGAAGCCGGCCTCCACTCCTGCGATAATTCACACGCTTCCGACACAACGTCGGAAGCGTGTCGGAAGGGCTATCGGGGCGTGTCGGAAGCGAAATCGTAGTAAGTGGGTGCGGGGCCTTACAATGTATGGTTGGTACCAGGTCGTTCCGGCCTCTCGGCGTGTCCGGCCCCCGGCCGTGTTGGCGCATCCGGCCCCTCGGCGGGTCCGGCCTCGGCGCATCCGGCCCCAAAAAACATTTCGGGTGATAACTACGGCAATAATGATCGCAGAAACACGAAATGAAAAAAATGAGGATAGGTTTCAACCCTCCTCACACGTCTAGGTTGTTTTTTCTCCTTTAAGATTTCCATATTTTGATATAATCATGGTATAATCCAGGACACTGGCCACTAGAGCAGTATTTGCTATGACAAAATTCAAACACCGATATCTTCAGGCCGGAACAGCTTAGAGGCCGGTAAGACTAGGAATCGTATGGTTAGTCCATGGGTATGATCTGAACCTTTAGATATGCAGTACATATTTCTGCTACAATACTCAGAGAGAGAGAGTTAACAGGTGTTCTGCTGAACGATATTGTCCAGTAAGACACTCTCTTGTTTCTGCTTCTCATCAGAAACAGTTTGCACAAAATTTTAATTTTACTATTTGATAAGCGGTCGTTAACCATACAGGTATCGCCTTATCCTGATACTACCGAATCGTCCCGGGCTCAAGGCGTCCATGAACCTCTCATCTGTTTGTCCACAACTGTGGCACAAGGGACCCAACTATTATGAGTGCACTCTTGGATGGATTATACCGATGCCACTATCAGAACCAGGATTGCGAAACGCGCCAAAGCATCGCTATAGCCTATTATGTCGATCCTGATAATAGAACATTGCGAAATAGGCCAAGCTTATCATTACTCATAACTAAGTTATAGGTTAGGCCTATCAGGCTACCCCGGTATATAAACATGTAAACTAGTAGTGCTATCATTATCACCCTGTAGCTACTACGTCAGGAGCGACGTTCTTCTATTGTTGTTTCAGTCTGCAACTCTTGTAGAACCAACTTTAATACATATGTATGGAGTAAACAGGTATTCAATATTGTAGGCATGGAATTGAGGAATTAGATCTGGAACACCGTCAATATAACATACACTAGACTCACGGCATCGATCGCTATTCATCAGTAACATATCAAGAACTGCTGTACTTACACCACATTCAAAAGAAAATCCGGTACGTCTACAATTTACTAATTAAATCACCATAATATACGTAGTCTCAAATGATCCCCATGTCTAACTATGATATAACATAGCACAATGTGTCACGCATCATGCTCACAAATGCCGTCACAGGCTAATTAGCAGCTGCTGTATGTAAACCTTGCAAATCGTTTTAGAAGGGTTCACAGAGATTAGAGAGTCTGTTTTAACACCTACTAGAGGAAGTACCGGAACGGTACTTAACCCAAGGATGCTAATTACTGAGACAACTATAATTATGGAGGTAATCTATTTTGTATATATACTTCCTTCTCCAGTCGTGTGCTCTGAACTTTCTGATCCTACATAACACTGATTAGTTAACAGAGTGAAACTCAAGATATGGGTGTTATAGATGACCCGATAGTGTGCCCGTTATCCAGTATAAATCTCCTGCGGAGAACACAAACTTTTACTTGTACAACGATAGATATGATGTTATTAGTGACGAGTTGGGGACAATGGGCAGCTACCATTAGGATGAAAAATCGAAAGATTATTACGACGTGGAAATAACACCTCTATGGCAAGCCGATGCTACCTTTAAAAAAAATCTAAGTAGGGTTTTCACACAACCAACAAACACCAGTATTTTTGATTTACATGGGAAAAGATTTATTCAAGTTACTTAGTTGTAGATACCAATTAGAATGAAAAATCGAAAGATCATTACGACGTGGAAATAACACCTTTATGGTAAGCCGATGCTACCTTTAAAAAAAATCTAAGTAGGGTTTTCACACAACCAACAAACACCAGTATTTGTTATTTACATGGGAAAATATTTATTCAAGTTACTTTTTTAAAAACACAAAAAAAACAAGGTACTTAGTTGTAGATACCAATTAGAATGAAAAATCAAACTTTCATTTTTAACAGGTATTTCTTGAGAAGTTTTATTAGGGTATCCATTTTAAATATCGTCTAAAACCCAACATGCTCTACGTAATTTGCTTCACAAAGTCGTCCCCAAAAGAGGTGGTCAGCTCAGTGAAGATTATACAGAGATATTGGAAGCACTGTAATTAGAATGCAATGCTTCGGTACACCCCGTTGCCGTATGGATCCATATCTCTATGTCATGTCTGTGTGACAATTACTATATGTCATTATCTGTATGGTATTTAAATTTCTCCTATCTTTTTTTTTTTTTTTTTTTTTTTTTAAATTTCGGTTTCGTTCACTACATGGAATTGTTGCGGTCTACCACGTCCCCTTTTTATCCTCTTTCTTTTACTACTATGCCACTCACAGGTGGTTTGTTGTCATCATTTGATTACGTGAGGGATTTTCCTGCAGTACTACAGGATTAAAATAACATTTTTACAACAAAACATACATATACATATCAACATTCTAATATTCACATTATAACAGTTTATATAATCAATAAGTAATGAAAAGGATGAAAATGTGATCTACACAGGTGTTAATATAATATATAATATATAGGTGGTACATCATTACTCGATCAGTATAGCAACCATTGCTAGTGTTTGCCAGACACACTTCTCACATTTAAATTTATATAAGTACTCTATATAATGCCCTTTATGTACCTTCGCATCTCTTTTTTGAATTTTTGCTTTGTTTCTGACTTTTTTATTTGCACCGGAATTTCGTTCCATTGTGTTTTACCTCTATACGCTGGAGCTTTTTTCCTTAACTCTGTCTTAGGGCGGGGAAGATGGAACCTCAGGGAGTCTTTTGATCTAGTATTAGGGCCCACTAGGTCTGTTGCCTCTGTATAGAGACCTTCTTTGAGAGCTAGCTTTCTCAGATATATCGCCATAAGTTCTCTTCTCCTATCTCTCAAAAGTGATATTCCAGTTTTCTCATGAAGCTCTTCGACAGTGCACACCATGGCATTCACTCCAAGACAAGTCCGCAAACCTCGGTTTTGTATGCGTTGCAGTTTCTGCTGATGTACCTTCCCTGCACTTTCATGCAACACGCTGGCATAGTCAATGATCGGCGTGATCATTTGATTGTAAACTCTGCAAGCTATTTTTTTAGTCATCATGCTTCTATGCTTACCAAACTGATATAGTTTTCTATGTAGTTTTTTCATGACCAATTTTAGGTTCTCATCAAAAAACCTAAAATCTTATAATTGTTGATGTATACATTTTCATTGACTGTTCCCGATTCTGACCGATATACAAGTATTACATACCGATTTGTAGCTGGGACAATTATAGGTGTGTAATCCGTTACCTGAACCCATGGCTCAGCTTGCCTAGTCCCACTTTGACCTCAATCGGATCGCAGTGTGAGGGTATTAGACATTTAGAAGGAAACTCACGAGATACAAATAACTTGGTCTGTACTCCACCGCATTTGACGGCGGAATAATTCATGAAATGAAGCTGAGTGAATTACGTAGCGATCAAACTAGGTGAAGTGCGGACTAATTTATTTTCATTGAGTGGGTTTCTGATTTGATCTCACACCGTATAACATTATTGATTGATAACTTAAATTAGCCATTGAGTATTGGGTACACATCTTTCACAGCCATGAGGAAAAATACCGGGGTGAGATATTGACATTTACTATATACCCATGCCGTATATTCTGTAAATACGCACTGTTTCGGCATGTGACGTAAAAATACTGTACGGACCACCGGTCCGTACACTAGAATACTGACCACCTGGCCATACACGTTTATTAAAAAATTGGTTGTTAAGCCAAATAAAATTGATCTTTTTTTAAAAATTTCGGGTATATAGTAAATATATAACGTCCAACCATGCTTGTACAAGTCACAGAACTCGATGATAATTTACCGTTTGTACGGAACTCGGCATAAATGCCTCGGTCCGTACAAACCGTAAATTATCATCTCGTTCTGTGAATTGTACAGCATGGTCAGGACGTTCTATATAATTACTGCACTGATTCATCCTGTCAGTTGGCTCAGTGAGAATCGGTGGTATATGGCAATGTCTGTATGGACTTGACTGTGCAGCAAATCATTCTGAAACTGTCAAAGGTTACTAGGAAATAGGAGAAAAATCCTTGAAAAATAGTATTAGTGAGAAAATGTTGTTTGAGATTATTCCAAAGAAAGATATGATCAGCCTTTTTTAAAGAGGCAAAGCTCCCTAATAGTTTATAAAATGGTTAAAAATATTGAAAAGAATTGACTGAAATAGGTCTATAAACGTGACAAGTATAGATCTTTGATGGTTCCTATATACCTTCAGGGTCCCTTGGGACCTTAAACCACAAATAAACACTTGAATATTTCCAAAGATTTGTTTGATAGCGATAAAATATCGATAGCAATGCTATGAGAATTGAAGACATCTATTGCCTCGGAAATATGATATATTTTAGTTTTAAAACTTCTTTCCCTTCTACCCCAGCTGTGACCTTTAAGGGCCTGCTGAGTCCAGAATTTTTTTTATGATATATTTTAGTTTTACTGACAGTGAGAGATCCCGCACCTTTTGATAGCTGGGCGGGCACCGGGAACACTGTGTTTTTACAACTTTACACGTCGGACTTTCGCCAAATGGTCGCTCGATGGCGTCCTAATGGCATCTAAATCCCGTCGATGCAATCAAACAAGCCCTTTACAATCTACACTCTTGCACGTGTGTGCCTATATATATATACCCTGGTACCGCAAGTTTCCAATATTATGGCTTGCCCCATTGTTCTTCGCCTTTTCTTGTTTTGGTAGGTCCTACTGACATCCTTGGTTCTGAATAGTAATAGCGTGTGTATTGCTATAATAATTATCTGTATCACAAACTCTGTCATCGCATCCCCAATTAGCCCGCTTATTTCAAGGGATGCGGGTACTAAGATCGAATCGATCCTGACGCCATCAGTACAGCGTGTGACCCATTGCGTTGACAGCAGTGTCCATTGTGGCAGGTTGTGCTGGGCTATAGTCATTATTTATGGTAATGTACTCCATACAGACATACTAACCCAGTTTATTTAAAATACTACAATTACACTTCACTTTGCTTTGTTCTGCTGAAGAAAAACAAAACGATTCATTGAAACTGGTTTGCTTTCTTTAATATTTCAGATCAAGTAAAATGGACGTAGTATGACAAGGCCGCCCTCACTGCCGCCACACCAGTATGACTAATGGGGGCAACTCTCAGTTTACTTGACCAGGTCGATTTTGTGGGCCCCGAGTCGGTGGTGAGCATCTGTAAGTATATTTTATCTGCTCATGTACTCGTTCTCTGAACTCGGTTTGCATTTTATGACACGAAACTACACAAAAGAGATTCTACTCCATCCAGCCACCCTAATTGTGTCTCCCTGTATTATATCTTCCTTCAGTTGGATTTTGATTTAGATGAAAGACTGGGAATAGACCGTTTTGCCACCTTACTAGCCTTTCCGAATATACGCATATTCTGTTGTATCTCTCACATGTTGCACGGTCAGGATCATTAACTGCGATCAGAAAATTAAGCGTAGATTGCTTTATAAGCTTCAATAAAAATATGTTCGGAAATTGGTTGGGTTAATTGACTGGAATCGATTATTTATCAAATCACGACTAATTTTGGGAGCAAATAATCTCAGTATGATTTATTTAACTGGATCATACAATGGTCATATCCCCAAGGACCATCACCTTGGTATTCGCAAATACAACTTGTAACTTTTAAAAATTCATCATCCGTCCTAGGATGGCCTCAAACTATACATAGTACAACACTATATTTCACAAATACATGTAGTCCTAGAGATGGCATCCTGCAATAGATTTTGAATGGATTTTCATATACATACACACAATCCTTTATAGACTTCTTGGCCGTCGGTAGTTAACTGGTTTGAAACTGGCTTGGCAGTTCAGTTCTTAGATACATCGTATTTTGTCTGTAATCAACTAACAATATGCCTTTGTAATACATATTCAGATATATATAAGTCTTAAGGCACATGCCATGAGCTTGACATGCTTCACTACCGTACAAGGTGTCTGTTGAACACTTAGTACATTAGTTACTCAGTTTTTCTTTGTCTTTTTCTTTCTAGTCTATGGATCATTCATTTCAGATAAAAGCCAGTCTATAACAATGATTAAGTGTTTTTTTTTATTAAAACATTTTTTTTTTAAATTGAAGTAGGCTCCGTCCAGATTAGTCGTTAGTTTCCTCGCTTCTTCTAAACCATCGAATATTGTTTTAGTGTTCGGGAAAAGTATAGAGATTTAGATTACGATGAACTGGGGCCTGAAAAATTAAAGCTGCACTTTCAAGTGTAAATAGCATTTACTGATTAAACACAGCGTAACACGCACTATACAGGTCAATGGCAGAACTGTCATGTAGCTGGGATGGGATAATATTGTTTCACACTGTAGCAACAGCCAATCTCATATCAGGATGACATCTATATCTTAGATAAGGTGACGGAGTGGGTATTAATGTGCAGCAAGGATAACAGGGAATCGAAGGTTTTTATCAGCGTACAGGGTTCGCGAAGGTCCCCCTCCCATGCTCAGTGTATGAATTCACTCATGCAATTTACCTGACCTTTCTATGTGCTTTATAATTGTGAAAGGAATTACTTGCCAAAAAAAGAAATGGAAATTTACAGATTTTTAAAAATATTTTTGTCCGTCTTTTAATGAATATATTATAGATTTTTTAAATTTCTTTTTCAAATTCAAGTGTGTGTGTTTAGTTTCGATTGGATTCAGTAGATGGACAATAATATATATCTACAAAATATATAAATTATTAAAAGATACCCTCCATAATATACCCTGAAAAACTCACTGGTGGGAGACGCATTTATTAAATAAAAACAAAAAAAAAGCAGAGAGTTAGAAAAGTAGACAGTATACATCCCAAACGTGACCAAGGCGAAAATAATTTGACCTTAGTCACATTGACTACAGTTCTGAGCAACTGCAGGTTTTATATTATAAAATCAGTACAATGCATTGTAATTAGATTGATTATGAACTCAGTAAATCTACTTCTTGTCACTGGTTGGTCAGATAATAACAGAGATATGGCACTCGCCAGGTACCAGCAGTGGCAACTACCAGAAAAAAACCACCAAGCAATCACTATTTCTGTCAAGTAAAGTTGTTTTTGTCTGTTGACAACACCGGGTCTCGTGCATATAACAAGTTTTGGTTTCGATCTGTGTGGTACTGGTCAAGACTGTGGTCCAAAAAGGTGGAACAGCAGGGCGGGTGGACACCATTAAAACACAGCCACTCAAAAACTGACATGCCTAAATCTCCTTCTGAATGGGAAGAAGACTTGGGAGAGGTTGTAGCTCAACCAGAACTGTCCTCTGGACAAGTGCATCAATTCAGGGAACTAATTCTCCTGGATGAGAGGGACTAAACCACAAACCACCTGCAAAACCTTCTCTGAAGGAGCTCAGGTAAAGGGATAAGTCTCTGTTGTTATCCAACCTACAAATAACAAGAAGTAGACTTTAAAGATGAAATGAGACTTACCTTGGTAAAAGGTGGTATTTGACCAAAAGTCTAAAATACTGTAGGGGCGTCGGATTGAGCAACAGTCCCACCCTGGACAGTTGTCTCTCTACCCTACATATTGAGTTGCTCTCATAGGGGTAGTTTCCCTGAGCCCCTGAGATGCTAATTACTACTGATACCCTGCTCAATCAAGAGAGGAAAGATATAGGGTTTTTGCATCGTAACCTAAAAATAAAAGTTATATATTGTAATGTAATGGCATCAACTACACCAAAACAGATTGGACACATGTGTTGTCGAGCAATATATGCGCCAATACAAACTGCAAATTTGAGGGTGCTTCGTTAAAGGCTAAAAAGCCTAAATAGATCGTAGACAACTGTAGACATATTCATATCTGCAGCTGAAAATCGAAGCTGTATGACTTCAGGTCGTCTCAGTGGATTTTATCTTTTTTTTTATTCAGTGTCACAATGTCGCCTCGCGGACGTGAGGACAGCATTTTATAAGCTGAAGGAGAGAGGGTCCAGCGATCATCATGTCAACGCTTCTACTCTGTAAGTTAAAGTATTCACCATTCTCCCCTAGTCACATGTTTTAATAGTCTATAGACATGACAGATAGACACACCTCCATTAGTCGCAATGTATCGTAGGGTGTCACTGAGATAATAAAGTGGGATGAGACTTGTTTATATCAGTTACATTGTGAGGTATCATGTCCCTGAGATAAATACAATGTGCATTATTAAGTCTCCTTATGTTGCATAATGTTGCTAGGATCAGGCATGGGATGAAACACTTCTCCATCAATTGGTCCATGTCACTGACAAGACAATACACTTCGACTAGAAACATCTCCATTATCTCATCTTGTCCCCAAGATAGAGATACGTCACCAAGATTATTGAAAGAGTTTATTTCTGTTTATCAGAAATGAAAGTAGATGACTAGTAAATGTCTGAATTTGATTGAACTCTAAACACTACCCATGATAAATCTTAATCAGCAAAGATGACAACGAGATCTGAATACTTTTCTTTTTCAGAGCCCTAGGCTTGCCACTTCCAATATCGACAGCAACAGCATTAGTCCACCTTCTCCAAGATAAGGAAACAAACAGCATTGACATAGGAGACTGCTTTAGTAAGTAATACAATAGCTTGGTACAATACAATTCCTGTGTGGTAATCTAGCGAGAAACAATGTATGTCTGGCTATCCAAATTTGTATTTCTGTTGATATCATACTGTAGAAGCAATTACCGAGAGATTGACTCAATTTTCTGAATACACATCCCTACACATCTAGAGCTTTGTAAATCATTTTCAAGCATGAGCTCGATCTTTTTCATTCACTTGGATAGTAGGTTGGAAATTTCCGTTGTTGGAAATTTGTTTTTCATTTCCAAACATACACTGATATTTATTTTAATGCAATTTGTCTTTTTTTATCTGCCTCGTTATTCATTCATCGGCTTGTCAGGTCTTTGGCACTCTTCTGATATTGGAGTTTTCACTGTTAATGATAGATGTATACACAGTCTCAAATGAAGTTTGTTTTTCCTTTTTCTAGATGCCCTGACTTTCTTTGGCCATGGATCTGCTGAGGAGAGAATCAGACTCTTTTACATGGTGGTAAGTGATTTACACATACAGTAGAACCCTGATAAGCGGAGTAAGAAAGAACTACATAGAGATCTGAATATATCCCATGAGTTTTGGTTGTGGAATAATCAGACGAGGCAAAGCTGAGCGAGATTACGTAGCAAAGCTAATTGGACAGCATATTTTCAGTAGCTATATATCGAGTGCAGTTCAGATTTTATCTCACAGGACCTATCACTGACTAATTGGCAAACATTTATGAAATAATTTCCCATTGAGTATTTTCTTATAGTACTCCATGTGCGTTGAGAATGAGTTGCCATTATCAAGTCTATTGGTGACAAATACTTGGGGTGAGATAACACCCTTTATCCTACCCCTAATAAAAAACTCCATAGGCTTAACATTGGGTCACTGTATTCGGTCTGAAGTTCAGAAAAATGAAAAATATCGCTCTAGTGGGATACACTTGACAAATGACGTCATTTGTTAATGTAGAAGTAATTTAGACAGGCGGGGTAGGATAAATTCTAAACCAAACTCGAGTTAGTCGTATTCTTGTTCATCGCACTCAAGCAAGATCACGTATTACTGCTCTCGGCTTCGCTTCGCACAGTAATATCGCGATCTTGCCGTCGTGCGATAAACAACAACATGACTAACTCTTGTTTGGTTTCTCCATAGTACTACTCCTCTGTATGATGTGTGTCGTTACCCTTGTAAGTGGACCACCCCACAACACAGACCTCCTTCATATGGAGTCTTCTCCTTCGTGGGTTTCCTCCACATCAAGGGGACTACTTTCTGTGCCAAATCTCTCAGAGAACACTCTCACTGCTTTTTCGGATACTGTTATTAACACCATCCACCTTGTAGAAACCGTGGTGGATATTAGATGCTGCAATGAGTTATACCAGTGTCTCGGTGGAAGTTAATGAGATTTCTCTACAACAACGTGTAATACAAATAGTCTAACGACCTTCTGTGATATTTTAAGCGACAGTGTTAACACTTACACACACAACCACTGTGAGCTTGATGAGTGTCTTATCAGACACAGTATACGTCCATACACGATAGGAATATTTTCGCTGAACAAAATGTGTTCCATAAATCTTCACTGGAATCTATGTTGATGGAAGTGCCACAAACGTTGTAGATTTGTATTAATCTAGAATCTTTTTTTGTAATGCGAGACGAAAACATTCCAACCATGGCCAGTGTATGTATATAATGCAGAATCCAGAGAAAATATTGGTCAATTTTTGAACCCTATGAAAATAAAGCATTTGGGGTTTTACTCGATGTAGCCTAGTGTCCACAGTTTACTTCGTGGGAAACGAAGTGTACTGGCGATATAGCCTTGTTTCCAGATACCACCAAGTGCTACTAGGTTAGAGATCTTGGACAGAAAACTCTCCTGATAGAATAAAGTTGTTGGGTTTATTTTTATTCAATCACGTTTTTTTTCATGATACATTCATCGTTCTTCTGCACTGTGGTGGTTACCTCAACCACCAAAAAAATATCTCAAATGTATTGTATATGTCACTCTTATGTGGTGTGAAGAAAACTTAGGCAAAAATAGATTAATTGCATTTGTTTGGCTTTAACTGTGGCTTCCTGTGCAGTTCGTGTGCAAGCCGTGCTGCAGGTTTCGTGGTTAAGATTGTAACACATACGCCTTGTTTGTGGCAATCGTGAAGGACGGTAGCAGGTAGGCGAGCACTGACCACCTTCATGTCCACCGCAGAGGGCACCAATGCATGTTAGAGACCAACCTCCTCTGCGCACATACTCCCAATTATAGCAGAGATGGCAGCTTTCCACTTATCCCATGGAAATTCACTTTATTCATTTCGGTATTTAGGCCACTAAAAAAAACCTTGTTTCTCATCACCAAGCCATGAAAAATATGACGAGGGCGCTTAATTTTTTTATATATTTTTTTTACTATATCAAAGAGGGCAGACATACAGTAAAACCCCGCATAAGCGGACACCCTCCGATCCGGGCCAAAGTGGCTGCTTACGCGGGGTGTCTACTTACACGGGGTTTCCAGATTTTTACTGGCTCTACATTTAATGCATCCCTGACATCAGGAGCTTAAATTTGATACTAAATACACATACCTTTCATAATTTCTATCAAGTTTCATCTATTTAAAAAACAAAACAAAAAAACTTCTAAAATCGTTTTTCTGATGCGCGCGGTGATGAGAAACAAATTGTTTGGTTTTTTTAGTGGCCTTAGAATGATTTTTCTTTTTGTAAAACAAAGATGATATCAATATATCTCCATGCACGTCATTATAACTGTGTTTTAACCTCCCCATAGACCCTCAGCCCTGCGCCGTGGCTGATGCAGACATGTTTTCCACGTGTTCTCAGTATCTTTGAGGTAGCAAATAACACTTGAAAAATATTATCTTTTTGACCCAAACTGACATCTCTGTTATAGCTAAGGCTTGGTAGTTCTACTTAACTGCGTTGGGGGTTTTTGGTGAAAAAAAATAACTCCCCGTGTATTTTACACATGTCTTTTGGCCTTTTTATGCTTTGGTATAAAATATGTTGCTGATAAAATTTGAAGGAAGTATTACAAAGAACGATTACTTGTATTATTAACGATAATTGATATAGATTCTATTCTATCATTTTTTCTGATGAATATCAGAATGGGATGATCTGTCTCTATCACAAATTTCAACTCACACGACTCTGTTCACTTTGTTCGCAAATGATTAAGATTTGAGGTTATTTTTAAATGTAAAGAGGCTCTAGCCATTTCAAATAAAAACAAACAAACAAAGCAACACCAAAAACATCCAACGCGGCTGAATGCAAGTTATAGGAAACCAAATGCGTTAGTCATGAGACGCGCTGCCGATTTCCCGACAGGAAATTACAGAAATTAGAGACGTGGCGTAATTTTACAAATTCTAGGGGCATAGCAGAGTAATGCTGGAATTGAGGATGCTGACGCTTCCGCTTGTGGTTAATACAAACCTATTTATAACAGACATTATTTGAATGATATAATAAGGAACACAAGTGTTTGTGTCTTTCACTATACACATATGCATTCTTCGATGCACTCTAGATTGCTATGTACATTAATTCATATTTGCCCAACCCCTGTATGTGATAGAGAAGAATAAGTGTGTCTTCACCGTTGTGTATTACTAAAATGCAACATAAATATAAGACTGGATACCACTAACCAGTAGTGGTCAAACGTCAACTTGTCCCGTAGACAACTCGTCACTGCATCTCCCTAAGACAAACCTGGTAATCTCACACCTCTTCCCTGTGTTAATTACAGTTCGTATAAAAAAGCCGCACCATATGTATTGTCCATATTTGTCGCCATAAATCCGTTTTCTTTGGTGTCCACATAGAGGGACGAGTTGACTGGGAGGGGTGTCCAGTTAACCAGTGATATCGAGGGGCCGATGTGTCTATGGAATGAGCTGACTGATGACAAATTAACCATGTACAGTGTGATATATGCATGTAACAACCCACACTTGGTAGAAAATGCATGGGGAATGATGCATGTCAGTTTAAGCCGCATGCTAGTTTTGATAAATGTTCATTAAAGAAAATGGTTTCATATATTGCTTTAAGCAAACAAAGTATATGTTTTCAATAAATTTATATTTTCAATACAATGTCATGGCAGTCCACATATGCTATTCATACGTCTTTCAAATTCATAATTCATTACGAAGAGGACGGCTGCTTTTAGCCGAAATAAACGCGACGTCAAAAGGATATATCATTGAACACATTGAATGCCTTCACATTAAAGTCTACATTTTAAATTCGGCTTGAAGGGCTATTTTGCAATGCCCACATGAACCACGGAATAGTGAGGTGATGTTCTATGGGTACCTCCGCCTCAGTTAAGACAGCTATGTATTTGACAGGTGTAAACTAAACACGTGGAGATTCTATAGTTAGCGAAACGACCATTACGGATATGGAGAATATACGGTGATGTGCTGAAAGAACCTCATATTTTACTCAGATTCTTGGGAATTTCTTCTACTCTAACCACTGGCGGTAGGGAGTTAGCTCAGTGGTCAAAGCTTTGGACTCGTTACCTCAAGGTTATAAGTTCGTATCCCACTGCAGATTTCTTGTAAATTTATCTCACAGATTCGAATCACAAACCTGTGGTGTAAAACCAGTGAGAAAAGCGGAACTTTGCGTTAGGATCCCCTGGGACGAACAAACCAAACTCTAACCACTAGTTCTCATATTGGTTCACACCTGATCCATGTGGCAGCCTGGTCGGGACTAACGATCACCACACTCTTTCAGGAAACCCAGCTACATCTTGCGGGTTATTGAAATTAATTGATTCTGTTGTGCTTCTTATGCATTAGGGACCAGACCTGATGAATCAAGTTGGGATTACCTAGTGACTTGGTCATTAATATATGACATAATATATAATGGCAGAAATATTAAAGTCACCCCGCTGGGGACCGTTGCTAAGGATGCAGTGACGTAGCTGACGCGCCCCCTGGTGTAGGTTTAATTAACTTGTCTCATTAGAAATTGCACCATGGACTTCCGGTACGCTGTATGGGGGAAGGATACTATGAAGAGACGTCACGAGGTTGAGTATGAGTTTATTTATGTCACGCATTTTGTTGGCTCCAAAATTTCATGAGTCGAAGACGAGTGACATTACGAAGCCAACAAAATGAGTGACATAAATAAACTCAAACTCAAACGAGTGGCGTCTAGATTTTATCCTACCCCGTTTCCACATTTTTCAGCATTAGAAAGTTCTGACATAAACAACACTTTATGTCACACCCATGACATAAAGAAATCCCATGTTAAGCCTATGGAGTTTATTATTAGGGGTGGGATAAAGCTCAGTAGTCGTCCATCACTCTCCCACTGCCTTTCACATTATGTGTCTGTGTCAGGCAGTGAGTTCCCATTCCCTTTCACAGTGTGTGGATGTATGAAGCAGTGAGTTCCCATTCTCTTTCACAGTGTGTGGATGTATGAGGCAGTGAGTTCCCATTCCCTTTCACAGTGTGTGGATGTATGAAGCAGTGAGTTCCCATTCCCTTTCACAGTGTGTGGATGTATGAAGCAGTGAGTTCCCATTCCCTTTCACAGCGTGTGGATGTATGACGCAGTGAGTTCCCATTCCCTTTCACAGTGTGTGGATGTATGAGGCAGTGAGTTCCCATCCCCTTTCACAGTGTGTGGATGTATGAAGCAGTGAGTTCCCATTCCCTTTCACAGTGTGTGGATGTATGAAGCAGTGAGTTCCCATTCCCTTTCACAGTGTGTGGATGTATGACGCAGTGAGTTCTCATTACCTTTCACAGTGTGTGGATGTATGACGCAGTGAGTTCCCATTCCCTTTCACAGTGTGTGGATGTATGACGCAGTGAGTTCCCATTCCCTTTCACAGTGTGTGGATGTATGACGCAGTGAGTTCCCATTACCTTTCACAGTGTGTGGATGTATGACGCAGTGAGTTCCCATTCCCTTTCACAGTGTGTGGATGTATGACGCAGTGAGTTCCCATTCCCTTTCACAGTGTGTGGATGTATGACGCAGTGAGTTCCCATTACCTTTCACAGTGTGTGGATGTATGACGCAGTGAGTTCCCATTCCCTTTCACAGTGTGTGGATGTATGAAGCAGTGAGTTCCCATTCCATTTCACAGTGTGTGGATGTATAACGCAGTGAGTTCCCATTCTCTTTCACAGTGTGTGGATGTATGACGCAGTGAGTTCCCATTACCTTTCACAGTGTGTGGATGTATGACGCAGTGAGTTCCCATTCCCTTTCACAGTGTGTGGATGTATGACGCAGTGAGTTCCCATTACCTTTCACAGCGTGTGGTTATGTGAGGCATACGTTCTAGATGCCTTTCACAGTGTGCGGTTGTGCGATGGAGTAAATGGCAGGTTTCCATTGGCCGACTTTTCCAACTGATGATTTTTTGGTAAACAGAAGAACTTCGGTCTATGGAAACTAAGCATGCATAGAGATGCTAGCCGATTTCAGTAGCCATAGATGCAGGATTGCATTGTCTCGGACAATGATTTCTATTTGAGCCCCAACATCGACATACATTATAGAAGGGAACAGAAACCGTTGAGGCTATGTCAGCCAATGGAAATCCGACTTAAGTGCCTAATCCATTCGGGTCCTACTGCAGCCACTTTTCTCCTTCACCCCCAGCAGTGGTAGATTTACTGCTATATCAAAGGGCAATCCTTCTCATACCATGTCTATGTGGTGTGGGAAGTAAAAGAACTCTCACCTCGGTAAATGTGTAGGGGTGAGGTTTCCACCTAAATTGATTTCATAGATTCGATCACCACCCTTGTGGTGTAAAAGAACCTTGAGAAAGTCTGGTGAGAACCTGCAATGGTTAACTGGACGTTAAATCAAACCAACAAACCAAACCTACAGACAGTTCTAGCCTAATTCCTTGGCTATAACTCATCGAAGGCACTAATTCTTCGTGCCCAAGGGTGTGTCCTTCTATGGCACTCAGTAGTGTTCTATGCTTGTAGAATTCCCAATTCCCCTTCATACTTCGACCAATACAAATCCCCCCCCCCCGCCTTGCACGCCCTGGTGGCTCTAGGATTAGGTTCAAGACATATAGTTGGATTGTTCAGTGTGCAACAAAATCGTGACATAAAACTGCAAACATACTCATGAGTGGCGAGAGTTCAGTTATGTTACTTTTGCAATAGAGGGCACTGTTTGCACCGCTAAGCATTGCTTGTGTGTTTTGTTTTCAGGCTTAAAATCATGCGCGCGCAAACAAGTTTCACTCGCCATGAAAATGTCAAATTCTGATTACAAATGATGCCATTGCCACCATCTCTATCCAGCTGGTCGTATTACTGAGTGTTAGTAAACATGCATCCTTTATGGAGCTTAGCTGTCTTACTAGCGGGCTGATTCGTTGAGGTTCTGGTTGTAAGGCGGGAGTCTACCGGATATGTTGGCCCAAAATAGTGTTAAATTAGACCACGGACCTCCATACAGCAACAGTGGCAAGATCATTCTATTTTAATGTACATCTACATCATTTCAGTGTGCAGATTACTTTGTGAGTTATTACAGTGTTTACCGGACAGTAAATGCAAATATGATCGATAAACAATGGTGATTATAATAATGTACTTAATCAAACAGAAGTGCATAGCAACCACAAACCAGTATCACAAGAGAGGACTCTCAGATATCTTAGTCACCTGATTATCATGACAGAGATCTTGAATTTGGTCAAATGTTCATAGCACCATCAAGAATTACCAGGATGACAATTCCAGGCATTGGCGGCTGAAAATACATATACATTTTTTTTAATGGCGTTAGTTGCCAAGCGCCTGACAGTTCACTTGTGCGGTAGCTGCCTGCGAACCTTCATATGCCACATCTCCAGATTTA
The DNA here is from genome assembly GCA_950022655.1 of Alentia gelatinosa. NCBI lineage: Eukaryota > Metazoa > Annelida > Polychaeta > Phyllodocida > Polynoidae > Alentia > Alentia gelatinosa. The sequence continues at coordinate 54,098,571 of OX465588.1, read as the reverse complement.
TATCTAGATCATTTACTATGAACTCTTACATTTCTGTACATAATGTGGCGTAATTGTTGTACTTTTACGTGCCTACTAAAGCGTATTCAAATGTTTTCATTTTATTCCTTTAGGCTGAGATTTATCCAAGCCATTATGATATAGTCATGCTTTTGCTTAATGCTAAAGTTCATTAAACCATTACACTATGTTTGTTACAAAGGGATTTCCATCTAAATCATTATTATACGGCCTAAAGTTTATTTGAATATTAGAGATTTCGTTGCATAGGGTCACAGTGTAAATGTTTCGGTATTTAAAGCTAAAGTTTATTGAAACTATTATGGAAGGAACTCTTTTTGCCTTGAAAATATAGTTTGATTATCCATCAGAGCACACACTAATGTTGGGAACGAATTTATAACAAACTATTACAGAACTATGTTTTCGTTGCTTTGAACTAACTATTATTTGAACATTGCAGCATGGTCATGTTGGTACTAAGGGCTAAGGTTTATTTAAATTATTATAGTATGGTTGTTCTGTTGCTCAGGGATGCTCTACTGTCGGAGGTGGCACAAAATGAACAGCTCATTTGGAGATATATTTCAAAGGGATAAGTAGAACAAGTAACATCTTCGTCTTGTCGATTACCTATTCATTGTGTTTGTCATCCTAGATGGTTAAATGGGCCTCTGGTCAGCGCTGTTGGGTGTGAATGGTGTCTGATTTTGAAAGAGGGAGCGCGACAGAGCAATACGTGAACAATATGCTGTATCTCCAGTCCCTCTACAGGGATGCCAGTTTTCAGTTTATTCCAGACTTTTTGTCAAATCTACTCTGATCTTGTAACTGTCCTGATAAATATGTAGTTTAAAAAGTACATATTTTCACGAGTTAAAAGATGCACATTGAGTTCCCTGTTTCCGCCCCACGCTCTGCGGACCTTTCGGTGCCCAGAGCTACCGTCTATACTTGATTTTTTTGGTAGAATTTCTTTATTAACCAATCAATAGTATTACATCACCGAGTAGGACGAACAGTAAGATATGATTAACAAAGGGGCGTGGATGTCAGCCATGTCCATTTTTGGCTGTTTTTCATCGTCTTGCTCATGGGTTATGTCAATTCCATTTGTGGTACTTCATTTTTTGTCCAATCGATTAAGTATTTCTTATAAAGTCTCTTGCAAGTCTGCAAAGTAATAATGAAATAGGTAGTGGAGTAATAGTAGTGGAGTAATAATAGTGGATAGAAAATCTTACAAGTTATCTTGACACAAAGTTAGATTGTCAAATGACAAGAAATCTACATTGTCTGTTTATCTAAGAGATCATAAAAGTGTTTAATAATCAACAGTTGGTGAGACTTCTTGCCAGGCTGGCTTGCCTGTTGGAAACTCAACACGCATATACATGCTTGCTGGGTATAACCTGATGAGCCAGACATCCTGATGTCTTGCAATTTAGTACTATTTACATTTTTTAGAAATCAAGAACTGAAAATAAGCGATTTACTATATTTTGACTCTTATTATGCTGATTATGTTAACCCCAAAACCTATAAAAGCCTATGTTTTGGGACTTGAACAACCTGTAAAAACCTATATTTTGATTTTCAAAACCTATAAAAAAACCTATATTGAGGAAGCGGGGCACTGGGAGGCCTGTCACAATCAGGAGATCAGAGTATTTTGATCTACACTTCCTCTGAGGTGAATATAGGAGTTAACCAATAATCCATCACTTAATATGCCATCAATTTTTTTTTTTTTTTTTTTTTGATAATTGAATTATCAAAAAAAAAAAATTTAATTTATTACCGGATCGATGACATAATAAAAAGTGCGGATCACACCCTATGAACCATAGGGTCTAGATCCGATCACAATTGAAAGGTCCTAACCTCTAAACTTTATTAAACTAAAAAGTATAGGGTTTGGTTGCAAATATATCTCCTATTATCCTTTTCATCAACCAATGAATTGGGAAGGGCCTAAGAAAAATTCCTGGTCCCTAAATAGTGACAAAGTCACATGCCTTGATAAAAGCCACACTTAAGATGCCTGAAGAGTCCGAACCGGATGAAACCTTGAACCCCAACCTCCCCTAATAACTTTTTATTAGGCCTAATACAAGAAATTCTTGATATTTACATCCACATACCCCACTGGGCCAGCTGGATGGGAATCGGATCCAAAGACCCCTTTCTATTGGTTGGTATAACGCATTGTTGACACTAACAATCGACTCCTTGGAGATATCATAGCAACTGGGTTCAAAACTGACAGGAAACTGTCACTTTCAAGGTAGCATCGGCTTGCTCAAGAGGTGTTTTGCCACGTCTTAACAATTTTAATATCCCATCAAATCACACGCAGTATGTTAGGTGATCCACCTTCAGCATAGTCTATATATATATGTACATCCTACAGTAAAATTAGGTACCCAATTATACAATATCCACATTTTGGCCTGCACCCATTAGTATTTTGTCAGAATACGCCAGTCCACAACAACCTGGAAGGGCTGGGGCACTCATGCAATCCCCCAACCCCTCTTAGAAAATGAAGGTTGCACCAACTGGTAGTTCTAATAGTATTCCATATTTTTCTCAGTTCTCGCTGGCATCTCAGTATACATACAGGACAACGTCAACAATAATCTGCTTAAATGTTTGTCAGTTCTGCATTGATCACATGATACATTATTCAGATAGTTGTCAGTGCTTTCATCGTACACCATTTGTTGACATCACACAAAACATTAACCATGATGTAGTGCTAGAAAAATATTGTTCGTGGAAGCTGAAAGTTGTAAAGTAGGTTGGTAAGCTTTAGATTTTGCCGGGTTTTTTTTTTAATGTAAACAACTAGCAACGTTTTGAATATGCAGATTGCATATCATCGAAATATCTCCCATGTTTTTCACACAGCCATTGTCCATTAGCCTTATTATACCGAGTTCAATAGAGATAATATTTGATGAAGCGCCCTTGTTGTGTTTAGATTTATAGACCGCGGTTTTAATATAGGCATTCTAAATGGTGTTTACGTAGATTACACATGAAATCATGACGGATTTCAACTTTTGTAAACACAAGCACTTTGCTGAATATCATGGATTGTTAAGTGAAATTCGCCACATAGAATGAAGCTACTGAACCACTCACACTAGACACTCGTCATAGGCTTTTAGTGTTCAGATCAGTAGACATTAGAAAATGAATACCTCTTGAAATGATGGTAGCTTTTTCTTAATCATTATATTATTAAATTTCTCCACGTGAAAGGAAAACAAAAGTACATCAAAATATGTCATCTTTATGGATCAATATATGCAATGTAATTTCGTGAATTTCTATATTCGGTAAAACTTTAATGGGAGAAACACTGTAGGTTTGCCAATATTCTTAGGTACTGTAAAACCCCTTTACCTTACAGAACACATCCTATAGATGCAAAAAAGCTAATCCATATCTCTATTATTATTTGACAGACGCTCTATTTTGGTATTTAATCTTAGCACTTACTTACTATATCAATTAACCTAGTTTTGCATTGCATTTTTTTTTTAATTCTAAAAGGTCTTTCTCTCCCACTGTTCTTATGCCGTGGCATAATGGTTGTGTTGGGTAAATATTTTTTTTCTATTTTTTTTCATAGTTTTGCTTTGCATGTTTGACCTGACTTTTATGAGCGGCTCTTCCAGTGGTACCATAACTGGATGGGGAAATTGGCGCGCGCTGAGCCTGCTCATCGATTGGCTGTTTCTGGTGACTATAGAGCGTATTGTAAACACTGTCTCTGGCGACTGTTTCAGCACGGCTGGGACCTGGGCTCTGAGGTGGACAGCCCGCTGCTGGAGGCTGCCCTGTTACATCTCCTCCACGGTGCCGACAGGTGAGTGACCAGCCCTCCAGGTGTGGGTTCATGTGATCTGTGTTTGTTAGTCTATGGATCGGCAAATGGCGTGTGTTTGATGTATGTAACACCTGTGTACCAGCGCTTAGCTTGCCTGCATGCCGGCATACCTAGCTTAAAGTCTTGGCGACATATTAACATTTATACCAGCACTTACCCTGCCTGTATGCCAGCATACCTCCCTTAAAGTCCCTATGACATACATAAATCGTGTACCAGCATACCTACCTTAAAGTCTCTGTGACACATGTAACATGTGCCAGCGCTTACCCTGCCTGTATGCCAGCATACCTACCTTAAAGCCCCTGTGACATATATAAATCGTGTACCAGCATACCTACCTTAAAGTCTCTGTGACACATGTAACATGTGCCAGCGCTTACTCTGCCTGTATGCCAGCATACCTACCTTAAAGCCCCTGTGACATATATAAATTGTGTACCAGCATACCTACCTTAAAGTCTCTGTGACATATCAACATCTGTATACCAGCGCTTACTCTGCCTGCATGCCGACATACCTACCTTAAAGTCCCTGTGACATATATAAATCGTGTACCAGTATACCTACCTTAAAGTCTCTGTGACACATGTAACATGTGCCAGCGCTTACTCTGCCTGTATGCTGGCATACCTACCTTAAAGCCCCTGTGACATATATAAATCGTGTACCAGCATACCTACCTTAAAGTCTCTGTGACATATCAACATCGGTATACCAGCACTTACCCTGCCTGTATGCCAGCATACCTACCTTAAAGTCTCTGTGATACATGTAACATGTACAGCGCTTACTTGCCTGTATGCCGGCATACCTACCTTAAAGTCTCTGTGACATACATGTATGTAACATGTGTGACACGGCTGCCAACCAACGCCCATGTGGCTGCAAAACAGCACCAGTTTTAACTCAAGTATAGAGACGGGGGTGGTGGAGCAGGTCACATGACTATAAGTGGGGTCACATGCGATGAACTGGCGATAAACCGGCGATGAACTAGTAAAACCTAATAAATTAGCTTTCACTTGTTCTGACCGCGGCAAGCACACACAAACCTCACATGATTATATAGAACGACCTGACCATGCTGTACATGCTACAAAACGAGATGGGTAATCGTTGTTTTTTACAAGGCCGAGTTCTATGAATAACATCAATTCCCATCGATTTTTGTAGTATGTACAAGCATGGAGGGTCGTTCTGTATTTATTATATACCCAAAATTAATAAAATCTTACCATATATTGGCATAGATAACATGTCTATGTGAAAGCTCATACACTGCTGATGTTTCAACGTGTTAAGTATAACAGTGTACTGCACAGGGTTCAGTATACAATTTATACTGCACAGGGAGCAGCAGTACGTAATTATCAAATATACTGCATGGGTATATAATAAAATAGGATACTCTCTATACACATTACTATATCTATATTTACTAAATGAGCAGTGTTTTTTTTTAATTTCCAATAATGAGATGTTGGTTGGGGCCCAGAAGAAAAATTGGAAATAGTTTTAATGTGGAATTTGCTGCCTCAGAGAGACTTAAAAAATGTAGAAAAAAATCATTGTCGACAACGGCACGTGAAGAGGTTCACACCACTATCTAAAGCCTGTATTCCACCAAACAACCACTTTTTCAACGTCAACAGACGTTCCAGCCGACCTCTCAGCCGACGTCGGTTGAAACGTCTGGAAAAATGGCCTCAAAATGCGTCGCTGCTCCACTGAAACCCCCAACAGACGTTCATTTGGACGCCATACGAGCGTCTGGTGGGTTTAAAGTTCCAGCAGATCCTAGCCGACGCCCCTGCCGTGGCGCCGACTGGTGGACGTTAGCTGCATTTTTACGTAGTAATCGAGTTCCCCGATAGGCGGCGCGGCGTGCTAGAATTCTGCCGAAAGTGTCGGAATTTTCAATGTCCGTTCGCAGCTTCGGGTATCGGCAGTGTCGGTCGCGCAGTGTTGTCGGTGATTCCTCGCCGCGGGTCCCGGCAGAGCCCGCGGGCGGGTGTCGTACTCTTCGAATGTGTCGGCCAGATGCCCAATCCAGCTGATAAAAATCTAATGAATCAGTTTTTTGGGAGATGGGCACATTCCGTCTCTTGGAGGGTTATTGGAGTATCGGTTGGGATATCGCCTGAAAAAATCTAGTTGGTGGAAGCGCATCTCAACTGGCTCTTCTGCCCGACGCTCAGCAACCGTGAAGCGACACTCCAACGACCCCCAATATCCTCCAACAGACATCAAAACGTCTGTTGAAACATCTGGCAGGAGAGCCGACGTCTGCTGAAACGTCTGGTGTGTGCTTCCACCAACCAAACAGATGATTTAAAATCGAGCAGATATGCCAGCAACCCCAGCAACCTCCATACGGGCGCTGTACAACGTTTTTGTCTTGTTGGTGGAATACCCCCTTTACCTGCTGGCAGACACTGGCAGTAACCAAGCGCTGGGTGTGTACACTATAACCATGTTTGGGACACTCCGGTTTTCATGCCATACTGCCGGCCCAGTGGATCATGCCCTTAACATTTGTACCAGTTTATACTCTGCTTTTATCCTGACATAACCACCTTATTTATATGTGCTATACATAACATAGATACTAGTTTACATACCAGCATGTTTGCTGTAAAATCTCTGTTATATATGTAACATAGGTACCAACTGACATCTGGCATGCTCTGTTATACACATATCCTTGGTACCAACCTACATCTGGCTTGTGCCTGCTCCTTCTCTCCATCCCTCCATGCTTCCCTCCATCCTTCCTCTATCCCTCCATGCTTCCCTCTGTCCATCCATATATCCCTCCAACTTTCCCTCTATCCTTCTATCACTCCATCCTTCCTTCTATCCTTCCTCTATCCCTCCCTGCTTACCTCTGTCCACCCATATAGCCCGCCAACCTTCCCTCTATCCTTCTTCTATCCCTCCTTCCTCCCCTCTGTCCTTCCTGTATCCCTCCATCCTCCCCTCTGTCCTTCCCTCTCCCTCTATCTGTCCCTCTGTCCTTCAGTCTCCCTCTATCTGTCCCTCTGTCCTTCCCTCTCATTCTATCCATTCCTTCCCTCTCCCTCTATCTGTCCCTGTCCTTCCCTCTCCCTCTATCCATCCCTCTGACCTTCTCTCTCCCTCTCTCTGTCCCTCTGTCCTTCCCTCTCCCTCTATCCGGCACTCCGTCCTTCCTGTATCCCTCCATCCGGTCTTCTGTCTCTCCCTCTCCATCTATCCATCCCTCTATCCTTCTCTCTCATTCTATCCGTACCTTTCCTTCCCTCTCCCTCTACCCATCCCTCTGTCCATCCCTCCACCTGTCACCGCCGCTCATCTGTTGAGATACCCGCGCGATGTCACCGAGAACGGCTGAAATCAGCTAATGATGGGTTAATGTAGCAGGGCCTTGACTTCGCTCCGTGTTGCGTAATCGAGCTGTTGTTCATTGTACGCCACTCGGGCTTGGTGAGTAGTATACACGTGAGTGGTGACGCCAGACTGAGAAGTGGGACGATAGCTGCGGTGATAGGTGAGATTAAACGACGACCAGTATATACACACACTCACACCTGTCAGCCGGCGGCGGACTTACATACCTGTCATAGCTCGAGCCTAATTATCAGACTGCACTCTAACCGACTCAGTGTCCACACAGACGTGTGCCCTCCTCCAGCGGGATCTACTTCTTCTATGTGCTCTGAGGTAGGCAGTCTCTGTCCCCCATGTGTATCCCCACTGATTAGACATTATACCTGCCTGCCTGTGTATGTACCCAGTGATTAGACATTATACTGTGAAGTACAGGGTATGCAATGGAATCGTCACAGCCCTAGTGGCAGACCCCTTTAGGCCCATTTCCATTGGCTGATGAAAACGGTGTGGGTTTTTTGTGTTCTCCTGATAGCCTTTTTCCATTGGCCATCACCGATATACAGTCAGGAACCATCAACGGACCTTTAGCACTGCTGACGCAAAATGTCTACTCTCCATTGATCGGTCTCAGTCAGTGACAGTTGTTCCTGTCTCAGTATTTTCATTTTCGGGCATTGTTCAACCACAGACTTGTAGGCCATATTGGAGAGTGGGTAGGTCTGACTAAAAAACACCTCATAACCCCCTCCCCCCATAAAAAAAAAAGAAAAGCAACTGGTTGGTAATAGGACCGATAAGTGAAGAAAGTGATTGATTTCCGAGTCCAGCCTCTTGGTAATATTTTTGTCGTAGATGCTGCTCCTCTTTTGGGTATCAAGTTTGGAGGGTGAGCTGTCAAAGAAACTCACGGCGAAAATATTTTACTGTATTAGCAATGATAAAAGCGGGAAATGACTGCAGAAAGAGCTATTGTAAAGACTATGTATTTGCGTTGTATTTACAATCATATGATACTGATCTACAAGGCAATTTAAGGCAGCATAAGAAAGGGAGGAGGTAAATAGCTTAAAGGCAGTCCATCTTGCAGACTTATTCCATAAACCACACACAGGATTTGAATGTCAGTAGGGATTCTTGTTCACTAATGCATCTTGATTTAGTCATCTTAAATATTCAATAGAATTGGACCAAGAGCATGGCTACAGGAAATGCCACTTTTATACCACCACTGCTTACAAAGGCTGACGCATCGATTCAGCAAGATCCGTTGGACCCTTGGTCTATTAAAGAAGGGGGTTACCATAAAGCTGTATTGATTTATGGAAGTGACATTAATAAATCAAAACATAATTGCATCGACCTCCATATGCTCGCCTGACTGTGGTATTCTAGTCAAGGCCGACTGGCGATCCTATGCATGAGTCATCCTTATTAAATAGTCATTGTACACCAAAAACAAACCGGAGAAGGTGGTAGCTAGGGTTGACTCGTTTGAATAAAAAATTCATTACTCGCTAGTTTGGAGGACTGAATCAGGAACGGAACACTCAGCTGAGATCTTAGTTCACCTCCCAGTTCACATCACATCCGCACCACTCAGAGGATGCGTACATTATGTATTGGAAGCTAGATCGGAGAAAACGTAGTCTCAGCGAATATATGTACCGGGTAATCCCCAATTACCTTACGTCATTCCTGACCTCCACCCACTGCCTTTTTAGGCAAACCTAGAACATGTAGCACAAAGTCAGCATTGGCTAAAGACGTCGGCCATTCCTGTGGTTCCCGGATGTCTCGGCCCCTTTGGCATCTCGGACCCCCTACGGCACCTCGGACCCATCGGCACCTCGGCCCTCCGCTTTCACGCCTTCATGCGCGAAAACGGTGAATGTCTTTCAATGTGATTACTTACTCAAAATACGGATTCCCAGCTTTGCTTTAATATATTATCTGTCTATTATCCACGATAAAGAATCTTACAAAACAAAAGCATATCTTACAATACATGTGTGATAACCCTATCCTAAAACTTAACCTTAACCCTAACCCTAACCCTAACCCTAACCCTAACCCTAACACTAGCCCTAACCCTATACCTAACCCTAACCCTATACCTAACCCTAACCCTAACCCTAACCCTATACCTAACCCTATCCCTATCCCTAACCCTAACCCTTTCCCTTACATTAACCCTATCCTTAACCCGCGAAAGCGGAAGTGCGGAACGCGGCCGCGAGGGGGCCGAGATGACCGCACAAAAAGGGGTCCGAGATGCCGATGGGGCCGAAATGACCGTGTACCATTCCTGTATGGTATAGTCTATAGGCTATCAAACAACAACCAAATTGTATGCCAGCTCGAAAAGGTTAGTGTTTATAGCCTTATTGATATGGGACCATCCATAAAGTACGTACGCAGTGAGATGTGTGTTGGGGGTGGTGGGGGGGTAAACAATTTTGGGAAATTTTGCGTACCCTTTAATCAAATATGTGTAAGATAGGAAACGGGGTGGGGGATCAAAGTTTTCAGAAATTTTGCATACATATTCTATTGATGGCCCTGAGAGTGGTGCCCCGTGTGCGGGAAACCCCAGTAATGGGGCGGCACCCCGCAAAACGAGGCACTTTGGCCCGTAAGAGAATCCCTATTTTCCAAAATTTATTTTACCCCGTTAAGCAGGGCACCCCGCAATACTGGCCGCTCCATCCTGGAACGGAGTGGACCCAGCTTAACTTTTTGCGGGTTCTTCTGTACTTGTGGCACTCCAATGCTGTATTCTGGAATATCCACGGGGCACAACCCTGATGTAAATGATCTTAGGCTCCTAAACATCCGTAGGTTTCTTGGAATAAGTGATGTGAATCTAGAGGAAACCGATGAAAGTTCATAGCTCGCATCCCATCGAGTTTGAATCGCGTATTTTTTTTATTATTTTTTTTTTTTTTACCGGACTAGTGACACATTATTTTGCAGGTCAGTTGGAAATTTTTCCAGCGGCCCGGGACCCAACTCTCCAACCGGGCCCACCCTACCGGTGGATCCCAGTTGAGGTTGCTGTTTCTCTAATTTTTTTACTTTGTTAAAGTTTAATAAAGTGTAGGAATTTACTATCTCAGTACTTTCCCTTAATGTGACAATGTCATATGCCTTGATACAGCCAAACTTTAAGATGCCTGAAGAGTCTGATTCGGATGAAACCTTGACCCCCCATCATGGTGTGATGTCACTGTTGTGATGGGTGGTTGTTATGCACAGTGTTCTTTATGACACCGCTCACCTGGAGATCGCATAGCAACGGTTTGGATTTGATGAGTAATTGTCATTTTCAAGGTAGCATCGGTTGATGACAGAATTGATATAGCCACGTTTCATAAATCTTGAATAGGTTTCTTAATTTATCTCACCCTTTACATCGGCTAACCTTTATGACATAATCCCCCATTGGGTATTTATTCTAAATACTCAACGGGCATTGGATACGAGTTCCCAATGTTAAGTCTATGGGGAAAAATACCAGGGGACGGATAAATATGCACATGTACAGAAAGCAGACGACATTTCGCCTGCATGACGAGCTGTGGCTGTGCGGTCAGGCGGTCAGCGGCATTTACATTGGCACAATCCCACCTGCTGTTGACTCGGTCACAGCACACACAAATCTGAGATTGGCGCGTCGGGTGACGTAAGTGCCCGCGTGTTGGTATGCGGTAATGAGGTAAGATGAGGACGCACTGCTCATTTCACATACACCGTCCGGGGGGGGGGGGGGGGGGTTAAAGGGGGGCGTCCACCAACCACGACAAGGCTACGACAATGGCTTTCCAACAAGGTCCACAACAGGCCTACAATTGGAAGGCTTGTCGTAGCCTTGTCGTGGATGGTGGACCCCAGTTCCCGACAAGAGTCTACAACAAGGCCAAGACAGGCTGCGACTGGAAGCTTGTCGGGGGCCTTCCGACAAGGTTATGACAAAACCGAACATGTTCGATTTTTTCCTACGACTGGACCCGTGTCATGGAGTGTGTCGAGAGTGTGTCGGAGAGGTCTAAGATAGGAAATTTTGGTGGAGCGTGCACTTCCCGACACCCTTTAATAATATTTTGACATAATGACATCCCGGAAGACATTTTCCTTTGAGAGAAGCGTAAAACTAGTCGTGGGCTTCTGCACTGTCGCCCGGACAGACTGTTGTACGTCGTACAGTTGACCTATTTCCTATAAACGCACATACACCCCGATAAACATCGAGCACAAAGTGGTATGTCTGAGAGAAGCAGGCCGAGTGGTGCTGTCCCTGTATATACGTTTGAATAATAAGTGATGAAATTTGGTATACATGTATAACATACATACAAAATTCTCTGTTGACAATAGTGCTAACACAGCATGCTGCCTCCTGGCATCGTTGACAATGATGTATTAATCAAATTAAGTAAGAGATTTCAGCATTCCTTTTTTTTCCCATGGAAATCCACTCTTTCATCTTCAGTATATAAAATTCCCATTCCTTGTGTAAAACAGAGATACTATTATGAATTGAGCCTCATTCGCAGCATTAATACAGTGGTTTGAACCTCCCCACAGATCCTCGACCCCACACCGTGGCAGACACCGATACGTTTACACCGATATGTTTTCCATGTTTTTTTAAGTCTCTTTTAGGCAGCAAATTCCCCAAGAAAAATGCCACTTTTTTCTGAGCCCAACTGAAAACCCTGGTTATTAGGTACAGAAGCTTATGAGAGCATTTCATGACACCTGGAGGAATGAGGTAGAATCGTTTTTAATTGATTAAATACTGAAAATTAATATGCTAATAAATTGAAGTAGTGCGACTGATTTTTCTGAGTTTGCGGTGTCTGCGATTGGAGGAGTTTTACTTCAGGCACTACCCTCGGTTGGGTGCAGGGAATGGGTTAAAGCTGGAACACCTGAGTATAGATTGAGTGAGCATACAATGTTGTGGTCCTTAATCATGTGATACATACATGGTCCATATTTCACTTTGGTAATCCCTTCCTTTAGCAATGCGGGCAGAAATAGACATACCACCAATAACATATATCAGTAGTGCCTGTAAAAAGACCTGTCCAAAACACACGAATTTATGTAACATATCTCACACCTTGGCAAAGGGAAAGGGATATATAATTAATCTATTGGCACGTATCCGAATTGTGACGGTGTCCTTCTGGACAGCAGGCAAGCTTTATGTGGCGAAATGAATGGACCACGAAGGCAATAATTAATTTGGAAACTAGGTCTTGATATCGTAATCATATCGCTTTTCATTATTTTCTATTGGGATTAGTATAGAAAATGGCCTAGGCCTAGCCCAGCCTAGCCCAGCCTACAGAGCAGACCGTAAATCTCATTCGGACGAGGGTGTCATCTATCAACATGTATGTAGCTGGTTCATTGAGATAATTGGATCAGTATATACCAGGGCACGATGGTCGATGTCTAATAGACTTTAAACATGGACTTCTTTATCTTATTTGCTGTCATTACATATCTGTGACGTCTAGCTCCTCACTGATGTGAAACCCATCTGAAGGCATTCATTGTGAGACATTGTATTCAACCTCCCTTTAGTAGACTGGATGTTATTTCTTCAAGAAAAGGTATTTCTGTACACAAGTCATTGTTTCGGTCGTAAATAGTCCGGCAATAACTCTTTGGCTTTTTGATATAGAATTGCCTTTACGTTGTATCTTAGCTGGTAGTTTATCCAAAACTGTCACACCTTGATATAACACACTTTCCTTGTATCTATCTGTTCAAATGCTCTTTATTTATTCAGAATTCCTTGTACCATATACGAATAAGTTATGGTTTCCTCAGTCAGTCATATGGAGGAGCAGGTTGACTGTATAAAGCACGCGTTTGTTTGGCTGGTTATAATTGATGCCCCCCATATTCCACAGGTTATAGCGAAACATGAAATCTGGAAAAGTCCCAACATTGTTGAAAAGCTCCCTCGCGTCACCAGCGTAAACAGATGAAAACATGAATTATCATATAGCATTAGATTAATCTATATTGTTTGCTGCAGTCGGAAACAATTCCCGATAAGATCAAGTCATGTCTTTGCAATCATTTTTGTTATTCATGCACCAGCAATAAACAATAATATGGAGGATTCAACTGCAGACCTCCTACTATGTATCTTAACATATCTTGAGATCTGTGATCATTCAGTTATATCCTAGACTTTTTGTCCTTATTTAGTCTAGATAAGTCATAACAGATTAGAATAGATATTAGTTTGGCTAAAAGGTTATAATGATACCACGCCTCCATTCAATGGTGTAATCAATAATGACTATGCACAAACGACTTGATAACGCAGTGTGGTTACTAATGTGGTTTATCGTCGATTTGAAGAGAGATAGCGGGAAAATACTTCCCAACCACTGGAGTACAATACTTGAACGAAACCTGACTCCAAGCAGATATTCATAGTGCCACACTTGTCTTGGCCCTATCTTGTGTGCGTTCAGATTAGTTTAATCTCAGTTATTTTGAAATAGATTTGCATAGACAATAATGGAAGATTTTGTCGACATGCGGCCATCAACCATGAGAAGTTGACGCGTAGTGATACACGAGTGTCAGCTTAACCTCGAGTGGTTTACAGAGCCGCCTGTACACAAAACCATCGCTCGTTTTATCTATTATCCAATAATAAACCAGATATTGCCATATTAAAAGGTATATCACTAGGGACTTTTTTTTTTTAGCTCTATAGCACAAAGGGGATATTTTCCCATATACCATGGCTTTGAGGCCGTATACCACAGCTTTAAATCCGTATACCATGGTTATGGTATCTGACAGATTTTAAATAATGGGTAGTGGTTTAAACTGAGTCTCCATACATTCTCAATGGGTGCTTTGTATACCATGGATAACAAATGCATATATATCTCACCCAAGGATAGGCAAGGAACTGGTTTGTTTCCAGATGAAATAAGTGCCCTTTGATAAAGGCGCGATCAATGGTACACTGCGCACCTGCGCCATTTCCCACGCCTGTTGTGCACAGCCCATTGTCAGTTGAAACAGAGCCTGGATATGACAGGCGGCCCACGTCTATGGTGTGTATAAAGGTGTATTAGATATCTCCGGCAGCCTTGGGAGGTGGCCAAGATGGGGCTTTGTTTGTTGTTCTAACACCTGACAACAAAGGGCTCTTGACAACATTGTTGACCTGCAAAACACTCCCAGATAGATTCGTCATGATTTAGTTCTCTTGCTGTTTCATCTCTAGATAAAGCATTCACGATAGCCTAGGATCAATATCGACTTAATCTAATTACGCATTAGTGTGTTGTGAAAAAAAGGTATAATACAAACTTGTCTAGTTAATACACACACACAAAATCACATGATATGATAGATAGATTTTTCTATGCCCATGTGGTGACAAAGGACAATATAAACAATTGGTAAACGTGTGCTGTTTAGAATCATGTACATATATCTCTATGGGTTACCCTAGGCATGATTATGAAAAGTATCGTTCAGTGGTAATGACTAGATTAAGCCTCATCAATTCAGTCGGGTTCTATATTTCGGTAATGAATGTTTTAAGAGCATTGTACAGAGCAAAATAATCCAACCACTTTGGTATTATAGTATCGTTGGCATTTATTACAGATTGTACAAATGTTTCGAGCTTTACAGCCCTGAAGAAGGCTGTCTGGTTATTAAAGCATTTCTATAAAACTATATACTGCCATATAATCCTCCTCTAAACCAGGGCTACCTTTATTCATGAAGGTGGATGACTTGATTTGGGGTCATCCATAAAGTGCTTACTGTGGGGATGGGGGATGGGATTTTGCGTATGCACCCTCTTTGTTCTATTGCGTACACGGTTGGGAGTGGGATGTGGGGCCAAATTTCAGAAATTCTGCATACATACTTTATAGATGGTCCTTAGATGGTGTTTTATGCTGGGGCAACAGCCAGGGTCATATATCACAGTGATATTGAATATATGAGGTAAAGATGGCAGACAAAACATGAAACCTAGCACCCTACCATGAGGGTGGAAGGATGGGGAGGTGGGGGGAGTAATCGAGGGGGGAGATGAGTATAAGAGCAAGGTGAAACAGTTTGAAGGAAAACGATAAAGAAACGACGAAATTTATGTGAGGAATTTAGAGTGTTAAAGCCAAGGGGAAAAAATGCTTATTTTTTTCCCTAATTACACACCCAAAAGGAAGGCGGAATTCTTAAGTATCTTTAATATTTTATTTGTAAAAACTTTTTAACCGCCTCCCCCCGTAAGGAATTGGCGGTAAAAAAATGTTTTTACTTCGTCTTCCCATAGTATTTTCATCCACTCAAATATTTAGTGATCATATGGGAAAGAGAGAGTAATAAAACAAGGATTAGAGTAGGCTTGATAAAGAAAATGAAAACTTGGTATACTATGTGGTACTATCGTAAAACCGGATGAGTTTTAATCTTGGCTACCGTATGCCACGACTGGCGTTTGGCGTAGTGATATCACGAGGCGGAGCCGAGTGGTATCCGGAACCATACGCCAGGAGTGGCATTCGGGAGCCAAGATTAAAACGAATCAGGTTTTGATTTTATCCTACCCCTCTCTACAATATTTTAATATCAAAATCATGAATGAAAATCATCAAAATTCCGTATGCCCCTAGTGGCATACAAACGTCCCTATGCCAGTCAGCGTGGCATACGGAATCTCGATGTTAAGCCTATGGGATTTTATATTAGGGGTAGGATAAATTGGGGTATCACATGGATGTATGGCGTAAGCTAGAGTAGCCAAGGGTAAAGAGAAAGTATGCCAACAAGAAAACAATAGGGTACGGTGAGGGGTAAGCGCCCCCCACACACAGCACACACACACATAGCCATAGATCTCCGTCAATGTCATTTCACACCGCGATGTGTCAACGGTGTCGTCATGGCGACACGACAACAAATGCGGCGCTGGTCGCCGCTGGTGGACGTTACCATGACAGTAATGACGCGCCGGTAACAGTCCACATGCCGTAACTTGTTGCCGGTCTATTGACACAGGAGTTGGAGACGCTGAGTCTACACTCTGGACTCCAATCTGCGTCCAGGTAAAACATGCAGGGAGCGGGCACCATTAGGCTGACGAGGCATTATTGATGTGCTGGACGAGTAAATATTGGATGATTAAAATGTTAACAACAGCGGGGTCAAAGTACACCATTCTGCGAGTTATGATATTACCATGAGATTTGGAGATTCCCAATGAGATTGAAGATATTTGAGGCAGATTTGATAGTTGTTCTAGATTACGTTATGGTACAAAGTGGAGATGGATGGAGGATTGTTAAGGGCGTGTTCCACCAAGGTGATATTCAACACTGCCAGGAATGTGCCAAATATGCTTAAATATTGTACAAACCCAACAGCCCGTAACCGGTGACAGCTAATATATATCAGGTTTTGCTTGTTCATTGTCAGTTCATCGCCATTTAGCCGCACTGGGGGCTGTTTCACTAGGAGCTATAAGTCTCGCTGTTGGCAACAGTGGCAGCAAAGCGGCAGTTTGCGTTTCATTAGAGGGTGCAGTCAAGCGTGAACAGCACTTGGGACACAAGCGGCACCAACAGTGGCAGAACCCGTTTCATCAGTCAAGTGGCTCTCGCTGTTACTGCCACTGTGGAGCTGCTGTAAGCGAGAGGGTCTACCCTCTCGTTCGTTATATATATAGAAGGTTTTCACACACTTCCCCTAGGAATTAAGCAATGACACTTTAACCCGAGTAAGGTATACATGTACCCTATAATCGTACCAAATATGAAGAAAATCGGCCAAGCGGTTTCGAAGTGATCGGCGTTTGACTTTTTTACTCTCTCCTGCGTTTGCGTTAGTTGCTCTTCTGTTTCACTCCCTCCGTAGTGCGGCTATGACAAACTTCAAACGCCGATATCTTCGGAACGGCTTGGCCGACTTTCTTCATATTTGGTACGATTATAGATTCTATATATACCTTACTCGTGTAAAAATTTCATTGCTTAATTCCTATGGGAAGGGGTGAAATTCCACGTCATCCCGGCCCGTTTACGAATAAATATGAACGTCAAACGCGTGTGCATAGCGAGAGCTGTGCCAACAGTGAGAGCTAGTCTCACCTCAACAGCGAGAGCACTGATGAAACGCGAATTTGGGGTTGACACTGTTACTGCCGCTGTTGCTGCCACTGTTGTGGTCTCACCTCTCACTTTCACTCCACTACTAGTGAAACAGCTCCCTGGTTGACATGTGACCTGCTCCACCCTGTCAGCCTCTATACTTTATAATTGGCACTGCACTGCCTCCGCATGGGCGCCTTGTGGTGACCACGCCAGGCGCCGTTTTCGTGCCATATTTCGGGCCTGGTGGAGCAAGCCCATTAGCTTATTGTACAACCAAAGACATATTGGGCGAAATTCCTGCAGAATACAAGGGAATCCAAGATTTAAACACAAAGTGAAGCCTGAATATACTAGGTAAGCTAGGAAATCTTTACAATAGGGAAGAAAATCAACTAAACCAAGCCACTCTGAAATCGTCCCTTATACAAATGCATAATGAATTTTTTTTTTTTAAAGCTGAAGGTTACCTGATTGCAAAACAAAAACTTGAAGTGACCGAAGCACCCCTGAGTTAAGGCAAACCATCCCAGAACTACACTAAAACTTGGTTGAATCTCAGGCCGAATCTGAAACACTATTCTCCTCCTATTGTTTATAGTGAGCTGTAAATTCTTATTTTATCAGTAGAGTGGGTCACTTGAGAACACCAGGTGGCAATGGCAGGTTTCTGTACGCTATTACAAGTTCTTTCAACAGCGGTTCTCAGGGATTGCTTAGAAACTTGTTAGAATATGGGTGGAAATGGGTTGATTGCAGGGTAGAGTGATGACCTCATGAGCAAGTGTCGCATGCATGGCGAGCGAGACTCGTTCAGGTTGTCTCAAGTCGGGTCACTACGCGAACACCAGAGGGCTTCACACTATCTGAAAGCAGGGGTCAACTAATCAAACTTCATATATAGGTACTAGGTCCGATCCCTCAGATACTCTGTATGAGGCACATGGCTTGCTTTCCTGAAAACGATGGAACTCCAAACTTGCAAATTATTGCATCTAGCAGATAATTTTTGAGTAGCTTCATCTGAAGCCAGTAATGTATTTTTGTCATAAAAACAAAATTGAACTGTGGTGAATGGTGATGTATTTATACTGTGTATTGTATTAACCGTGATATTTGTTTGTATAATTTTTGTTTATTGATTATTTTTTAAATATTTGTTTTTTGTATTTTACAGAGTATACGAAGCCGATCCATGGATTCAGATGACAGGTACGTCCAAAGATGTAGTCCTCTTTAACTCTTTCTGTCCGAGCCTGATTGGAGAGTACAGGCACTATAGGACGAGGCATAATACCTCTAATAAACCCCAAGGGGACGAGACTATCGCCGTATGGTGTCTGTTTGTCGTATGGGCGTCACTTAGCAACCTTTAGATACCAGTTACTATAGTTACTTATCGAATACCCACAGAGTATAATGATGAACATGGTATTTTTTATTAATTGTGAAAAAATGGTGTAAATCTAATCATTATTTCTCATAAAACATAACGTTTGTGATGATGACATATAAACATAAAAATATTTTTAAACAATGCCTGGAGGCATTCCTCGTCCCCTGGGTGGGAATGCCTCCAGGCATTCCTCGTCCCCTGCATGGGAATGCCTCCAGGCATTGCTCGGACTGAAAGAGTTAATTTCTCATTTATCCGGTAGTAATAGGACGTGTTAAGGTATCAGCAGTTCCTGGTGTTCACCTAGATATGCCAGAAATATCCAGATATACATGTACAAGAATGTATGAGTAATTCTAATACGCGATTTAAAATACGTGGCGAAAAGCACTTCTGTCTCCTACCGATTAAAAAATATCATTTAAAAAAAATTCCAATACGCGATCACTAGGAACATCAAGACATACATTAACGTTTCTATGAATCAAATTTAGTAAATTTGAAAGAAAACCTGCAATAATATAATGTAACTTAGAAGGAAGGGAGAGCTAAATGTTTGTTTCCATGGTATCATTGCAGCTAACGATGGACTTTACAATCTGCTGAACGTAGCTTATGAGCTGACAGAAGAGATTGAGTATTTAACAGAGCGCTCGAGCTTCCACCATTCAGACTTAGAGAAATGGCTGTATGTGAGTCTTTCTGCCTGCTTTGCCACTGAGGCGATGTACCCAGCATCTCGCTGTGATAAGGTGAGGGTCCACCCCAGTCTCTATGACGATCTGTATGTCTGCATCTCTGTTTCTCTGGCTTCGAATATGCATTTATTTCTATCTGTCTGAACCCATGTGTGTCTACATATCATGTGCGTTGTCCATTCTTTTGGTGTGTACAGCGGTGAGATAAAAACAGAAAGCAACTTGTTTTGGTCACAGTCGTTGTTTTCCAACTCGTTTGAACGCTTAGTGATATTCACTCAACTGTCGCCTCGTTCATATGACCCCGCATCAGACTTGTGGAGAACGACGACCTTGACCGAAACGTGTTGGTTTCTTCTTCCACCACCCCATACCTGCATTTGTCTGTCAGTCCATCCATCCATCCATCCATCTATCTGTCTTTAACGCACCTAAAAATATATGACAAATTTCAATATATCACCACAAAGTAGACTACACACTGAAGGTGTTTTTGATCCATAAGCACAAAGGAAATTGCGATATCATTGAAATTGAAGGCACGTATGATATTATAAATCAACGAGTCATACTTTTTCAAATCATCTATGAGAACAGATTAGTATTGTGAAAAGAAATACAGACCTAACCTATTTAGTTCATGAAGAGAGGAAAAACAGCAGATTTTGTTGTTTTGATGATTAATCAAAGGTACTTTGCAACAACATATCTTTCCAAATATTTGCCGATTGCCTTTGACTTCCTGAATACTTGAGGACTATTCAATTTCCAGGATGACAGTGCTTCCAACGAAAATGCTTCAAATAATATCTCAGGTAATAACGGAAATAGCTACACGTGGGTCAAGGTCGCCTGTGACCGGTCACAAGCTATCCCATCAGGCCGCAGTAAGCACGCTATCGCGGTGCATGATGGGTACATCTATCTATATGGCGGACGTGACAGGTCTATTGGCCACAAGGACCTATGGCGATTTGAAATCGGTACGTCATACATAATTTCATGTTTTCATCCTTCTCGATCTAAATATATATCTATATAACTGAAGGACAGCTATTTTCAGAGAGTAACAGGATTCATACCCTATGGAAATTAATTAAGAATATTACCAATGATGATGAATAGACTTAATTACCGCTAATTCATGGTATGAACTTAGTATATTTTTTTACTATAAAACATGGAGTATTATATAGACCATGAACAGTGTATCTCTAGAAGTTGTATATCCCTGCATAGATCTTGGGTTTTATTAAAATCTGCATGCCCTAGACGAGGCTGTAATAGATCTATCTCCAGTTATAAATTATTATAGAAATCTGGTTTAAATTTATCTTGCGTGTTAACAGCTTCGAACAAATGGGAACGGATGAGCTGTACAGGAGACCGGCCATTTTTACTACAGGAACACACGATGGTCGTTTACAACGTGAGTTATCTCAGTCTTCACCAGTCACAAGTTCTCGGTCAAATATCTGTTTATTTAAATTGGATGTAGAATGAAAGAAAATGCTGTGACATTACATATAACCTGTTGGTGTTTGACGTTACGAATCCAGGGTATTCCCCTATAGATCACAAATATATCAAGCTCCATTAATTTACTATTTTATTCATTTGTGCATGAACATTCTGCCCAATTATTGAATGGCCAACAACCTAATTACCGACATTCTTCTCTGAGGAATGCGTTTCATAAACTGGAGTCTCTGACGTAGGGAGATCTCCTGTCGAAACATATAGGACAAACACTGAGCAATAAGCAACCAACAGTAACATAACCGAATGTATGAATGGTGACAACCATAATAAAACTTACTCTTCCATAATAAAACCTAAGCTGTGAGTAATCAATGGTTAGGAGTCCCTTCATCAAGCATTAGATAAGATTATATTATCCCATAGCGAGTATTAACTGACAATTTGTTGATTTCAGGGAAAGATGTATGTGTTTGGTGGAGAGTTTTCGTCATCGTGGTCAAAGGAAGCACCGTTATGGATATTAAACTTGGGTAGGTCTAGATATAATTTTGTTCTAATAACATTCTTGTATTTGTTCTTCCTCTTTTTGGACCTCAGACATTCGAATGCATTAACCACAGCGTTCCATATAGAAACTGCCCAGAGTTGCGTGTGAAGGAATATATACTATTAAATTCATCACCTTATATTTTTAAGACAATATTCCACTAAAATAGTCAATGTTATTATGCCAGGCTATGTGGAAACTATTATGGGAGTGCCACAGGGATCAATGCTGGGTCCCGAACTATCTATACTTTACCAGAGAGGTTGTACCAGTGTTATCGATCATGCTGAATGTCTATTTCATTGTTGACATTGTTCTTACTATTGATGTAAAAACTATCAAATTACATGATATGATCTGACTGGTAATGCAAGTTGACTTGGATAATTCATATAAAAGTCTACTAATACTTCCATTTCTAGACAAAGTCACGCGAGAATTCAAATATAAACTATTCAAGTTTCAAAAACTAAGCGATATCTTTTTTTTTTCTCTTTTACTTTGATGCGGTAGCTCGAACAGTGAAAAGCCTAGCCATGTATTCAGAACTAGGCTATTTAATTACCACAAAAACCATTACTCAACTGAAAATTTCAAAGGGGACTGATGTCACATTCGTGGACATAAAAAGAATTGACATAAAGCATAACCTGAATCAGTCATTGTTTCTGAAACTATCAGTTTAGAATACGATGCAAGAACACTTCTGATCACAACCGATACTGCCTTGAAAAAAACCCATAATAAAATCTGAAATTATCAGTATTTCCATACCGCTGGGTCCTATCCGCATGAGGAGCTTACTATGCGCTGCTATTAAACACGGCGAATTCTCTGATTTCCAGCTCAGAAACGCTGGAGTAAACCGGAAGTGACGTCAGAGGTGACGGTGCCGTGCGGCCGTCGGGGCCACACGGCCGTCGTCACCAACCACCAGATGCACATCTACGGAGGCTACCTCGACCTGAAGGGCACCACCAGCGATCTGTGGACCTTCGACATGGGTGAGCAGGGGAAGCACTGCCTTGATATTTACGTGGTGTCCACTACCAAGTGAATAATAGTACATACTTTATGGATGGCCATGCTTTCATTTTCAGTATGGGATTATTTTTTACATCTGCCTCTTTCATGCCAATAAGATAGTGGTGTGAACCTCTTCACGTGCCGTTGTCGACAATGATTTTTTTCTACATTTTTTAAGTCTCTCTGAGGCAGCAAATTCCACATTAAAACTATTTCTAATTTTTCTTCTGGGCCCCAACCAACATCTCATTATTGGAAATTTAAAAAAAACACTGCTCATTTAGTAAATATAGATACAGTAATGTGTATAGAGAGTATCCTATTTTATTATATACCCATGCAGTATATTTGATAATTACGTACTGCTGCTCCCTGTGCAGTATAAATTGTATACTGAACCCTGTGCAGTACACTGTTATACTTAACACGTTGAAACATCAGCAGTGTATGAGCTTTCACATAGACATGTCATCTATGAATATATGGTAAGATTTTATTAATTTTGGGTATATAATAAATACAGGACGACCCTCCATGCTTGTACATACTACAAAAATCGATGGGAATTGATCTTATTCACAGAACTCGGCCTTGTAAAAAACAACGATTACCCATCTCGTTTTGTAGCATGTACAGCATGGTCAGGTCGTTTTATATAATCATGTGAGGTTTGTGTGTGCTTGCCGCGGTCAGAACATGAGATGTGGCACTCTGCTCAATTACTAATTATAGATAAAGCAATGTGTATAGAGAGAAGCCTACTTTACCTGAGGTTTTTGTATATTTGCTGCGGTCAGAACACGAGATGTGGCACTCTGCTCAATTACTAAATAAAGATATAGCAATGTGTATAGAGAGAAGCCTACTTTGCCTGAGGTTTTTGTATATTTTCCGCGGTCAGAACACGTGATGTGGCACTCTGCTCAATTACTAATTATAGATAAAGCAATGTGTATAGAGAGAAGCCTACTTTACCTGAGGTTTTTGTATATTTTCCGCGGTCAGAACACGAGATGTGGCACCTGGCGTACCGCGCCGGGCCGGGCGACGACGGCGCCGGCACCAGACACAGCCACTCGGCCATCGTCCACAACAACGCCATGTGGATCTACGGCGGCATGTCCGACCTGACCCCGCGCAGCGACCTCTGGCGCTGGCACTTCAGTAAGTTCCGCTCCACTATCACCCAAACTCTTTGAATAATCTCTTGATAAATACTCTGTGATAAACGTCGGTTCTTTACAATAAACGCATACTCATATAAGGGTATCTTTGATAGATGTAATATGTTGTCCTCTAGAAACTGTTCTTTTTTCAATTTATATTTTTCAATTTGCACAAAAAATATGTACATAAGTCGACCTTTTCGTCTACAGGTATTCTGGTCAACACATGTATTGATTTAATTGAAAGTAACATTCATGACAACACTTACATAATGATTCTAGTATCAAATGTTCTTAGTACTTACATTTGCTGGCATTCCTCCGCAGCAAATTATCAAAATTATATTCCCAAACTGATAGCATCTTTCACGATATACCATCTTTCTTTCATAGATTTTTGGAGAGATGCTAAGCTCAATGACATTCGTTGCTCATTAGGAAAACAAGTTTCAAACATGCTTAAAAAAATACCAGTGTGAATATTAAAATATGCGTTGTCTGTTTCAGAATTGCGGAAGTGGAGAAAGTTGAAATGCAAGAATGGGCCGCCAGCCTTAGCTGGACATTCAGCATGCAAGGTGAGTTATGTGACTTTGTCAGGAATTCTGCCATTAAGGTCGTCAGACATCGACCATATTGAACCAATTTAATCAACATCATAACCTGAATGATGTCAACGGATGACAATTAGAGGGTTTGACGCTCAGCCATGCCGCTGTTGCTTGCTTGTCTGTCAGCCTCATCTCATAGATTCAATATCGCGGTGATCTGCCCCTGGCTGTTGCTACAGTGTAAACATCATCATTCAACCAATGCTGTAGACATGATGAATAGTTCGGTTGATAGTTTGCCGGCCTGCAGATTGCAGGTCCAGGATTCGAGGCTCAGCCATGTCGCTGTTTTTTGCTTGTCTGTCATCCTCATCTCATAGATTTTATCTGGCGGTGATATGACCCTGGCTGTTGCTACAGTGTAAACACCATCATCCAACCAATGCTGTAGCTACGATGGATGGTTCAGTTGATAGTGTGCCAGCCTGCAGATTACAGGTCTGGGTTTCGAAGTTCACTAGTGCTGCTCTTTCTTGCTTGTCTGTTATCCTAATCTCATAGATTCAATCTCACAGTGATATGACCCTAGCTGTAGCTGTAGCATAAAGGGCTGATTCCACCAACAGCATGGATTTGTTGTGATATATCTGGGTATATCTTGTAATATCTTACAGTGTTGCGATGTGTCATATCTCTGTTGTCGCAAAACGTAGGCGTGCGGTGTTGGGTGTATATTTTGGTGCTCCACCACCGCGACACCTCAAGACACATCCCGACAAATAGGCACGTGATTATTCAAATCTAGCCTGACACCCAAATTGTGGCTAATTGCGCTAGATCTTGTGTGTTGGTGGAATCACCACTTAAAATACCATCAGCAAACAAATCATGCTTTGGGTATTGAGGCGGTATTCCACCAAACAACCACTTTTTCAATGTCAACAGACGTTCCAGCCGACCTTTCAGCCGACGTCGGTTGAAACGTATGGGAAAATGGCCTCAAAATGCGTCGCTGCTCCACCGAAACCCCCAACAGACGTTCATTTGGACGCCATACGAGCGTCGGGTGGGTTCAAAGTTCCAGCAGATCCTAGCCGACGCTCCTGCCGTGGCGCCGACTGGTGGACGTTGGCCGCGTTTTACGTAGTAATCGAGTTCTCCGATAGGCGGCGCGGCGTGCGTCGATACACTACGATGCTCTGAACCCGCGAAAGCCGCGTATCGAGCGGAGCAGTGTGTCGGCGTGTTGGGAAATGTACGGGAACGGTCAGAAAACGTCAAATAACCGAGGAATTACACATTTAATCGAACAATGAAGGTAAATAAAGATAAGGATTGATATTATGAATGTATATGGCACGCTATGGTGCTAGAATTCTGCCGAAAGTGTCGGAATTTTCGATGTCCGTTCACGACTTCGGGTATCGCCAGGTCGGCCGCACCATGTTCCCGGCGTTCCCTCGCCGCAAGTCCCGGCAGCGCTCACGGGCGGGTGTCGTAGTCTTCGAATGTATCGGCCAGATGCCCAATTCCAGCCAATAAAAACCTAATCAATCAGTTATTTCGGCCGACGCTATATTTACATCTTGTGGAGGGTTGTTGGGGGTATCGGTTGGGATATCGCCTGAAAATTCTGGTGGGTGGAAGCGCATTTTTTATCATTTCAACAGACGCCCTGCCCCAGGTCCCAGCAACCCTCGGGCGACGCTCGAGCGATGCGCCAGCAACCCCCAACAGACACTCTCAAACCCAGCAACTGAAAGCAGATGTCTGGCAGATGATCATCGGGCGAAATACCGACCTGCTCCACCAACCAGACAAAATCTTAATTTCATGAGATTTTCCAGCAACCCTTGTGCAACCCTTGTACGGGCGTTGTACAACGTTTTCGTCTGGTTGGTGGAATACAGCCTCAAAGGCTGTATTGTACACAGATGTTTTCTTACGGTTGAATTCTGTGCTTCTATCTGCAGGTGCCCAGTGGTATGGTGGTGTACGGTGGGGAGTCGGCAGGTGTGATTCAGAGCGATCTATGGAGATACACCTTCAGTAAGTTACCTATCAACAATTACACCAGTTCAATTTAAATCTGTCCTGTATTTTGTCCTGCTTAGTGGAAATCGTTAATTGTCTATATGTAGTATTGCTATGTCACTGTGTTGTACATGTTTTACCTGTGACGTAACATGAAAGATCGTCAAATGTTGGGCGAATGTTATTGTCGCAAAACTTTGTTTGAATAAAAAAATAAAACTATTCAAGTCTGTGACCTGCTAGTGCAACTATTACATAGTATGACCCTTTAGACTGAGTCGGGGATGACAGTTTTCAATGGTTCCATTGAAATTCATGTTTTCATCTCCATAATGAATAATATTTTCCCTTGTGTAATATTGACATACCAACTGTTAAATTACGCAATTGAGCCACAGCCCATGATCTCCCACTGAACCTCCCCACTGACCCATGTTAAAACTTGAACTTTCCCTCAATCTCTTGCTTCCCGACTGCAATGCGTATGTTATACATAAACCCTGAATTGCAATGAAAAACATTTCAATATATTTTTTATCTGGCCTCAACTGGTATCCTTGAATTTAGAGATTATCCTTTAGTCATATGGAAAATGTTTTACTACTTGTTGTTCTAAAAACAAACCCGTTACACCAATTCAAGTCTGTCTGATCAAGTCTGTCTGTCTTACCCTGGCTGTTGCTGTAGCATATACCATCAGTAAACAAATCATGCTTTGGGTATTGTACCAGGATGTTTCCTGGGCACTGAAAACCTCAGAATTTCCATAACTCCCAACTACAAAACTTTCTTATGTATAACTAGTTGATTTGTTAGAAAAACTGAAAATTGTACGACGTGCTTTATACACCTCTATCAAAATAAATCTTAAAAACAAAAGTGTTTAGTAGCATAACTGTAAGTACAACTTTGTGGCCTGCCACTATCTTCATACATGCTTCTTTCATAGTAAACCACTCATGTGGTGTATTGCCAATACCACTCATGTGGTGTATTGCCAAAACACATACAAGAATATGCTAAGCATAGGACACGTAAGTGACTATCCATACGGTAGCAGGTAGAAACGGTCCAGAGTAATATCGGCCCGACATTCGCGGCGGAACGCGGAACGGCAAATAAACATATATTCCCCATCATGAATCTAAATATAAACTTGCTGATCGTTTTCCTCATGTCTTTAGCATTTTATTAGTCTTCACCTGGCGCTTCTAGGTTACTTATTCGAATATCCACGGAGTTATGACTTGCCAAGTCGTTGTTGGGGATGGAAGACCGACAACAGCCCGCCCGCACGCCAATGCCTCTCTCCCGGGTTCTTGGTGGGGAGGCGCCGGGAGGCGGGCGGGCCGATATTACCTCGGGCCGTTTTTACTTGTATTCCAGACAACGATAGTACATCCCCCCGTCAACTGTACTCAATCAGCTCTTCGCTCAGATAACTATCACAGTCTACATAAATATATATATCAATTTTTCATGTGTTAAATTTTTTTTAATTTATTTATTTTTTTATTTTTTTTTATTAGTGTATTTACACTGCAAGGTCTTCAGCTTTCGCCGGTGTGGGTGACCTTACAGTATGTTGGTACACCCACATTCAAACAAAAATACATTTCCAAGTTTGAGAAAGAAAACGTGACAAAAGAAAAAAGGTCACTATTTACAAAGTAATAACTATCCAGAAAACGAAATGCGAAGCTCTCTACCTCTAGCTAAAAATGGGTTTTGATTTTTCTGTTTGATTGCTCCAACAGGCACTCAAACGTGGCAGAGGCTGAGTTGTGACGGCCTCGCTCCGTTCCCCCGCAGCCACCACTGCACCGTGGTGTTGCCTTCCTTCATGCTGCAGCAGGCCTGGCTGGCAGCCGGCAGTGACCGCTCCCTCTCTGCGCCTCTCCTCAAAGACCCCGCCTTGGTAGCACAGGAGGAGAGCAAGCGACCAAGGTCCAGCCCCGCCGCCAACCTGAGTGGCCCAAGCCCCTTCACGAACAGTGTCAGCCCAGCAGACCAGAAAGTTCACTTGGCCATCGGTAGACCTGGCACGTTACAGGCAGTGCCAGCCGCAGCGGTTCGGCCTCTCGAAGAGACAATATCTCTGATGCAGCAGGTCACCGATAAGCTTGGTAGTTTGACTCGGTCCACAGATACAGTGGAGGTGTTGACAGTCAAAGAAGGCTCGCCTGATGTCATGGATGTGGAACATGGCAGTTACTCTCAGGAGTACTCCGTGGAAGAGCG
Organism: Alentia gelatinosa; assembly: GCA_950022655.1. Lineage (NCBI taxonomy): Eukaryota > Metazoa > Annelida > Polychaeta > Phyllodocida > Polynoidae > Alentia > Alentia gelatinosa. The sequence continues at coordinate 54,070,000 of OX465588.1, read as the reverse complement.
TGCAGCAGAGATGCGTGAACATATCAAACAGTGGCGCAATGCCAAAACCATCGACTCGGTCTCATTGTCTCGACTATTGTCCGCAGGTAGTGAGTCTTCAGAGGAGTGGCTGGGGTATGACAATTGTATATCATTGGAAAACAGTGGGCAGTTTACAAGCTTGAAGCCATTTGAAGAAGGTAGTCCTACAAAACGACCTAAAAGTCACAGCATAACCGACTCTTCTGGATTCTTGGCTCACACTGGGTTTCACCTAAAGAGTGCTTCAGTGGAGAGTATATTAAGCATGTCGCATAACCCAAACCTTCCTCCTCCACATTGGTTGACTTGCAGAGAGAAATCCAGGCCGGACCTCACTCACAGCGCGGTCGCCAGTGCTATTCGCAGTCGCTCGTGGGACTCGCTGCTGAGGAGCTTCGGTGGTGTCGGGCTTTCCACCATAGACATTTCCACCGACCCGCAAGCTGTGGAACTGACAAGTTTTAACCGTGCTGATCTGATCCTAGAAGACTTAGAGGACCGTGATGCCGACCCGCTAGACTTAACTCCAACTCCGGGTACGCCTCAGTCCACCTCGCCACAACATATCAGTATTTCACCTCCTCCCCGTAATGCTGAGCGGGGCTTCACAGATACACGGGTCCTCAACGCGTGGCCCGATCCGCCTGCAGACACCTCCCAGGCGACACTACCAGACCTGCTCGCTGACGTCACGAGGGAAGAATCCACCACGTCATTCTCTCACACGCAGAGCCCAGCCGTGAGGAGCGCCGAGAGGAGGCCGAGTGTAGACAGCAATAAGGAGGACAGGAAAGGGGGAGACATCGAACTGACCAATCTATCCCAGAGGAAGTTCAAATCGCAGGCGTCGGTATCGCCTGGAGCAGCCCTAAGAAAATACTTATCCCACAGGGTAAGTACAATATCGTTGTTACGGGAGTTTATTTTAAAACATACATATTTTGTCATTTATTCATCGCTTTTGTTTACATTTATTGCTATTTAGTGACAGAGCGAAAATCTTTATTATTTGTAATTCATCCGTTGCTTTGATATAATCCTAGTTTGCATTTTAGTTTTGATAGAGGACAAAGATAAATATGAAATTGATAAAACTACTGACTAAAATATTATTACAATTACCCCAGAGGGGATTGATAAACTTATGATAAAGTATCTAACACCAAGGGGGAAGGTCTTTCACTCCCAACCAACCAACAATATTATATTGAGAAATTTAAGGAAAAAAACAGGTCTCTCCTCAATTATAATCATATAAGGGTTTAAAGGTAGGGTGTAATTTTATACGAACATTCTATAATACATTATACAATTTGACAATGAATAACCGTGTAAGAACTTACGTTGGAATCGCACAAAATTGTTGAAAAATGGATTTCTGCCTATCTTGTAAACCGTTGTAGGGTATCAGTGACTCCCTGAGCTCCCTGGAACTCTCCAATCGTGAATCAATACCTGTGAAGGGGTAGTATAGGCCTCTAGCAATGGACCCAAGACTTGCTGAAGTCTTTAATTAAGAACATCTATTAAATGAATAAACAACCAGGTGGTCCGTAATGTTTTATCTTTTCGTTCCGTTGGAGTCTATTTTCTAGTCTCTGTGGTTGGAAATTTTGTTTTCCAACCACGGAGACTAGAAAATAGACTCCAATGGACCGAAAAGATAAAACATTACCGTCCACACCAGGGGTAGAGGAGTGACGGCTCGACTACACAGAGTAGAGAGAACCACCACCCTTTTTTTCGAAAGTCAAAAAAAAACGAGGGGTTGCATATCCACCTCCCGAACAAAACCCCGAGAGGAAAGACCACAGAAGAGCACCTACTGCGAATTTGCCTGACGAGATTGATTAACAATCGAAACCACGAGATAAACTGGAGGGTGATAATCCTCGCTACACATAAAATTGACAGCAAAACACTGCTGTCACAACGCGTGACAGCACCAAGACGGATACAAAAAACATCCGACTCACTGCTGACAATAACAATTGGGGCACGCCTCCCTGTCAGAGACATGACTGGGTTTGTGGGAAAAATTTCCTCCACTTTAGAATTCATAACACTGAACTCTACAGGTCCTGTGTGTACATAACACATAGCGCCCCAAACTCGCCGACGGCAGGTCCCCACGAAACTGCTAAGTGCAGCTTCACTTGAAACTGCCACATACAACAAACGGCGAACCAACCAAAAGCCGCCGTACCCATCATGTGACACGAACGGCCAATCAACGACGCCGAAACTGGGTATGCAGATGAGAGCGCTGCAACTTCCCGCGGTCCGCTCCCCTTGTCTCTCTATCCGTGGTCGGAAAGCGGTAGAAGTAGAAGGTGCACACAGCTAAGCCTCGTATACAAGTATATAAACAACCAGGTGTTCGCTAAAAATAGAGTCGGATCAGAGAGAGTGAGTTGATTGTGACCAGGATGTCAAACGGTGTGATGTCAACTCACAGTTATTATCATCTTCTTTTTTTTTTGAGACCAATGTTTATTTCACCATAGGTCAGAAATATAAAAATTTCACAGAGAAAAATTAGCGATTCCCCTTCCTGGAGGTACACATCTAGTTCCCTGTAAGCTTGTTAATTGTAGTCAAGGGCGGGGGGGGGGGGGGGTGTCCTCACTACAAATGACTTCAGGGATTTTCTCCAAGAGCTGCTGACATAAAACATATGAAATATTTTGATCTATAATAGTACACGTAATAAAAGATATATCTTGATGACCTTTTGATTATATTTTTTCCTTCTTAGGGCGCGCGTACTTGTGATACGGTCCACATCTATGTATTCGGTGGTAAGGAGTCGTGTAACATCGGCACCGAGCCTCTCCCTGTGTGGCGCCTCGACGTCCGCGAGGTCACGGACAGCAAGTACTCCAAAAGCTAATACTCAGTCTCCACCGACATCCACCGACGCCAAATCTCTCACTCCAAATCAAAATCATCAGAATCCATTACAAACTATACTCTAGTGTCTCAATTGAAATGTTGACTGGGGGCTATATTTGAGAGCCAGAACAAACACATGAATATGTGGCGCATTGTACACAACTGAGGATATATTTCGTGTTTCATATAGAAGAATGACTTGCGAAGTGATTATTTTGATGTTTTTGGGCTTTGCCTTTACAGTTATTGTAGTTTATAAGGAGAATTACATCTCAAGTGGAATATTTTGTCTCATATGTTTGATGCTGAAACCTGTAAAAATGTACGCTTGAAAGAAAATGTTCAGTCTTTCCATTGCGAAAATACTCTTTATTTCATTACATTCTTCACATTGCTCCATATTGACTGTGATGCAGTTTAACTTGATTCAGTCCCTCATAAACAAGTGCATAGAAATCCATTTTTAAACGAAACTATATTTTTAAGAATGAACATATTTGTAAATATACATATACATACTTTTAATAATCTGTAGGACACAGCAGAAGCTAACTTCAAAACATATCTGGACATGGATGACCAAAATATTAGGGGCAAAACCATCACTAACATTACACAGGGTTATTGAATGAGATTCTAATTATGACCTTCAGACGTGTGTTTTTGTTGTAGCTGACTCATTATTGTTTGTGTATTTTGAGTGTGTGACAAGGTGGACTTCAAAATAAGTCCATTAATGTGGTAGAACTAAATTCTCAAACGCGAGATCGGAACGTGCGTGTATTTGGTCTAGCTTTGCATTTAGTGTGCTTTATGTTCTTATGTCCCTCAGAGGTTACAGAATTCAGCAAAAACCTAGCGAGACATTGATTAAATGGTCCGTGTACTGGATGTATTTACCAGCATAATATCTGCGAGAATGGTATAACATTCATTGAGGTTAATTAAGTTAAAGTTAGAAGAAGGACCTACATGTTAGCAAGCCGAGAAAGAACCCATACAACAGATCTGAGATTCCATAGCCTCTTGTGAGAAAAAAATAGTGGTTTCCTTTGTGGGTTTTTTTTAAATTCTTTATTGACGGAAAGTTTCACATACTGTGTTTATGATTTTCGACTAGCCTTGTTCAGTAGGATGATAAAGATGGTGTAGGCGAACGATACAAGGCCAAAAAACAGTACAAAGGACAATACAATACACACAATTCAAACATTTTGGAATCTAATATAATTGTTGATAGATGGGCTAAGGATAATCTAAGGTAGTTGTCAGTCCATAGAAAATGAAAGAAAATGTACTAATTCCACGTTTTATTGTGCTTTTTACATTCTGGTACACACTTGTAGTTTTATTTATTAGTTTTTTCCCATTGTACTTTTTGTAGAATCGGTGATAAACGGGTACTCCAACACCTTTTGTAAATTTCATGATATAATTTTTATAAGTATAGGTTAATTCAACTACCGCAGTAACCCACCAATATATGATGCTGAAATAAGCACCCAATAATATCTAAACATACTATCGCGCCAGTATTCTACTCGATGTGAAAGATATGTTTGTTTATCCTTTGATTTATATACCCGTTTCCTTCTTTTTATATTAGGGCACATTCACACTTGATTGATAACAGTACATGAGTACACTAAATCTGATAAATGCTTGTCTGCTTATATCATCCACTCGAGAGAATATTTGTCTGTAAAGGTCATTAGTGATATACATGTATACATGGCATAATATTGGCAGACATCTTGAGTCTCTAATACCAGGTTCTGGTACATGATGATACTCTTATATAATAAATGTATTTGTAGGATTTCTACATCTGAAGGAGGCCCCACTTTTTCATATACAATTCATATAGAGAAAGGGAGGTAAAGTCCAATCTCAAATATTCAGCCTAAATAAAGTATGTAAATAATGTTTCTGAGCAGAATCAAATGGTTTGGATGACGGTCCAGAGCAACTATAGGGGGAGAAAAATTCCACCGTAAAGGCCAGGGTTAGAAAAGAATCACAGCTCTACTTGAACGAACATATCCGATGCATTAATGTCGAGTGATTTTGCTGTTCATGTGGTATGTATTTGTCTGTTGGTCCACTGAGACATTGCCGTGATGTAATATGACTGTGATACTGCATAGACTGCATTGTTTAGTGTAGAAGAACATCTGTTTTTTTCTCAGATGTAACTTTGCTGCTTTGACCACATATATTCTGAATTTGATTCGATCGCAGTTTCCAAAATTACTCCTACATTTGAGGAGATAAATATGTATGACACCTTTGTGGTGAATGAATGCCACATCTGGTGCCGAAGCTAAAGTCATGCTATTCAACGTGTCAATATTCATCAGCATTTGTCCCCGTTCTGTAAACCGCGGCCCAATGTTACCACACATTCTGAGTACTCATTCAATATCACCTCTTATTAAAAAAAAGTATAGTATTTGCCAAATACGATACCTGACGATAACTGACATCAACACGTAGTCATCGCAGTGTGAAATTATATTTTTGTTTTTATGACTTGAAATCCCCTGTGTCAACATGATGACTTTTGGTCACATTACTGTTATTCACAAAATCTATATCTCATTGTATCCATTGGTTAAATGAACAACTATTACTAGTCAATTTACTTGAAAAGTTTTACAGGCTCGGCTTGACTTCATTGAATATATTAAAAGATTTGAATTTTGTAAAGTTTATTATAAGAACAAGGTTGTGATTTAAAAGCATTTCTTGGTGATATTTCCTGGATTTTGACAAAGGTCATGCCAATATCTAGATGTTTATCAGTATCGTTCTTGTAGAATATTGAATTTGGTTATTTGAGAGAGTAGTCGTCGCTTTTTCAAAGTACATTTTTGGCTATCAAATTAAGGGTCTCCCCTTCCACCACCATCATCCCATAGGCACTCACTGTGGTACCTGTGGTGATTAGAGCAAGTACTCCCCTTCACTTTTCCTATACACAATAAGAACACCGGGTGAGGGTACATCTCCTACAGCTACCAGTAATTCGTGCAATTTCCATCGATGAAGAAAGTCTCTTTTGTCATTTCCCGTACATGTGTTTTGAAAGTGAGAGAATAATGCACAGTGACATAGAGTGGAGAGACTGGAGATAGAAACTCATTTATCATACAGTGCGTAAGGGATAAACTCAAAATCAAGATTGTCATCTTCCTGATATATTTTTTATGAGAACAGAATGTTTCTCTTATATCACAGGTACACAGATGAATGACAGATGAACAAATTGAACCTCACTCTTGCCACACCTTTTTCAAAGGGTATGGACCCAGTGTATAAAGTGAACGCCAATTTCTAGGTGCATTCCACATCGGCTGTATTCCACTTTATTGATGCAGTGATAGAATGGAGGCATCCTATTCTATTGACCCCTTTGAAGTTTCCTACTTTGTCAAATATGATATCAAATTTTCTCAATTCAGGTTCCAATTGCCATAAGCATTCATTATCCATAAGGCTTGTATGTAAGTGATAAGTACTAAGTACCTGTTGGTATGTGTATTTCAGTACAAAGAAAAGACACAAAATGGAAAATTGAATATCTAGTTGTGACTACAGTTCTCGCTTTTTTGTTTTTTTCCTGAAATCATCCAGTGTTGCTCTTGGCTACTTTCCTTAGATAGTATATATCTTACTGCGCAATCCGAACTTCTATTAAAGAAGCTTCAAAGACTAGTATTGGTGATTAAGGCTGCTGTTAACTTATTGATCTTGATGTAAACCGCATTACGTAGAAGTGTTGGTATGTTCTATGTATTGCTTTCATCTACTCAGGCATAATAGTAACGCCACTCATGTTAATTAAGTTTACCATTTCGAATTTGATATTATCCAAGATATTTGTTCATGTATATCACTTCAACCTTACTTATTATAAGATTTTCTCTGTTGCATTCATAGAGCATGGCAGCTGTCTGTTTTCTATAATTTTCGTGTTTTTTTCCCCAATTTTTATTCTCTGCCTTAACTCCAATATCAGCCAAATGTTTAGGGAAGTGTGCAGCTACGCAGTTTTCAGTAGTGATAAGACATGCGCAAAGTGATAAGGCACTGTGATGTTCTCAGTAGTGTCATGATAGAATTTGCATTGATAAACCATCTTTGTAAATTTTCATTATCAGCGGATCAATGTCTATGTTTGGAATGATTTTTGTGGTAACTATCTATGTTATGCAATATTAGAACAGAAATAAAAGGAATGTTTCGACCTTCAATTATAGATAATTGTAGAATATGAGTTGTGAAATGAGTTCTCCTTTTCAGCCTGTGTCAACAATTACAAACTATCCAGAATATAAAACTGAAGCGTCAAACAGCTGAATAAAATAAGTCATCAGAACCTCAGTGGTTTTTTTTGTTTATTTATCTCATTGGTTAATAATGTTATACAGGGTGAGATAAAATCAGAAACTTCACTTCGTGAATTACTCTGCTGTCAAACTCTGTGGAGTACAGACCAAGTTATTTTCATCTACGTATAGGCTATGCAATAAACACCAAGAGAACTATACTCATATTGACCGGCACGCTGCTACATACAGCTAAGACCTAAAGTGTTTCCCCCCATAAATATACAGAGAAACTTGGATTCATTTACCAGCAATTTTGTTTTTTAAATTGAGGAATGCGAAACGAGGCGTGTGTCTGAGTCCCTGTACGACTGCACTAAAAAAAAAAAAAAAAAAAAATTGTTTTTTAAATTGATACAAGCCATGTTCCGTGTGAACTATAGTCATTTTTTCAGTTATTATTTCTGTTTGACCTTTCAGGTTAAAGACGAAAATACTTATGGGGAGAGAGGGCTACAGGAATCGTTGATGTTTTTACAGATGCTAATTTTAGTCCTTGTTGCCGCAGTTAATCAAATATTCAGGAATCAGGAATAATTATACCCCTTCCTGATGCTGGTCTCAGTCCTGTGTCCTATCCACCTTTAACTGCTTGTATAAATAGACTGTATCCAGCCTACCCCCACCTTCCTCCAGAGCGTGTGGCAGGGTTAGTGAGGCTTTCACACCACACCACCACTGTTGCCGAACTGAGACCAGCGTGTGCCAGGGTTAATCAAATATTCACATTTTGTATGGGGCGCGCCACCCACGATAAGGCGTTCGATGAACCATAACAGGTGCAGGCCATGTCTAGCGCAGTGGGAGTGTGCTCTTTTTGTATTGGTCAAGATTCTGTCTCGAAGTGCGTTGCGGTAGTCGTTTTTATGTATGTAATTTATAGGCGTTCATTGAACCATAACGGGTGTGGGCACGGGCACATTAATTGAAGATTCAAGAATCATGAATAATTATCCTTGTTGCCAACATATACAGTGGAGAGGGAACCTTGACCAATACAAAAATAGCACACCCCACACATGTTATGGTTCAATGAACGCCCACTCACAGGTGGTGTGCCCCATGCAAAACATGAGAACTAACTGGCCGTGGACAATTATTCATGATTCCTGAATATTTGATTAAACTGGATACTGAGGCTATCACACGTTAATCCCAGAACATGCGGGACTTACGTCAGCAATGAATGCCTACTCGCGGGTGGCCAGACACCGCCCGGATGTGGTCAATCTATGTGCAAATAATAATGTCAAATGGTGCACCAGCATGCAGAACATAGAGGTGCAAAATAAAATAAATGCACAACTCAAATGTGCCAGGGCCATGTCAGTAGCAGAGGTGTGTGGAGTGCAGTGGTGTCGGTGGGAGGGGAGCGTGTCAGAATGCTTCTGGCCCATTGAACGTGTGAAAGCCCCAGGCTAGTCTTACTACAAGCAGTGAAAGGTGGTTGGAGAACGGGTAGAATTATTCATGATTCCTCAACATTTTATCAACCCCGGCACATGCTGAAGATACATCGGCAATAAGGACTATAAATAACATCCATAAAAACAATTACTCTACCACCACCACCAGATGTTCACTTGGAGAACCTTGACCAATAAAACTGGTCAGAGTGCAGTCGTGTGGGTGGGAGGGGAGCGAGTCTGAACATGTGAAAGCCCCCATATCTTGCGCGCCCACACCCGTTAGGGTTCAATGAAAGCCTACTCGTGGGTGGCCCGGCCCATGCAAAACGTGAGGCTGTCGACAATTATTCATGATTCCTGAATATTTGAATAACCCCGGCAGACACTGGACTCACGTTTCCCGAGTGCAGTGGCAGTAGGCAGTCAGTAGGAGAGGTGTGTGCGAGTGTATTTATAGTAGGGTCAGTGAAAGGTGGGTAGGAGAGGGTATTGAGACCAATGTCAGGAAGGGGTATAATTATTCATGATTTAATATTACATCACGGATCTACATATATATGGTTAGGAAACGTGGGCGACCGCCCTGTTTGTTCAACAATCTCTTCGCATGACTGTTCGCGGGTAGAGCGCTAATTTCCATGGGATCTGCTAGAGGGCTCTGGCAATGGTTCCATTTTTAAACAACAAGGTTTAAAAATGGCGCTGCTGATGGTGTTTTTTTTAAGTAGACTTATTATTCCTAAGGTGTTTGACTAAATGCGTATTTGCAATCATATTTTCAGTAGACTTGACAGCGAAATAGATTATTAAGACCTAAATCTGGTGAATGTTGCCTTGATATTGAATACAAAACAAAAAATCTATGGGAATAAATCTAAAATCTTGATGAAATCTGAAAATCTGGGAATTTTGACTACAGCTTCAACCTTAAGTGACAGAAAATGTGCCATAATTCCAGAAAAAAAACCAATGCACTTATAACCCTAATTCCAACTACCCATGTAGGTATATGCTTGGAATCGACAGTGAAATAGTTTATTATGACCCAGGGCTATTTTTTCCCAAGACTGACTGCCTGAAAAAAATATTTTCGATTAATTCCCATACCCCTTGGCCTTAATAAAGTATTTTACTGTCAATTCCAGGTATATACCTACATGGGACAGTTGGAATTAGGGTTATAAGTGCACTGGTTTTTTTCTAAAGCTACGGCACATTTTGTGTCACTTTGGGTGGGGTCTGTTGCGTGGTTGTGGGTCTATGAGCAGCTCAGAAGGGTAGACTTTGTAGAGTGACTGGTAGAACAACAACATGAAGTGAAACTAGTAGTGTGTCTCTTTATTCACTAGAGGGGGGTACTATATGTAGTATTGTCACGATACACAAGGTGGCGATAGTGTATGTAAGAACAAGTAGAGGACACGTAACATCTTCCCTCCTTTAGACAAAGAGTCTCTGAAACTGAAATGTATAAAGGATAAAACAAAACAACAAGTCATTATAGATAAAAGGTCTTTGATATTATTCAACTGATATGTAGTTGACTAAGAGGTAAAAAGATATATCAGAATGACTTTGTTTTATACTGGGTTATTTATCAGCCATTAAAAACAAAAGTGCATCTTGAAGTTGTCTCAGTCTTTGTATCTAGCTGGGACTTTGATATTTCTTCCCGACCGGGTGGTGTGATTCGGGCTCTGCTGGCAGGCCTCTGCCTGCAACTGGGTCTCAACAGCATCTGCAGTGGCAGTGCCTGGTGTGACTGATGGGGGGCACACAGGACCATCGTAGACTGTGGGAGGTTTCGCCTTGCGTGGTGAGAGGGGCGGTTTGGCAGGGGTTGCCCTGCAAGTTGGCTCAGCTGGGGTCTCAACTGAGCAGGAGTCATCAGTAGAATGGGTTTTAGAACGTAGGAGTCGTCGGTTCCTTCTGAGTGTGGACCCATCATCAGTGGCTACTTCATAGCTCTTGCCACCAAGATGACGGGTGACTGTGGCCTGCTTCCACATTACTTGTCCAGGCTGGGTCGGTTGTACCCGGACATTGTCACCAGGATGTAACATGCCGAGAGTCCTTCTGGCAAGATGACGTTCTGCTGCCTTAGCACGTTTGTTTTCCATGTCTGGTTTCTCATCCTTGGGCTGTTTGGGCCTAAGAGCATCAGTGGTAGTAGGCACAAGGGTCCTAGTCCTCCTTCCCATGAGCCTCTGGCTTGGGCTGGATGAGAGCCCTTCTGTTGGGGTGTTTCGTAGGTTCAGGAGTCCCAGATATGGATCCTCTTTTGCCTTGGCACATTTACGCATCATTCGTTTGACAGTTTTCACTGCTGCCTCTGCCGCTCCATTCGACTGACTGTTTCCTGGGCTTGATGTCTGGTGGGTGAAATTCCACTTTGTAGCGAAGTCATGGAAACTCTCGGATGAGAATTGTGGGCCGTTGTCACTTATGACCGTATCGGGAATGCCATAGCGGGCAAAGTGTTGTTTCAGCTTTGAAATCACAGCTTCAGAGGTCGTTGAGGTCAGGTAGTCCACCTCAATGAAAGTGCTGTAGCAGTCCACTGTGACTAAGTATTCACGGCCTTGGATAGTAAAGAGGTCAGTTGCAACTGTTGCATAAGGACGGTCTGGTACTTTGTTCATGACCAGTGGCTCCGCGGATTGCCGGTCACAGTACATGGCACAAGTGTCACAGTTCTCAATCGCTTGGCGTATTTCGGCTGACATACCTGGCCAAAACACCAGCTCACGTGCACGACGAAGGCAAGAGTTGATACCTAGGTGTCCGGCATGGAGCTTTTTCTTGATGTCAGGCCTGAGTGAGAGTGGGATAACTACACGTTCCCCACGTAGGATGATGCCATCTTGAACTGTTAGCTCATCACGGTAGTCGAAGTAGGGAGTTATTGAAGGCACTACATCTCTCTTCATGTTTGGCCACCCGGCCATGATGACCTTTTTCAGGGTCATTAGGGTGTCGTCAGCTTGAGTTGCCATCTGGATTTGAGATAGCCTATCCATCTTGATTGGTGTGAAGAAAATGTTGTTTACTAGTTCCCCTTTCTTCTTTCCAGGAAGTGGTGCACGGGAGAGAGCATCTGCTACAGGGATTGCCGTTCCTGCTCGGTAGGCAAGGGAATATGAGTATTCCTGTGTTCGCAGCAGTAAGTTTTGTAGTCTCCTCGGTGCCTTGGAGAGTGGTTTCTGAACAATAGAAACCAGAGGCTTGTGATCAGTGATCACATTGACATCTCTACCATAGGTGTAGTGGTGAAATTTGGTTAGCCCATAGCAGACCGCAAGCATCTCTTTCTCGATTTGGGCATACCGAGTTTCAGGATCGGTCAGAGTGCGACTTGCGAAGGCAATAGGCTTCCCATCCTGGAAAAGTGCAGACCCTAGACCGTATTCGCTAGCATCGTTTTCTATGGTGAGTTCCTTTGTGGGGTCATAGAATGCCAGCACTGGAGTTGTTGTAACTAACTCCTTTGCTTTGTCATAAGCACTTTGCTGGTTCTCAGACCAGTTCCATGCGACTTCTTTCCTGGTGAGTATCAGAAGAGGCTGTAAGATGTTAGACAGATGTGGCATGAATTTTGCGAGGTAGTTGATGCATCCTAAGAATCGTCGTAGCTGTTGTAGATTCTCCGGCTTTGGCATCTCGTTGATGGCCTTGACCTTCTCAGGGTCAGACTGTAGACCATCCTTAGTGATCCGATGGCCCATAAAGGTCACTTCGTTCAATCGCAATTCAAATTTGTCACAGTTCAGCTTGATCCCTCTCTCGGCACATCGTTGGAGGAAGATGTCCAGGTTCTGATCGTGTGTGGCTACATCTTTTCCGTGGATGATCACATCATCTGCAATGCATATGACACCAGGGAGTCCATCAAGGGCTTCAAGCAGTCTCCTCTGGAAAATCTCAGCAGAGACTGAGGTACCGAATGGGAGACGGCACCATCTGTACCTTCCATGGCAGGTCTGAAAGGTGGTGAGCAGACTTGAGTCATGGTCCAACTGGACATGCCAATATCCAGATGCGAGGTCGGCCTTGGAGAAGATGCGAGATTGGCCCAATTCATGCAGCTTGTCTTCCAGTATTGGCATGGTGTATCTCTCACGCACAAGTGCTTTGTTAAGTTCCCTTGGATCTATGCATATCCTAAGGTCTCCCGACTTCTTGTGGACTATGACCACTTGACTAATCCATGGAGTTGGCTTAGTGACTTTGGCGATGACACCAAGTCCCTCAAGACGCTTGAGTTCACCTGCCAGTTTGTCTCTGATGGCCACTGGTGTCCTTCGGTTGGCCATGATGATAGGGACAGCATCATCCTTGATCTGGAGATGAGCTATGCCAGGGAGCTGCCCTAGCTCTCCATTGAAAACATCAGGATAGTGTTCAATTATGGTCTCTTTGTTGAGTGAAGCAGGAAGGCATTCTGCAGATGGCTGAGGCTGGATGGCCGCAATGCGTTCCAGATTTTTGTTCATGATGCGGAGCAGATCCATTTTCTCTGCTGTCTTCCACCCGAGTAAGGGGGTACGCTTGTTGTTTACAACAATAAATTCGACTGAGTACTTCTTCATATTCTTCGGGTTGCGTATGGAGAGACGGCAGACACCCACTGGTTTTGACGTTGATTCATTCCACATCTGGAGCGTCCTAGATGTGGGCTGGATGTTAGCAGCATATTTTTCTGGTAGAATGTTTACTGTAGCGCCCGTGTCAATCTGGAAGGTGACTTCTTTGTTATTGATCAGCATCCTGCCTTTAAGTTGAGTAGAGGCTTTTGAGTGGACAGCATCAATCTCATGAACAATGTTGATCCATTCCTCGTCAGAGGTCTCCTCTTCCTGATCTTCAATGTTGTGGACTTTCTTTTTGTCAGTTGGGCACTTGTAGTGGAAATGGTTTTCCTTGCCACAGGATGAGCATTTCTTGCCCCAGGCTGGGCATTTTTCCTTCTTCATGACATGGGTGCGACCACAGAACTTGCACTCTCGCTCATCTGGATCATGGCCTTTGTGACTGGCTCTCATCTTGTCTCTTGACGGTTTTGTTTTCTTTTGTCGGTAGCCATTCGTGGCAGCGACTTTGTGCACCGGGTCGGGACGGAGGGCACGGCCTTGAGTCGAGGCATTCTCGGCAGATTTACATGTGTCGACTGCCCGCTGGAGAGTTAGGTTCCTTTCTTTCAGGAGTGATGTCTGAGTTTCAGAATCATGTATGCCAATAACGATCCGATCCCGTAAAATAGAGTCAACACAATTGGCGCAATAGTTGCACGTTTTTATGAGAGACCTGATGGACGAGTAGAAACTCTCAAAAGTTTCACCCTCATTTTGGGCCCTTTTGTTGAAAATGAAACGCTCATACGTCTCGTTCACCTCTCCAACTGCAAACTGGTCGAATCGTTCAAGGATTTCATCGACGGTTCGTTGAGCCTCAGGCGTCGTGAAATCAAACCCATTGTATACACGGAGGGCGTCATCACCAAGCGTATGGAGGAGTAGAGCGACCTGATACACGGCTGGTTGTCTGTCAAGTTGGGCAATGACAGCATAGTTTTTCCATTTCTGTTTGAAGAGCTTCCAATTTTCAGTAATATTAGAGTCTAGGGTGAGTGGTTGTGGTGGCCTGATCCCATGGACTGGGGGAATGGGTTGTGCATCAACCATTATTAGCAGAAAATGGAGGAATTAGCACACACACAGAGTTCAGGCAACCCAGACCCTTTGCACTACCACAATTATTAAAACACAGAGTTCAGAAGAGTCATATGAAGTGCAGTAAACAGGCGGAAGTGCTAATGATGGTTCAGACCAGCACCAACAGCAGTTCCCAGAAGATCAGTCTAATAAGTACCACCACCACACTATGAAGCTCCAACACCAGTCACAGCAGGAAATCAGTTGTGGAACAACTTGCAATTATACTTGAGACACAGAGTAGTTGTCCAGCAAGTCAGAGAGTTCACTAGTGTAATGGTTTACACAGCTAGTGTTGAGCATATGGGAGATGTCCCCTATTATCACTCAGTCATGTGGTCTCACTTCAGAGGGGCCTATATTTGAGAAATATAGAGTTTGGGCATTCCCCACCTGTTTGTGTCATTCCATTAACAATAATCTTCAACCGCTGCCACCATGTTGCGTGGTTGTGGGTCTATGAGCAGCTCAGAAGGGTAGACTTTGTAGAGTGACTGGTAGAACAACAACATGAAGTGAAACTAGTAGTGTGTCTCTTTATTCACTAGAGGGGGGTACTATATGTAGTATTGTCACGATACACAAGGTGGCGATAGTGTATGTAAGAACAAGTAGAGGACACGTAACAGGGTCGGCGGTCAAAATTCCCTGATTTTCCAGTGAAAAATCCAGAAAATTCAGCTTCTTAAATTATTCCCTTGCCCCTAAGCCTTAATAGACTATTTCACTGTTGATTCCAAGTATATATCTACATGGGACAGTTGGAATTATGATTCTAAGTGCACCAGATTTTTCTGAAGTTACGGCACATTTTGTCTTAGAACATTTTGGGCCGGCTGGCAAATTTCTCTAATTTTCAAGCAGTCAGTCTTGGGGAAAATTATTTTCGATTCATTCCCATACCCCTAGGCCTTAATAAAGTATTTAACTGTCGATTCCAAGTATATACCTACATGGGAAAGTTGGAATCATGGTTCTAAGTGCACTGGGTTTTTTTCCTGGGAGGTGGCATATTTGGTCTAACATTAGTTTAGGCCAACCATGAAATTTCCCTGATTTTCTGGTAGTCAGTCATGAAAAAACAATTTTTTGCCCACCAAGGCTTGAGAAACCTTTAGGTAGTCTTTTTTAAGTATATAACAATTGGCACAAATTAGGTGACTTTAGCTCTCAGCACCCCTCAGAAACCAGTCATTCTCACGTGGTCAGCTCCAGAAAGTCAAAGATTTGAAAATATAACCCATATAGCAAGCCTTAATATTTTGTTTGTTGGTTGATTCCAGCTATGTTCCTACACAGAATAGTTGTTGTTATGGCCCTAGGTGTGCTGGGAGTTTCTAAACAATTGGCACAAATTGGGTGACTCTACCTCCAAGCACTACTCACAAATGGTATTTGAAATGATCAGCGAAGAACAATCAAAGAGCTATCAAAATGTTTTCCTTTCCACCAAGGCTTGAGAAACCTTTTGTCTAGTCTTTCCAAAGTATATACCAAGTATATAAATAACTATGTTTGCACCTTTCAACAAGTTTTTAGTGGTTTGATAGAAAACATTCTGCCGTTATGGTGGTGCCGTCCTGGTGGCAAAAACGGGAACTAGAGAACAATAGCGAGGCATCGATAGATAGGCCAGCCGCCCTATGTTGCCTATCCATGTCATCCAAGTCTGTGATTACATTTATCATATTTGGACTGATTAAAATTATTTTTTTCTTGATTTCTTAAAACATTTATACCGGTACCGGTACATTACTTGCTAAACCGAAATTATGGCAATGCCATAATAGCTATTTATCCTCGTATAGGCCTACTTTGTAAGGCTCTTTCTTTTCCAATCCGGAGATCAATGCGCAACCAACTTACTGTGTGGTGCTATCAACCTAATCAAAAGCACATGGTGTCTCTGATTCTTTGGTGTTAACATAGGTAAAGTATTCACCCCTGATCTCTATCCTGTTTGGGGACAGGGCCGGGTATACTGGCTAGTGTTAACACTGTTATCCAGGCAAGGGGGTTCTGTAATTGTGTTGTCATATGTATAGATACAAAATCACAGATCTACATTGTAGATGTCTGGACTTACTCCCAATTTCCAGTGATAAGCCTGTAATAATATATATATATATATATATATATATATATATATATATATATATATATATATATATATATATATATATATATATATATATATATATATGTTTATTACCAGCCAGAATATTGCAGTAAAATCTTGACTTCGAATATCTCGTAGTACGACTATCCTTCACTAGAGAGCGCCCATGCTTGCATATGACTTGTACGCCACCTGGTAGTCTGTTTGGAAACTACTCGGGATAACAGAGCCTGTTCCCGGTTGTAGGCTTTTGCCGACAGGTACCTGTTGCACGGAAGGCGCCAGGTTCGAGCCTGACATTAGTCATTACTGGGTGTTAATATTATATATTCAATGCTTTATACATTGTATAAACCATTGTTTATGTTTGCACTGTAAGTCGTGGCCATTATGAGGTATGTTTTTACTGTTGTCAACTTTGCTTTGGTTAATTCTGGTAATTTTGTAAGGTCCATGCTTTACAGGGCTGGCCACATCATGATGATCATCTTGACATGCCTTGCCCTTTGCAATAGTGAGTTTTCCGTTTAGCGCCACCATGCGGTCATGTTGCATGGCAATGCGGCCGTTCTGCCAACTATGCTGTGGCTTTCGTGCTCGTAGTTGACGACGTAATATCATCGCTAATCGCTCGGATATTACTACGCGTCAACTACTCGGAGATTACGGCCACTCGTACACAAAACCAGTCATTATTAGCAGGTGGACGGTTGGTTTTTAGGTTATGGCTATAGCCTACTGTAGTACACATGCTTGTAAAGTCACTAGATAACCAGACCACACTTTTGCTTTTTATAGCTAACTAAGTACAGATATGAATATGATTTCTGTTTTGGAAAGAAGGTTTTATGGTGGTACAATGCCTTACAGTTTTGATATTTAATATTTTGGCATGGATTTCAAAAAGAAGAAGAAGGGAATTCAGTTGGGGGGGGGGGGGGACCTTTGGAGTTACAGGTCCATTTTTAAGAACTCCTTTATGGACATTTTCTACCCCTTAAACTGGTTGAATCAGAATATGATATGCCTCATTTGAAAGAAAATAAAAAAACAGTAGGTACTAGGAAGTGGATTTTTCTAAGTAAATTCTATACTTACAGAGATATTCAAGTATTTCTTAAAAGTGGGGGGGGGGGGGGGTGGGGGGGGGGGGGGTCAGTGAAATGGGCATGCTCAAACAGATGTTTACTCAATATTGATTTACATTCAGCATAAGTGTAACCTTTACAATCCCCATATGTGGCACTGACAGTTGCTTACACCCTAGGAAGTGTCAATACTAAGGTGAAATGTATATTTGTTGTGCTATTCATGTATTTTTGCCAAATCTCATAATGGGAGGGGGGAGGCAGCAGGTGTATGAGTGGATGGTGTATTCATCATATTTATGTGTACTACAGTAGGCTATAGCCATAACCTAAAGACCAACAGTCCACCTGCTAATAATGTATGGTTTTTTTATATATATTTGTTCAAGCTAGTAATCGGTAGGAAAGAACTACACGGTCATAGTGGTTCCCCCCTAGCCTACCTAATTATGGTGAACAAGTCAACAAAGTTTGCCCAGTGTCAGCAGTAGCACTAGCAGGCTGTATAACAGCCCACAAGTAGGGGAAGTGCTTCAAAAATAAAATTCAATGAAATGCTTAGGAGTTTTGTAGAACAACAGACTAAATTATCATCAATAGTATTGAGTACAAAGAACTACAATACTGCAAAGTCTAAATCACATTGAGATGATTTGAAATATGTATACGTAAATGTTATTCTATGAGAAGTGAGAAGGGAGGGAGGGATGTAAAATTATTTGCAATACTATTTACTACCAGATATTAGCTTGACCTACTTTACATAGAAACAAAGTTGTGTCCCCCACATGGCTAGGGAGCATGCAGACAGGTCTGTGTGCACTCATCCATGAATGATCACCATGAAGCAAACGTTTTATATATAGGTTTTATACATATGTGTGCATTGAGCCATGACCTGCTGACTTCACAGAGGAGTAGGGCTTTAAATATCCAATCAATGCAGGCCCTTGTCTATTCATGGACTCCCTCCCTCCCTCCCTCCCTCCCTCCCTCCCTCCCTCCCTCCCTCCCTCCCTCCCTCCCTCCCTCCCTCCCTCCCTCCCTCCCTCCCTCCCTCCCTCCCTCCCTCCCTCCCTCCCTCCCTCCCTCCCTCCCTCCCTCCCTCCCTCCCTCCCTCCCTCCCTCCCTCCCTCCCTCCCTCCCTCCCTCCCTCCCTCCCTCCCTCCCTCCCTCCCTCTGTATTGAGTTTTAAAGGCCAATATTTCTATTTGATAATGCACTCTTAGCTCTTGTTTACTTAGAATGTAGATTCACAAATTCATTCTCATGCCTTAGACTTAAGTTTTTTGTTTTTTTTCTTATCATAGAAAATGTACAGTTTTTAACTTTTGACATAGCAGACGTTCGGTATCGGACCTAGCGGAAACAACATGGACGGAATGCCAGATGTCACCGGAAACACACCTAGAACTAGAAGGGGTAAAGAATAGTGTCTTTTAATTCATATAGTGACTTAATTGATTCTCCATATCCTTATAAGTTATAGAAATAATTAGCAGGTGGACGCTCGGTCTCATTATGCAGGGGTATATGACGAAAAGCATAAATGACTAGGTTACTTTTCTACTAAACTGTAAAATAACGTAATCAGATAAGTGAAAGAGGAAATATGGGAAGTAATTTTTCAATGATGAATTGATCAGATGAAAAGTAGTAACTACTAACTATGCTTGATATGTAAATCAGGGTTCGCACAGAACCAGGAAAAGACTGGAATTATGCTTTTGGTTTTTCCAGGCCTGGAAAAGTCTGGAATTCTCACAGAGGGCCTGGAAAATTTAGTTTTGCATGAAAATAATTTTCTAGTGTATGAAATTCTGGTCATTATTAGCTTTTCTTAACTATGGTACGTGACTGCCTATGAAATTTAAGTGACTTGGGTTAAATAATTACAAAAAAACTTTTTTGCTAATAATATAGCATGGTTTTGATTATTTGTCTTCATATTTCATTCACTAGCAAGATGGTATTGATTCACATTGTTATGTGCCTGGAGAAGAAATATTAGAGCCTGGAAAAGCCTGGAAAAAACCTGGAATTTTAATGGGCTATCTATGTACGAACCCTGTGTAAACGGCATGATCCACTGCGCCGGTGGTATGGCATGAAAACGGGAGTGTTGTAATCATGTTTATATTGTACAAAATCGCCGGCCCGGTGACCGCCAGTACCCTTTGGCTAGTGACCAGCGGGTAACTGGCGTGCTTAAGTGATTAAAATGGCGTTTTGAATTATTTTCAGGTATAAAATATTAAGCAAACATGCTAACTGTAGGCGAAACATATTGTTCTCGGTCAATGACGGAAAATACTTATAACATATTGTGGCAGGCAGGCAGGAAGGGAAGGAGGATGCCTCCGCCGGTGGTGGACTGAGACCCACCGCCGGTGGAACGAGATGTACGGGCTCGCTGTAGATGGAAGGACGGATGAACCTGCTGGCGGTGGAGAGGTCCACCGCTGGTGGACGAAACAGCCGCTAAGGGCGGGGACCCACCGCCGGTGGAGGAGGTCCACTGCCGGTGGTCGGGACCCACCACCGGTGGAGGGACCCACCGCCGGTGGACGAAACTGCCGCTAAGAACCGCTGTACATGATCCCCGTGTTAGGGTTATTCGTATTCCTATATTAACTATAGACAGGCTGCCGGCTCGGCGGCAGGGGTGTGGCTAAGGCTAGGCCGGAAGTGCTCTGGTTGAGCTCTCGTGCATAAGTGACCACAGGGTGCTCAACCGCCGGTGGAGGAGGTCCACCGCCGGTGGTCGGGACCCACCACCGGTGGAGGGACCCACCGCCGGTGGACGAAACTGCCGCTAAGGGCGGGGACCCACCGCCGGTGGAGGAGGTCCACCGCCGGTGGTCGGGACCCACCGCCGGTGTAATAGATCCACTGCCGGTGGATGAGGACCCGCCACTGGTGGGCAAGGAACCACCAAGGAAGGCAGGACTGACTGACAGCCGGGGAGACGCCGTGACGTCATCGACGGCCTATAAAAGCAGCGAATTGAGCGCCCTGTGGTCACTTATGCACGAGAGCTCAACCAGAGCACTTCCGGCCTAGCCTTAGCCACACCCCTGCCGCCGAGCCGGCAGCCTGTCTATAGTTAATATAGGAATACGAATAACCCTAACACGGGGATCATGTACAGCGGTTCTTTATTGCAATAAAACCTGTTATCAACTCTATTTCTCTTGTTCTCGTGGTTTGTCTTTCTGCTACATTGGTGGCAGCGGTGGGATAACACCCCCCTGGTACTGCGGAAAGACCCTGAGTCAGAGACTTTAGAGGAGAGCGGACAAGAGATAACCGCCCCCATGGATGATATGGAGGCTGAACGACAACGGTTGATGCAGGGCGCCAGAGGCAACCTGGTACAATTAGAGGAAGAGGCCTGGCTCGGGTTTGTTGACGGCACACCCAAGAGCGGCGATGGTGACGCGATGACGTCCAGGGACGGACCGCCCCGGGGCCCGGCACAGGAGGAAGAACGGGCCGTGAAAGGGTGGGTCCCCACCGAGTTGGGACCGGCGGGCTCTGAGGGAGGAATCGCTGACTGGCCATGGAATTGCCGGATGGGGGGGGGGCTGGGCGGAACCCCGGGGGGAGCGCCCCCTCCCCCACCCCCGAGAGGAAGCCATGCTGGGTTGTGTTTTGGGCTGGAGATGGCATGGGTGAACGAACTGCCGTGAGAGGCTGGCCCGCGGGGAATCGCTCGACACCCTGGCAGGCTCGTCCTGGTTCTCCACCTTAGACTTGGTCAGTGGGTACTGGCAGGTGGGGGTCGCCGAGGCTGACCGGCCCCGCACCGCTTTTTCCACCCACCGGGCACTGTATCAATACCGAGTAATGCCTTTTGACCTTTGCAATGCCCCCGGGACATTTGAACGCCTCATGGAGGTGGCGCTGACCGGCCTCCAATGGACCAGCTGCCTGGTATATCTAGACGATATAATCGTCTTCGCGCCAACCTTTGAGGAACACCTCCGGCAGCTGCGGGCTGTCTTGGAGCGGTTACGCCAGGCTGGCCTCCGGATCAAACCCTCCAAATGTGAGCTCGCCAGACGGGCAGTCCACTTCCTGGGCCACGTGGTATCAGAGAACGGAGTGGCGACCGATCCCGAGAAAATCAGGGCGGTGGAGGAGTGGGGGACGCCGGCCTCGGTGAGTGAGATCCGCAGTTTCCTGGGGTTGGCCGGCTACTACCGGTCCTTTGTGCCCGACTTTGCCATGGTGGCTAAGCCTCTGTCGGCGGCGGCGGAAAAAGGGAGGTCCTTCCGGTGGTCCACCGAGTGCGAGGAAGCGTTCCTAGGGCTAAAAAGACTATTGACCACCGCGCCGGTCCTGGGCTACCCCGACGAGGACGGCCAGCTGGTCGTCGACACCGACGCGAGCGATGTAGGCCTGGGGGCGGTGTTGAGTCAACGACAGCTAGGAGTGGAGAAAGTGCTGGCCTATGCCAGCCGCACCCTCACAAAACCCGAGAGGGCTTACTGTGTGACCCGCCGGGAGCTCCTGGCCATCATCTTCGGGGTACGCAAGTTTCGTCATTACCTGGTGGGCCGGCCGGTGGTGGTCCGTACTGACCACGCCGCGCTGAAATAGTTGCTAGGGATGAAAGATCCCGAAGGCCAGATGGCCCGTTGGATTCAGATCCTAGGCTGTTATGACCTGAACGTCCAACACCGGCCAGGACGCTCTCATGGGAATGCGGACGGACTCTCCCGGGACCCCTGTCGGCAGTGCGGGCGGGAGGAGCCGGAACGCTGTGCCGCTATAACACGGGGACGAGGCCGAGTGCTACCACCGCCGGAGGAGGAGGAGGATGAGGGAAGTGGGGATCTACCCCTGGGTCTGGCCTCCTGGGTAGAGCAACAGGAGGCGGATGCGGTTCTGGGGCGGGTCCGACGGTGGGTGCTGACCCCTTGAGACCCCCCCGGAGCCCCCGAGGGAGGAAGATGACGAAGAGGTGCGCACCTGGTGGGCTCAGCGGGAGCGCCTAGTGTTGAAGGAGGGATTGGTAGGGCGGTAGTGGTTTGTACCTGGGGGCCGCCGAACGTTCCAGGTACCCCGGGACCAGAGAACCGCCGTACTCTTGGAGGTACACGGTTCACCCCTGATGAGACACCTGGGACGGGACCGTACGATACGGTGCTGTCAGGAATGGTATTATTGGCCTCACTTCAGGAGAGACATGGTGGCCGCCCTAGCCCGCTGTGAGGCGTGCTTGAAGCGTAAGCCACCGCCGGGCCCCCACAGGGCCCCGATGGGACATGTAGGGGTCAGCTCGCCGCTCGAACGGGCCGCCCTTGACATCATGGGCCCGCTGCCTCGGACCCCCCGGGGGAACCGCTACATCTTGATCGTGGCAGATTATTTTACCAAGTGGGCGGAGGGAGTGGCCCTTCGCAGAGGCAGAGACAGTGGCCTGCACCTTTGTGGAAACTTTCGTTTGCCGCATGGGCCCCCCCGTCACTCTCCATTCGGACCAAGGGAGGAACTTCCAGGCGGCAGTCTTCAAGAATGTTACATGCCTGCTGGGAATTGCTCAAACCCGGACGTGCGCGTTCCGCCCCCAGAGCGACGGAATGGTGGAGAGGGCCAACCGAACGGTGGAGGGGTTGCTGGCCATGGTGGTTAAAGACGACCAGCTAGACTGGGACCTCCACCTACCCTTGGTGATGAGCGCTTACCGGTCCTCGGTACACCATTCCACCGGGGTAAGCCCCAACATGATGATGCTGGGGAGAGAAACGAGCGCCCCCCTCTCGCTGGTCTACCCAGAGGAGGGGTGGCCGGGGGTCACCGGGGAGGATTACGCTGCCCACCTCCAGTTGGGGATGGAGAAGGCTCATGGTTGGGCCCGCCGCCAATTGGGGAAGGCGGTGGCGAGACAGCGGCGTAACTACGACCAGCGCGCCTCCGCCCGAGTGATCCCGGAGGGCGCCACGGTGTATTATTTTCATCTCCTCAAACACCCGGGGCGGTCTCCTAAGCTGGAATCGTGGTGGACGGGCCCCTGGACGGTATCCGCCCGCATAGGAGGGCCCGTTTACGAGATACGGTGGGGACAGAAGCGAAGAGTAGTACACCAGGACTCCCTGAAGGTGGCGCCGCCAGCTGAACAACTGCGGCGGGTCTGCCACCTACCGGGTGACGCCTTAACTAACGTAGCACAACCGACAATGGACGCCAACAGATCAGCGGTCGAGTGCTACTTCGGCAATTTCGAACGCAAAGAGGGCTCGGGACGATCTGGAGTGTGGTCGACGGGCAGAGACAGACAGAGGGGGCACTCTAGAAGACGGTCGAACACCTGGCGGAGGGCGGAGAGACAGAAAGCGGCTAGAGGCAGAGAAGCAACAGACGACGGGTTAGCAGACGCCGCCTCTGGGAGCTCTGGGGGGGGGGGGGGGTGGGGGGGGGGAGTGCGGAGCGTAATCTCGCGACCCACGAGAGAGCCCGAGAAACCAGCAGCGCCAAAGATGTCGGCCAACAAGAAATTTGAATGTCTGGAATGCGGCAGCCAGTTTACGCGGGCTGATGGACTGAAACGGGGCTAAATACCGGAGCGTCCAGAAGCCTGACTACGTAAAACACCTCCGCAAGCACGACCACCGGTGGTCGCACTACCCGGACGAACTTCCTATGCCCACGCCGATGAGGTTCGAGGCGGGAGGAAAGACGGCTGTCGGTGGACGGAAGAAGGGAGCTCGCACGACGGACAAGGGAGAGTCTACTAAAGACAAGCCAGAAGCGGGACCGGTGTCCAGAGTGTTGGCCGAGTCCACCCCGCCCAGCACCGGGGGAACCGCATCGCTTACCCCGTCGCTGACAGACCCGGAGGTATTCCTTGGACTTGACAGTGATGACGACAGCAGGGCAGTGATACTGGAGACCGAGGAGGCCCTTACACACCTCAGCGAGGGGGAGGCCACCCCGGACCGCCCCCGCCGGCCCCGTACGCCGAGCCCTGGGACAAGAAGAGACGCCAATCCCCGAGGATAAAGGGGAAGCGGGAGGAGCGGGGACGGTCCCCCGCGAGACGAGTGAGACACCGGTCTCCCCGGGGAGGGGAGGGGGAACCATGCAGCTCCCCACGCACCGCCCGGCGGTCCGGCTCTGCCACCCCACCTCCCATAGAGGAGGGAACTCTTCCCCCCCCCCCCCTACACCGACGCGGGAAGGAAAGAAGAAAGAGGCCGGCCACGAGAGTGAAAAGCCAACCACCTCTGCCAGCCCCCCCCCCCCCGTACGAAGAGGAAGGCGCTGTCCCCGGTGGCGGGCCCGAGCCGGGAGCCGGATAACCCACTGCCGGAGGAGGAGGGCACCACCTCGATGCAGGTGACAGACCAGGAGGCCAGTCCACTCGGACTATTCGCCTGTGGACTGGACCACAAAGACGATGAAGAGGTGGGGCCCCCCCAGCCGATGCCAGCGCCACCGGCGGCGCTGCTCTCTCCTGGGGACCTGGGGGAGCTGTCTAGGATACTCAAGGATTTGAGTGAAGCCCGGGACCGCCCAGTCGGAGGGGGCCCGGTAGCGTGCTCCCTGTTGTCACAGCAAGCAGCGGCCATCCTCACCGGTCTGTCGCCCCTAGTGGAGAGCGTGACGTCGGGGTGGCCAAACCACGGTGGAGGGAGCTCTGGCACCGTGCCGCCTCTCTCGCGGCAAGCCCCGAGGAAGGGGGAGGCGGCTCGGACTCGACCAGACTCTGCTACCTCTCCCGTGACGGCCCAGGACCGCCGGACCGCCGCCAACCGCCCACCATCCCCCTCCCAACTGGAAGAGGACGGGCTGCCGTCAGAGGGGAGCAAACGTGAGCCAGTACCCACTCGTGGGGGAAAGGGGGGGGGGCGCCGCCACCTCCGGCCCCCAGGAGGAAACCCGGAAGGGGGATCCCCAGAGATCCAAGGACGCGGGAAAGGGGGGCACCAGGAAATCCTCAGCACCTAAACGCCGGATGGAGCAGCTGGTGGTGGCGCCTCTGCCGGTGGCCCCGGGCATACTGGAGTTCGACACTGTCAAGGCGGTGGTGGCTGTATGGGACCGGAAAAGTAACGTGAGGATCGTCCCACCACCGAGACCAGAGGGAACCGTCAACTACGGAGTAGAGCTACCCTGGGTTGAGGAACCGACAGACAACCTCGGGTCGTGGGCCCACCAACAGGAGCCCTACCACTTCCGCTGGGAGGGCCGCCATGTGGTCAGAGGGAGTCAGCTCTCCAGGTGCGCGGTCTCTGAGCGAGGGGAGGTCACTGTGACCTACGAAAGGTCAACCACATACCTGAGGGTGAGTGGAAATGCTTGCTATTGTCTATAACCCGACCGGTGGATGTACTTCCCCGGGAACATCTCAAGGCCCACCGGCCACCCCCCTCCGGCTGTACTGGTGGATGGGGATCGGTAACGGGATGAAGCACGACCACGGTATAGTGGAGAAAGGAGGTGGGGGGGGGGGGGGGTTGGTTTTCCACCGGTCACCCAGGAGAGAGGGGAGCAAGGGGGCAGTAATGGCCAAAGTAAGCGGGATGCTGATGGGCGAGAAGGAAGGGGAATAGGGGAGGAGGAGACCTACTGCGTACCAATAGTGTGTCCTTCATATTCCAGAGCTCACGGGGAGAGGAGGCGGTGGACCCTCCAGGATCAGATCCCGGAACCTCGGGCGGTGGTGACGGTGGAAGGACCGGCGGCGACCAGAGAAGAACAGGAGGAGCGCGACCCCGATAGTCCCCCCTATGGGGCCCCCAGAGTAAGCCCGGTAGACCCCCTTATGGGGTCACCGCGGTAAGACGGAACCTGAAGAGTTGTGTTGAAGCTATTATTCTTAATAAATGTTACTGTATTGAATGTTTCTATACTCGTTAATTTTTAGCTTGTCTAGGGTAAGCTCCACCGGAGCAGGCCTGTAGAATTTCCCTTAAGGAGGCCAAACCGAGTCGAGGACCCGCCACTGGTGGGCAAGGAACCACCAAGGAAGGCAGGACTGACTGACAGCCGGGGGGACGCCGTGACGTCATCGACGGCCTATAAAAGCAGCGAATTGAGCGCCCTGTGGTCACTTATGCACGAGAGCTCAACCAGAGCACTTCCGGCCTAGCCTTAGCCACACCCCTGCCGCCGAGCCGGCAGCCTGTCTATAGTTAATATAGGAATACGAATAACCCTAACACGGGGATCATGTACAGCGGTTCTTTATTGCAATAAAACCTGTTATCAACTCTATTTCTCTTGT
The DNA here is from genome assembly GCA_950022655.1 of Alentia gelatinosa. Classification (NCBI taxonomy): domain Eukaryota; kingdom Metazoa; phylum Annelida; class Polychaeta; order Phyllodocida; family Polynoidae; genus Alentia; species Alentia gelatinosa. Next base: position 54,043,131 of record OX465588.1, on the reverse strand, counting down.
TCTCGTGGTTTGTCTTTCTGCTACAATATATTATATACCCATGCAGTATATTTGATAATTATGTACTGCTACTCTCGGTGCAGTATACATTGTATACTGAACTCTGTGCAGTACACTGTTATACTGAACACGTTGAAACCTCAGCAGTGTGTGGGGTTTCACGTAGACATGTCTTCTATGCTAATATATGGTAAGATTTTATTCATTTTGGGTATATAATAGATATAGAACGACCTACCATGATTGTATATGCTACAAAACTCAATGTATATTTTTACAGAACTCGGCCTGGGGCCTCGTTCTGTAAAACACAACAATTCTCCATCTCGTTTTGTAGCATGTACAGCATGGTCAGGACCTTCTATTTAAATATTTTCTGTTATTGACCGAGAATGATACAAGTTTCGCCTACAGTAAGGACGGTTCCTAATATTGTTGACCCTAGTCACCTGATCACATACCCCATACTTCACACTGTGACTTATGGTCATAAATACCATGAGTATGACTGTATGAAAAGGATTGACCCATACCGAATGATAGGGACTGCCAAATATTGACCAACCAGTTTTACACATTTAAACAAAAAATAATTTTGATTTTTAAAATTTGTTTTTCAGTGGTCACCCTGCTAGGCTCCATATACCCAAGTGTATCATCCCTGAAGGAATATTTACAGACTGTGATAGCAGACCCTGAGTGCAAAGAAGGCCTTGAGCTCCAGGGAGACTCACCCAGGTAGTAACTTTGTTATTCCTATCATTATGTCACACTGTTAGTGATCATACCCATCATTCTGAAAATACTAAGTATTGTCTTGTGTTTCCAGGTTTTATTTACATGTTTCACAATCAGTGTTACATTCGGTTATTAGGGGAGACAGGGAACAGTTTTTGCGGCTTACATTATAATACATTACAGTAATGTATTCTGAATAATTAGAGCTTCGATACCGCCGATACCGGTCCGCGGGCAGCGACACCAGTGTATTTTTATATATCGTATAGGCACCCGTTGCGGTTCAGTGTATTTATATATATTGCAACAGGCTTACACCTCCCTCCCTCCCTCCCTCCCTCCCTAGTGGGTGGGTCCCGCGGGCGCCGATACCAGACGCGTTGGATGGAATTAGGGCCCTGTTTCATAAGTAGCGGAATTAATTTAATTTGAATGGGATTTGTGTTTGATAAAGACACATTTAAACTGCTATTTGGGGATGTATGAGAGGGTCGACTCTCTCATTTATAGCGGTAGTTATAGCGGTATATAACGGAAACTCATGCTATTAACGAACGAACCGCTTTTAACGAACCTTCCGCTGCTTATGAAACAGGGCCTAGGTCAAATAGGTCACCAGCACACCCGTTGCGGTTCAATGAATACCTACTAGCGGGTGGGTCTCGCTCTGGCCAGATGTGGTCCGCACCCGGCGCCCGCGGGACATACCCGCTAGGGAGGGAGAGAGGTGGAAGCCTGTTGCAATATATAGTCTATTTTTGTATTGGTCAAGACTTCTTCTGCTATGTTGTCACTCGCTGTGTCTGCCATGCTGCGGGTGTGTTATAAGAGACACAAATTCAACTTTAAAAAACAAATTTCCCGATATCCTAATTAGATCCAAAGTTCTCGAATTTTTCTTTATGATCAAAGGAGAACTAGTTTATGGAGACTCCAAACTTCAGGTTGAGCGTATATTGACAATTAGAGACAACAAAATATGAGAAATTGTAGTGGCTACTTGTCAAAACTTTAGGAGAGACAACCTGATACGGACTGAACAGGTGAAATGGTCACACCAAACTGACACATGGGCACCTCCTAAGAGGTGAAGTAGCGCCTGTGTGCCAGACATGCAACACTCCCCTGAGTGTAAAACATCTCATGCTTCATTGTCAGGCCACAAAAAAGAGCAGGAAGAAATTCCTAAAGAATGTAACAGCAATGTGCAGTGTTTTCCTTAACAGTGGCAAGAGAGAGATTCTTGACTTCCTCAAGATTTTCGATAAGATATAATCAAGAAGAGTGAGATGCCTGGATCAACCAGTCAGCATACCCTCTCATTGCAAAAAGATATGCAGATTTTAGTAAAGTAAACCAAAGTAAGTCTAATTGAACAAATTGGACGTTAAACTACCCAAACAAAGAAACAAACTTCTTATATCGGCCTGATGTGTTTAAAAAAAAAAAAAATTTAATATAGCTTATTAATTCATATTCTACAGATACATCAGCCTCCTGGACACGCTGCTCGTCTGTCACGAGGAAGTTCTGCCCAGGGTTACGGACTACAAACAATTAAGTTACCAAGACGAAATAATTGTCAAAGTGGTCGAGGTATGTATGTATCTTTATATATATATATATAATTCTGCTGTACGTAACACTTTTGTAATTTCCTTTTGTATAAAAAGTGATGCAGTAATTGGATGGAAACAATTGATTTAGAGTTAAAGAGAAACTATTCTTTGAGTAAAATGATATCTTTAAGAAATAAGAGGGATATGATTTGAGATAGAAACAAATTAGAATTTTATAGTGAGCAATTCTAATTTAACAAATTGGACGTTAAACTACCCAAACACACAAACAATTACAGTTAGCATCTAGATGATCACAAGTGAAATTTGGTGTATATATCTCTTTCAGAGATTGCAGCGGAATGGACAGAATAAAAACCTTCTTGCATATGGAGTTGGCAAAGTATGACTTGTGGATATTTCCACTCTATATTTGATTAATTGTTGCATTACAGTTAGAGAAGACATAACTGTTCTAAGACTTATCAAGTCATTCTTGTCTCAAATTTATACTGCGAGAGCATTACTATGGAAATACAGTTTGAAATGTTCTCATTTGTTTTCATATTGTAGAAATCTGCGAAAAATATGTGTTGTAGGTAATCTTTGATAATTCGCCCATTTTTAACTGATAACTGATTAAAAAAATATAAGATTGATAAGGTTACCTATTGAGAAATCCTAAATTGGGTGATCATAATAAATTGTACCAAATGTGGCCCAATATCACAAGAAGACTTTATTTCAGAGTATAGTACATCTGATTTTTTGGAATTGTTTAACAATGTATTGCACACCCACACAATGGAAGGGACATTTATATTCATAAAATGAGAAAGTTTAGAGTACGAGGCAGAAAGGTCTGTCCCCAGTAAAAAAATGTACATACCGTAAGATGAATATATCACACAAAATTATAGGGGTGATTCACATTTTAGATGTTGAAAATAATAGACAAGAAAAAATAAAGCCAGAAATATCTGGACCAGGAGTAGCCCCGATTTTCAGATATATCTTTGATTTATGCCTGAACACAGGTTGCTGAATATAAGATAAAGGGTCGGGATAACTGGGTTATGAAACCTCCCCGGCATCTTTTCCCAGACCTCACTGACAAACCTGAAAAAATATACGTGCTGCTACTTTGGTACATGAGTTATGTTTTATTAACATTCAGGCTTCGGGTAATGTACACAGCCAGATGTACAACTCAGTGGAGGTAGAAAGCATTTACCCAAGTCACACTCGCAGCTTTCTGATGTCAAAACCATGGAAAACACTATTACTCCGGTAAGAAAGCAATCATTACCTCCAATAAGTGGTTTCCATTCATTATTCAAGTCGTTCATAATCTGTGAACTTTATGTTGCTGTACGCATTTCACAGACCCAATAATAAGAGGGTTGGGCATTACTAGCATGGGGGTAATGACCGACTCTGCCAGACCTTAAGATTGTCGCTGTGACACCTTCACCGACTGCTCCCAATTCTGAGTAGGCTGATGAAATAGCGAAGGTCTGTATTCCCACGTCCTACATCCAAGTGTTATACACCGATTTGCAGGGGTGCAGGTGATTTGCAGGTGATTATAGCTCTGAAAACAGTTTTCCGATATCTTAAAAAGAACAGAAGTTATTAAAATTTACATTATTGTCTATCACCTAATAATTCACTACTTTAAGGCAATTTTAACATGAAAGGGTTATGATACTGTCGATATGTAAATAAAACAATGAAATTACTAAATTCACTGTTCTGAGGGTATTTATAACCAAGGCGATCTTAATTATCAACCATAAAGATCAGTGCTGCGGGCTATAGAGGTGCACCTGTTGAAGGTGCGGTCTGCACCTTCAACAGGTGCACCTCTATACTGCTGACGCGCCACCATGGCAGATGTACCAAAAGAAAGCCAGGAAGGATTTGACTGGAGAGTTGATCTACCATTAGCAAACCTGTGATTACCCTATGGCTTCAAGGACTTCAAAAATCGAAGATGAATAGGAGGAAGTATTGCAAGGGCAAACATCTAGTGAAGAGGATGAAGACAATTGACGACCAAGAAAAGGGTGACCAACCTGATGACCAAGAAAACCACACAGGGAAGGAGAAAGGGCCTGTTGGGGTGGACAGCAATGATCAATCTGTTCACCATCTCGGTCATCTTGCCTCCATGTGGTGCAGGCCAGATACCCTTGCATGCAAACATAACTAAAGTGACCGGCATGGGGAGAAAGCGTTGTAGTAAAGAACACTGGACTTTTAATCCCAAGGTTGTCAGACTTTGTGGGTTTGAGTCCCACTGCATCCACTTTTTGCTTTGACTCCCAGCAATGGTAGATGTACTGCTATATCAAAGGCCAATCCTTCTCATACCATGTCTATGGAGTGAGGGAAGTAAAAAGAACTCTCCCCTCGTTAAAAGTGAAGGGGGTGAGATTTCTACCTGAATTCATCTCATTGATTTGGTCAAACCCAAAGTAAGTCTAATAGAGCATATTGGACATTAAACTACCTAAACAAATAAACAAACAGACAAACAAACAAACACAGGGGAGTCGGTGTGTATATTATCAAAGAAATGTTGGAAAAGCAACATGAAATGGTCGAGCCTACTTGGATCATGCTTGAGGTTGACAGAAAGAGTACAAAGACAGTTTTGAATTATCTCAAGCTGTTTTGTCCATAATATTCCTGGCAGAACTTGTGACCAACACAAATGAATATGCAGAGCGAAATAGAGGTGGACAAAGCACGTAGAAGAAAATGGTAACCTGTTATCTGGTCATTGTCAACAAGATGTTGTGATTCATAGGATTACGTTTTTGATTGGAATTCTTCAAAAACCTGATTTAGAACCTTACTGGACTACTGTAACAGAATACGGAATAAGGAACCTAAGGAGAAGAGATTTCTCTCAATTCTCAGGTAAGTTTGGCCAAAATTGTTGTTAATTTTATGACGCAGCACAAGTTCAGCAACAGACGACAGTATGATCTAGTTACTAGTCTCCCATTTGAAAACACTAACAACAGGAAAAAAAAGTTTGAAACTATTCCAAAGAATGATATCATCATGTTTTTCAAGGAGGCAAATCTCTTGAATTGTTTATAAGATACTTGAAAACATTGAAAAGAATTGACTGAAATAAGTATTCGAAAGTGAAAAGCTTAAATCATTGATGGTCCACATATATACCCTCAGGATTCCCTGGGTCTTTAAACCGCAAACAAATAAACAATACTAGTCTCCCACACAGAGAATTGACTAAGCCGTTTTAATGTATTATCAACGTCATTATATGCCTGTCTTGCTCACACTAGTTCAAAATATTAATATATTATTATTTCTTGAATCTTAAAGCAACCTTCCCCTTGTATATTTTAGATTTCTTGATTTCCCGAAAGAGGAAGATAACAAGACAGGAGCCAGTGAAGATGACGCAGCTCTGCAGAAAGCAACTTCCGCTGCAAGTTCTTGCCTCCAACCACTAGTTCATGATCCTCACAAGCTAACTGAAATCTTTTTTAGCCATTTTGATTCAGTTGTGAACCATGTATAAACCAAGGAAGGAACTGGCAATTGATGAGACCGTAATGAAGCACAAGAGCTGTACTCGACACTGTCAGTACATGCCTAACAAGCCATGTAAGTGGGGCCTGAAATGCTGGGTACTAGCGGATTTAGCTACAGGTGTTGTGCATCAGATAATTCCCTTCTACGGTGAGATGACTGTAAAGGGAGTAATACTACAGAAAACATAATGAGACTGTTATGGCAGGATGATAGGTTAAATAAAGGTTACCACGATTATTTCGATAATTTCTATACTGGTGTACTGGTGTACTACATTCCTTCAGACCTACGCATGTGGTACTCTCCGTTTGAACTGCACGTAGGTGCCCCAGAACTACATGGCTAGGAAACATCCCCAGTTGAAAGAGAAAGGTCATTTAGCGTATGGCAATTTGTCATTAACGTTATGGCTATGAAATGTGTCCTCAGCACTTCACGGTCCTCTGTTGTCAGTGTGTGTTAGAACACTACGGGGGTACTGATCGTAAATTTGCAAAGAAAGAGATCCCTTATCTGGAAGCAATCAAATTCTTATTGCTAGATGTAAGACGAGGCTAAGTCTGTCCCTATTGCTAGTACATGGGCGGGGTTAATCTTGCAGATCAAATTGCAAACTACTACTCTTTCGGTTGCAAAAGCAGAATATGGATTAAGAAATTGTTTTCATTGTACTGGAAGTATTGAAATTAAAAGCTCCGATCATGTTCAACTCTGACTTTCCCTCTTCCTGATCCTACATATTGTAAAAGCAACAAACAAGACTGTTGACCGACCTATCTCTCAATCGATCAACCGCATTATTACTAGGTTTGCTACCATCATAATGAAAACGGATTATTTGTCATTATATATTTTCCAGTATGTATATAGTGTAGATATTTAATGGTCACTCTTATTATCATTCATTTTCCAGTATGTATATATTGTGTAAACACGAAGGACCTTGGTAGCCCTGTCAACAATTTGTGAATATTCAGTGTATGATATCGCTGGTGGAAGAGATTTTTGTGAAATATCTCTTGAGACCTGCAAACAGTGTCTTAAGTGATCTCGTATATGATTAGCAAAAAATCGAAGAGTTGGGTACCAATTCAGAGATATTCTGATTAAAAAAGGAATTATCCATTAATAACTATCTATTAATTCAAATTATATCAGATGCTCATGATATCTACCAGGAACAGCGAATGTTCACTCCCATGAATGTATACAGTGTATATATGTATATATAGACACATTGCTTGTATTAAATATATGTTAATAATCACTGAAGATGACCTACTACTGTAATAAGAAATCATACATGTATGCCAATTTTTTAACCCTAGAACAATACCCAATAAACTCAAATATTATAATGATAGTTAGAAAAATAACTACTAAAATGATTCAAACCGGTTGCTAAGCAATCCATTGTAATTATTCTTATGAGACTCATTAATTGATAAACCTGATCGAACTTCCATGTAATCACTACCTGATGAAGGATCTATGAAAATCCGAAACGTTGTACTCTAAAAAAGCAATAAATACCCTGTATTTCAACTTTATTTTTCTGTCTGTTGTCTTTCTGTCAACAATATCTCAGATTATTTTTCATAGCTTGTTGAGTATTTCAACCTAAGATAAATCAGTCCTGGCTGTATAAGACTAATGATAACATGTATACGTTATCAATGTATGAATTCGTGTGAAATAAAAAGTCCCAACCATTTGATAAATCAGAGACCAACACCGAGGTACCTCTCAATGATGCAGCGAATTTTTTGAACTCACACTTTACTAATGTAGGTAAAAACCTTGCGGGCGCCTTACTAAACAACGCTGACGACACCCCAACCCCTACCCAACCAGCACCATGTGACTAACAGGAGTTTATCTCACTACAAGATTTAATCATAGACAAAGAAAAACTTTATAAGATCATATATGATCTATCAGTAGGGAAATCTTCGGGTCTTGAGCACATCAGAACCTCAATCATAAAATAATTCGTTTCTAACACTGGACCAGTTTACCTACCTATACCAACGTTCCCGTTCCCAGGAAGTTATGTGAAAAACCTTTAAGGTTCACAGTGATTTATTTAATGTCAAAAACATCTACAAAATTATTTCCTGACCCGTGTCTCTTGCCCAGACCGCCCCCTACCACACCTATACAAAGTTTGTAGTTAGATGATATTTCTAAATTCAATTCATTATCATCAACTTATTCTACCTGGACAATATTTATATATGAACAACCCTGACAGTGTGTAGCTTATTTGTAAGTATGTCCCCATTCATTTGTTCAATGATAGAAGCCTGTATGAGAACATTTTCTAATGCCATCTTAGCATGTCGTGGACGCCATGTCGAACTAAGCCAATACCGGTACACAGACTGCATTAGGCGCAACTTATTTACTCGATTTCTTTGTCTCTACTCATCCAAAATGGACAATATATATATATCAGCATGACCCTCAGAGTGTATAGTTTACTTTTGAATAGGTTCCAGTTCAATTATCTAAAATTATAAATGCTGTACGAGATAATTCTGACAGCCTATACACAGACAGCGTAAGGCCCAAATTATTTTTTAATTTTTTTTTTTTTTATATTAAGCAGCTTTTATTTCCAATAGTTTTTTTACATTTCCGTCGGGAGAGGTTCACATCGAAATTGCCTCTCAAACATCAGCGAATAGTATTAAACCCTCTTAGATCTAACATCTGACGTGCTCTAATTCTGTGTCTCTTATCCGTTAATATACATTACTGGCGTGCTGCTTAAGTTTTTTTGTTTTTGTTTTTTGTTCCCCCCCCCCTTCCTAAGGCCCAAATTATTGATTTCATTTCTAATTCTACATTCACCTAAACTGGACAATATTTACATACGAACCAAAACTCAGTGTGGATTTGTTGATATATAGTTCCCCGTTCATATATTCTAGGATTAAACCCTGTGCGAAATGATTTAGACATCAATGAGGTGTTTGCAAAGCTGTCTAGTTCACCCCATCCCCAATTTGGTACATGTCTTTAATCAATCAGTGTCAAGCTCTTGATAGCTCTGACTCCTCTGTCTTGCAGCATTGGAGATGAGGTGATGACTCACTTGCTTGAATGCACTTCACTCTTCACCTTTGCCGAACCATCCTGCTATGTACAACTGACGGGGATTCCAGTTTACGAAGTGCAGGATTCTCCGATCGCAAATATTAACCCAACAGAAACTACAGGTCCTGCTCTCTCAAGTAATAAAAGAGGGCGATATGGTGTTAGGAAGGGCATCCGGTGGTCAGTGAGAAAGAAGAAGATTGCTCTTGATTTGATGAGGAAGAGGCACATCAAACGAAACAGGAAAATGTCAGATAATGTTATTGAGGTCACACATGACCAGAAATTGCCATCAGATAATGTTATTAAGGTCAAACATGACCAGAGATTGCCATCAGATAATGTTATCGAGGTCACACATGACCAGAGATTGCCATCAGATAATGTTATCGAGGTAACACATGACCAGAGATTGCCATCAGATAATGTTATTGAGGTCGCACATGACCAGAGATTGCCATCGGATAATGTTATTGAGGTCGCACATGACCAGAGATTGCCATCAGATAATGTTATTGAGGTCGCACATGACCAGAGATTGCCATCAGATAATGTTATTGAGGTCGCACATGACCAGAGATTGCCATCAGATAATGTTATTGAGGTCACACATGACCAGAGATTGCCATCAGATAATGTTATTGATGTCGTACATGACCAGAGATTGCCATCAGATAATGTTATTGAGGTCGCACATGACCAGAGATTGCCATCAGATAATGTTATCGAGGTCACACATGACCAGAAATTGCCATCAGATAATGTTATTAAGGTCAAACATGACCAGAGATTGCCATCAGATAATGTTATCGAGGTCACACATGACCAAAGATTGCCATCAGATAATGTTATCGAGGTCACACATGACCAGAGATTGCCATCAGATAATGTTATTGAGGTCGCACATGACCAGAGATTGCCATCAGATAATGTTATTGAGGTCACACATGACCAGAGATTTCCATCGGATAATGTTATTAAGGTCACACATGACCAGAGATTGCCATCGGATAATGTTATTAAGGTCACACATGACCAGAGATTGCCATCAGATAATGTTATTGAGGTCGCACATGACCAGAAATTGCCATCAGATAATGTTATTAAGGTCACACATGACCAGAGATTGCCATCGGATAATGTTATTAAGGTCACACATGACCAGAGATTGCCATCGGATAATGTTATTGAGGTCGCACATGACCAGAGATTGCCATCAGATAATGTTATTGAGGTTGCACATGACCAGAGATTGCCATCAGATAATGTTATTGAGGTCGCACATGACTGTACATCACCATCAGCAGACTTCATTGAGGTCAACAATGACTTGATGACACCAACAGATGCGATTGAAGTTACACATAGCCGAAAGTCACAGAAAAGAGCAGCAACTGAGATGGACATCGCGCCCTGTGCAAAGAGGATATGTCATGAAAAAAATAAAATAAAGGAATGTAAGAGAGAAGATTTATCGAGGAAGAGGCAAGTCCAACGAAATCGGAAAATGTTGCCATCAGAAGCTGTTAGTGAGGTCACGTATGACCGACTTTCGCAGAAAAGAGCAGCTTCTGAGTCTGAGATCGGGCCCTGTGCAAAGAGGATACGTCACGAAAAAGGGAAAATAAAGAAGTGTAGGAGAGGTGTTTGGCAGAAGGCAAAAAGGCGCAAAACACAGAAAAACAAAAGCACAGAAAAACCTATTCGGTAATTATTTTTAATTATTCACTATAGTGTCATATAAATTGTGCGAATAACTCATTTATTCAGTTAAACAACAAAGGACAGTAAGGGCAAATACGTTCTCATTATATAATGACTGAATACTAAAATAATAAAAAAAGTTATAAGACTGTCTTTTGATAAAGCTAGGGTAATTTTAGGTTTCTCAATAGCTTTTGTAAACTTTATGTTGTATGAATGTATAATCACTCCTGTTTCCATGGTTTTTTTTATTATTATTATCAAGGTAGCATCTGGCTTACTTAAGAGGTGTTTTTGCCACGTCTCATTAATCTTCATTTCTGTTTTTCAGTCAATTTATTTTGAAACGCGCCATACTCTATAAGACCGAAGGCACTGAACGCATTCCTGGAAAACGTATGGGTGAATTCATAAACGATATTGATCAATGTAAAAATCTATTCCTTAATCATTAGGTTTTGACAAATTATAAAATAATTTAGAATTAAGACTTTACAGTCACACAACTTAGGTATTACATAACAACATAACTAAGGACTTTAGGAGGAGGACACTCAAGCCATAGACTATATTAACCAATAATCTGGAATGATTTCTCTGCATATTATGTCCTTAGCAGGTCTTGTATGTCTCCTCTAATGAACAAACTATTTCCTCCAGATTTCTTGAAGACATTAGTCCCGGATAAAAAGAACATAAAATGCCTTTTGAAAAGGATATTCATTCTCTCAACGGCGAAACCTGCGTGGTGGCCATTACGGAGTTCCTTCAAAGCGTCCAGTCAGGATTCCGGGAAGAATGAGGTGAAGAATTTTCCGATGAGGACAGGTGAAAAATGCGAAGATGACGAGAACAACTTCACAGCCATACGCAGCAGGAGTGCCAGCTCTCTGGGTGAAGGTCATGAGGGCAGGAGCAGACGACAATTAGCCACGCAAGATGGTGATTTGAATATGAGCCCTGATGGAGAGGCAACACCTGACAACTCCAAAAGAACAGATGCAGATAATGTAGCTGGACATGATGATACAACTCCTAGTTCACCTCATGAGGTTACAGGTGATGACATTTTTGAATGGGCACCGCATTTGGTAGAAGCCTTTCAGAATTTCGTCAAATTGCACAGGTAACTTTTTATGGTTTGTTCATGGTCAATTGTTAACTTTTAAAGATAATCGTATCTGAAAACATCAGTTGTTCTTTTTAAAATACAGGACGGATCATTGCAGAGTAGGCCCTATAGTTAGGCAGAACCAATCAAAGGTTTCTTCCTCACTCTCTAGTTAAAAGAATATGGTAGAAATATTCGTTAAGTCGGATGAAGCCTGGCGTTACATGATTTAAAGTAATGCCAAGCCACTGTGTTTAATGCTAATCACAAAGTTTATCAGCATTGCTTGACTTTGTCCAGTATAAAATTCAATTGATATGTTACTAACGTGATCATCGATGGCACATAATTAGAAGAAACGATAGGGAAGTTTATGGCAACATTCATTTACGTTTAACTCTATCATATTTATTCAAGGAGAATGACATCATTAGACATTTGAAAATGGAGTGTAGCTAGATGTTCGTAGTCCCTTCATATAGTAGATATTCCGAGGCTAGGATCACTACTTTTGATTTTATTTTCAGGAGATGTAACTACAAAGCGTTGCTTGATCATTATTGTCCAATGGATCAGACTGCTTTACTCTGTATGAATAAGTTTAGAGTGCCAGAGGAAGAACCAGAGTCACCACAACTCCGTGCCCCTGTCTATGTAAGACAGTCTAAAGGTGTGTGGATTTCTACAATCAGCAGCATAGCTACATACTTAACTAGGAGCATATGTTATTTCCATTCATAATGGAAGAGCGCGATATACCAAAATCTCATAAAATAAAACTAAGAGAATATCAATATTTTGGTATATTTCCTTTGAGATGTTTTTCATTTTCTGGCTAACGTTTTTGATTTTGACTTGTGCCTGGTCTAGCATAGCACAGATCACATTCACCTTGTCGTGGTTGTGACTAAATTTTTCATTTAGGGTCTTGGTCAACTGCCCTACTTCTCTGGCTAATAGGTCAGCTGTGCCACTCAGTTCGCTGTCTAATAGCCCCTTAGCTCTTGATGCACTCATGTTTGTTTGGATTGAGGGTACTTCATTTGGAGTACTAATGCCCTTGGTAGTCCTCTTACTAACATATTTGTCATCTGTTTTCCATCTACTTCTAAGAGTTATTTTGACATCTTCAGATGGGGTATCATCTGGAACATCCATATATTTGGCACTATTATCATAGTCCATTGATATGTGATTTCTGTCCATATGATATATGCATTGAATGCACACACGTTGACATGGTCACTCAGCCATGAAAGTTCTATTTAAAGGAACAAAGTCAGTAGTGGGGCAGGGATACGGTCAGACTGGGATACTGGACACCTGCCCATTTCACTAGGCCTTAACAGTTGGAACATTGCTAGTGAAGTGTTAGATTCTTTGCAGTAAGCTGAAACCCTGTGTGAGCTTTCTAAACTCTAGATGACGTATATGAGCGCGATTTCCTGCGCTCAAAAACTGAGAGAGGGCACACGCCATAACCTTATTACTACTATATAGGGGCCATCCATAAAATATATACGCAAAATATCCGAAAACTGACACCCCAACCTCAATATTGTACGAACTAGAACAAAGAAGGAGCATACACAAAATTTCCGAAAATTTTGACCATGGTGCGTACATACTTTATGGATGGCCCCTGTGGTCGAACATATATGAAATACTTTCCGCTGCTAGGGGAGCATTATCAATAATGTTCGCGTCCTAGGGCCATGATGAATGATTGATAGCATGTAAGTCATTAAAATGGAGGGTTTTCATGATTTCAGGTATGATATGAAAGAACCTACCTGACTATTAACGAAAAGGTCTCCTTTCGCGGTCTGTCGTCAAGTTTATACAGTCTGATGCCATAGGTCGTTTCCTCATTTTACTAAAACCTTTATTTAAGCAGATGTGTCATGTACAGTTGTAAAATTAGATTCATCGTTAATTGTTTGTTTACTGTTCGTCAACGTTTCAGCATTTTGGGCTTCATCAAAAGTCTTTTCTAGATATGATTATTGTAAGATGATCAGATCGTTTTACTCTGTATGAACAAGTTTAGAGTGCCAGAGGAAGACCAGAGTCACCACAAGTCTGCCCTTTTTTACCTCAGAAAGCTCACACATTCTTCGTTAAGATGAGATCGCCATTGCCCAATCGATGCTCCAGGTATCAGACTCAGACTTAAGACGTCTTACTTTGATGCCAATAATCAAACTGTTATTTTTCAGTGAAATCATCAAATTCTCAAACCATGGGAGAACTTCAAAATGCTCAGAACGAAAGGGATGTTGGAAAAATCCACAAAGCTTGTGATACATCTAATATAAACCAACATGCAGATGTGCAATCTAATGTTAGGAAATCTCGCACTGCTCAACGAAAGACCATGAAGCTGAAGAAAGCCATGGCTAACCTCCTCGCCTGCCACCACGATTTCAAAAAGGTACGTGGTGTGTGCTATAAAAGGACCACTGGTCAAATGTGTATATCTCAGACATAGCAGTTTTCCTATTTTTCAAGGAAATGCTTGTTTATGAAATTCTTTTCGCTTGTGTAAAATTAAGAGAGTATGAATCGGGCCTCATTCACACCAATAAACTGTTCAGACCTCCCCATAGACCCCAGCCCCAATCCATGGTCAATAACGATTTATTGTTTTATGTTTCTCAGTCTCCCAGGGCTCCTTTGCTCCACATTTACGACAGTTTACGATCCAATTGGAGAATAATTGTTAAATTGATCTGTAATTATCCGCGACACCCTCTCCCGGACTCGTGAGACACCACACTGCTGACGTCACGGTCCAGCCTCACACGGGCGGCGCGCGTATTTGAAACAAGAACAGTAAATTACCACCATACTAGTGTACAGTAAATAAGACGCATCAATATGCCGGAGGCTTCTAAAAAAAACCCAACCATCACCAGAAGCATGAAGGCAACGGACCTCGAGGGAAAAGTATCCGCGATGGATGGCAAGCTCGAGGATTTTGATCTGAGGTTTGACCAACTAGAGAAGATGATCCGCGACATGGTAAAACCCGCAAGTGATACTCAAGAAATCGCCTCAGACGACGCCTCCTCTGAGGTAGGGGGGACTCAAGAACTGTCTCCCAGACTCAAGAGAGCCCGAGGAAATACCGCGAGGGCAGATGTCAGGTTCGCCCCATACACGCAACCAAAAGCATCGACACTCCAGCTAGCTGAAACTCGGGCCGCCATTCCTCCCGCGCAAATCCGAGCCCCTGGATATCTGGGGCCCGCGCCTCCAACGGCCGTTTCGCTTCCATCAACCATCGCAGAAGCGGCCTCAAGAAGCGACGAAATCTCGGATCAAGTAAAGAAAATACTGGAGGGAGCTTCTCACGTACTGGGAAAAACAGGTAAACACTCCAAGTTCTTTCCCCATAAATATGTTTTCCGGGGACTTGCAAAGGCCAAAACTGCACTCAATGAACTTAGCTGGGCGGAGTATCTCTGGGGCCTCTTCAGAATCGTGGACGACCCGGAGTACCCTCAAGCCTGGATTCCACACGCTATGCAGCATATCTGGGATGTCCTGGAGGACTCGAGGGATTACGAGTTTACACAAGCACGAGCCTGGTCTGAGGAGGTCCTAAGCCTCATCGCGGAGGGCCGCCTCACTCAGGCCTGGGAGGACACCACACGCATCCAGATGCTGCGCATATCCATGTCCCGCTCCCCCCTAGGCCGAATCGACCATCAGGCCTCGGGGAAAACAAGGAAACCGGATAGGCAAGGGGACAAGCAGGACCTGAAAGGGGGCCCTCCGTGTAATGCCTACAATAAGAAGACATGCTCTCTACAGTCCGGACACGTGGAAAATGGGATTAAACAACTACATATTTGTGCTTACTGTCTGTGCAATCTCTCATTGTACCACCCCCACCTTGAAAAAGAATGCCGGATAAAACAACGCCAATTATCCGGACAACAACCAGCTGCCAAGAAGGGTGCCATGCCCCCTTTTCATCTTTAGGCCGGCCCGGGCCTCTCCAAACGGGACCTGCTAGAGCCTACGGCGACTCGACTGCTGTAGGCTTACACTCTCCAAGTATGACTGCTCGCACCGACCCTCGATTAACTCTCCAAGCCTCCGGGCTCGAACCAGGCCTCGGCCTGAAAACACTGACAAGTGCGGTAATGTATCCGGTTCAATGTAATCTGCTAGTCCAGGAGCAGAACCCTGTTTTTGATTGTGTGATCAATGATACAAGCTATGTGGCACCACTACCGCTCGACACCACGTGCGCCAGCGCCGGCGGCTGCCGCCCTACGCTAGATGGCGCCACCGCTGGAATTCGATGCCAGGATTCCCCGTCAGATGCCGGCACCGCATGACCCACCCAGCCTCTCAGTCTCGCAGACTGGGCCCCTATAGACACGTCCCTTAGTCGTGCACTGGCGGCGGCAGACCCCATTGCCGTCGAGGACCCGCCTACCTGGATTTCTCCGGAGGAGTTCGCCCCGGTTATCCGCGATCTCTGGCCGGCACCGCTCCCGCACCACTGGGAAAGTCACCGCTTCCATCTACAAGTCTACCAACACGTGCTAGCCTCAGGTTTACCAAACTATGCCGGGGTGCGCACCCCTCTGCCCTCGGGGCTCAACATCCAGGCCTGGAGGGACGCCCTTCAGGGGTACCACGATCGTCGCCTACTGGACTATCTGGAGTTCGGGTGGCCCTCGGGCTACTCCCGCCCCTCTCTCCCGTTGCCATCCTGTACTAACCACGCCTCCGCGGATCATAACCCTGAGGCAGTTCAAGATTATATTCGGACCGAGGTGGGCCACGGGGCTCTGCTGGGCCCGTTCGAGGCCTCTCCCTTTACCTGGACTCAAATCTCTCCGATGATGACACGCCCCAAGAAGGATACCTCCAGGCGGATAATAGTCGACCTCTCATTCCCTCCCGGCTCCGGGGTCAACGCCGGAGTGTTACCAGGGAACTTTGAAGGCGCTAAGTTCGTCTACACACTCCCGGGTATCAGGGATGCCATCACCCTCCTGGAGCCGTTGGGCCCCCGGGCCTACATGTGGAAGGCCGACCTGGCCCGGGCCTACCGCCAGCTCCGGGCCGACCCCCTCTGCTACCCCCTCTATGCCATCATGGATGGGGATAGAGTGTACCTGGACCTCTGCCCCCCCTTCGGCGCGAGGCTCTCGGCAGCAGCATGCCAGAGGACTACCCAAGCAGTGGCATACATCATGGCAGGCCTAGGCCATAAGACCTTAGCCTATCTGGACGATTTCTTTGGCATGGCCGCCACGAACCTCAAGGCCCAGGCTGCCTACCGCGACTTCATGGCCCTCGCAGATAGGCTTGGTCTCACACTTTCTCCGGACAAATGTGCCCCCCCTGTACAGAAACTGGAGTGGATAGGATACACTATAGACGCTGCAGCGGGCCAGGTGACCATTCCCCCGACGAAACTTAAGGAGGTGGAGACCCTGGCATTGGCATGGTCCCGAAAGACAGCCATCTCCAAACCGCAACTCCAGTCTCTAGTTGGGAAACTCGTACACGTCTCTAGCTGCATCCTGCCGGCTCGGAAATTCACTCTCGGAAATTCGGCGGCACTCCGAAAGGTCAGGCCTCATAGCCTCATAGGCCTTTCAAAAGGGGTAAAGGCAGACCTGGCATGGTATGCCGCATACGCCGCTAAATATAACAGCCTCGCGGTGGTGGTGCCACATAGGCCGGACGCCTACCTCTGGGTTGTCCATGCAAAAGGGGGCGTGGCAGTCTCCTCCACTACAGGGTACGGATCTCACCCCACCACCTCGGATATGAAGGTCCTCATCTCGACTCCAGTCCACCTCCAGGCCTGTGCTATCCTGGTGGCATGCGCCACTTTCGTCACCGGTCTCCCCCAGGGCTCCCGGATAATTATCGGCCTCGATCTCCTCCGGGGGATTGATACCCTTGCCACGGGCAGGACCAGAGACCCGGCTCGTACTAGGGGGAAAAGACTGTCTCCTTGATATTCGACAGGCCTCGGGGCCAGACCTTCGCCTCCCGCAGGCAGCCGCGAGGGCCCTGGTCTCTCCTCCGGCCGCCACCTGGCTCTCGCTCGAGAACTGGGATTGACCCAGGTACGCCTTCGAGTTCCGAAACCTTTCCTTACTCTTCCGTGGTGATCTCTACAGGAACCTCCCGTCTACAAGACCAGATGCTGGCCTCGGTCAACGTGGCGACCTCGGTCTCGACACAGGAAAACAAGGCCTGTCAGGCTAGGACGTTCATCACCTTCGCGGCCTGGTACTCGGTGGACCCCCTACAACCGTCGGTCCGCGAGGCCGCCCTCTACGGTCAGTTTCTGGCCAACTCCCTGGTGGCCCCGACCTCGCGCCACAATTACATCTCGGGCGCGAGGGCATGGATCGTCTCTCATGGGGGCCACCCCTCTGCGTTTCAACACCTCCTGGCAAGGCAAGTCCTCCAGGGCGCGGCCCGGCTTGCCCCTCACGTTCCAGCTCCGGCCCCCCCTCTCTCGGCGGACCTCATGGCCCTCCAGGCTCGCACGGCTGACCAGGTAGTGCCCCACGGCTTGGTCCTCAAGGCCGCCATACTCATAGGATACGCCTCCATGCTACGAGGCTCCAACCTGATATCCCCCTCCGCCCTCGGGCCTGGCCCCCATACCCTCCTGCACTGAGACATCCAGCAGGAGGGGGGGGGGGGGGGGCTGAGGGTGGTTATCAACTCCTCCAAAACTATCCGGGACCCAGCACATTCAACCTCTCTCTTCGTGGCTCCCTCGGCCTCTGACCTCTGCTACAGGGAGTAGAGCCTCGCCCCTCCCTGGGCTCCAGCCTTCCTGACCCAGTCAGGAGCGCCGCTGGCCTCGTGCCAGCTGACGGCATTTATCCAGCTCGCCCTGGAAAAGGCTGGCGTCCCAGCCTCGAGCCGGTATTCTATCCATAGTCTACGTCGGGGAACCGCACAGGATGCTGCTAAAACTCCAGGTGTGGACCTCCAGTCCATAATGCGCCATGGCACCTGGAAGTCAAAGTCAGGCGTCAGGGCTTATCTCGACCCCTCGTCCCTCGAGGTCTCCTCAACCCTCGCCGCCAAACTGGCCAACTACTGACTTTGATATCATGTATCAATTTACTCATCAACTCCCTTTGGAGTCTTTGCCTACGGGCCAATAAATTCTTGTCTCCAATTTCAGCGTCGAGTGAGTTAATTATAGCTAGAGATACCACAAAAAGAGGAGCAACGGGGCCCTGAGGCAGTAAATTCCACATGAAGAATAGTTTCTCTTTTTTATACCCCCCCCCCTAGCATCCCTGACTAAACTACGAAAATGTGTATGTGTCTAAATGTGTATACAATTAATATACGTTTCTATTTTGACGACGTAGCAAGAAGATTGTTTTTGTTTTTTTCTGTTCCTGTATAGTAACTATCGTTGGGCATCTTCAAGGAAGAACGGTTCTGTAAAGAAGCGATTGTACTTCGTCCGTATTACCTGAATGATAAAATAAAAATCCCCCTGCCCCTAACCACCAAGAAATATACAAACCCTTTCAATTTAACTTTCTCAGGTGTATGTGTGGCTGAGAGCATGTTTCCGGCATGCTGTACCCGTGAAGTTTTGGGGGACTTCTGGAAACCAGCGGTCTTTTTTCAGACGTATCCTTTTACAATGATCACTGTTGAGGTCCCCATCCTGAACATATGATGTGATATGCTACAAACATTACATTATCTTTTTCATTTTGTTTAGGTCCACAAAATGACGTATTAGATTAGATTATGATAAAATAAAGAGATTTCCTGGTGATCCGTTATTCATATTTTTCGGGGCATATAAAGTTTTCATCAATTAGAGGCATAGAATGACGATAAAAAGTATTCAGAAAAAAACTTGGTTTTTTTTCTAGAGCTCTATGGAATCCCTGTAAATCGGGTTATCCAAGGTTTTTATTGGATTTAACAATGGGTGCAAATATGGTCTGAAGGTGCTCAGTTAAAGGAAAACTAACTATAGAAGTATTCACACATGAAATGATTTACCAGCACAAGAAATGGTTTCTTTTTTTATGTGCATTTTACTACACGGCTTATGCTTATGCCCCAGTCACACTGGCGTAAGACTTGGCGTTTCTTCTACGTATTTGAATTGTTGGGGACCACGTATTAGCTACGGATTTGGAAGGTATTTGTTTGCTTTTCTTTAACGTTCTAGTACGCTTCTCAACGTTCACCTATGCTTATTTACGCTTCTGGACGCATTGTGGCATTTTTCAGCGCATTCTGACTTTCCTTTACCTATCTCCGCGTTTTGCGGCATATTTTTAGATTTCAAAATGCGTAGAACAGGGATGCAAGTTCGCCGACAATTGACGGAAATCAGAAATTTCTGCATCTTGAAATATGATCATTAACAAAGTATGAAAATCATAAAATAAAACTAAATTCCAAGAAGTTACAGATAATTCTGGCAGCAGGCTCTCACCAACGGCATATAAACCTCCATAGGCCGTTAGATTTGTCAGTACTTTGGCGGCAGTTAAACGCGCCAAGGGCCGTTGACACTGCCGTCAGAGTTCCGTCAATTGCCGAAATTTTGTTTGACGGCGCCCCCCCCCCCCCCCCCCCGAATACGCCCCAGTTTTTTTTGGGTTTTTTTCCCGACTTTTTCATCAGTCCCGACTTTCATCCCTGGTAGAAGAACGTAGACGTGCGTAGACGAGAAAACACCGTTTTTACGCCAGTGTGACTGGGGCATTATTGATTTCATGTAATTGTGTGCAGGTCCTTTTTCTTATCCTACATGCTCAGGGTTGTACGCATTTATGAAGGCAGGGAAGTTCGAAAAGCTCTCTGTGAACGAACTTACCTGTGGAATAAAGGTAAGACCTGGGACCCGTTCTTTAGACGCGATAATCGTTAATAGCGATTATAAATTAAATCTATCTTGAGTTTTCAAGATAAATACAATGACCATTGGCCCTATTGGTTTTGTAATTATCGCCAAATGTATGATAATTACAAAACGGTCGCTATTTACGATTATCGCATCTAAAAACCCGTCCCACATGCTTTTGATAATATTGACTCTATGATCCATGATTGTATTGACATATTCTTAGGAAGCATAACAATAACTTCTTTCGTAAAAGATCAAAACATAAACTATATGTATCATACGACTTGTAGGAATTTGTAATGATTTCAGGGTTTCCTTTATTGATTCTAATCTCACACTCATCATTTTATCCACTTATTTCCATCAGAAATCAATATGCGATGCCATAGAGTAACTATTTAAGTAACCCTATATATATGTATTCAGTTTTTTTTCTCCCTATGATAGATATTCGTTATTTGGTTTAACCCATTCACCCCGGGTGATGCCTTGAGGCATCAACCAGGGCTGGCCGGGTGATGCCTCAAGGGATCAATCGGAGCTGGCCGGGTGATGCATTGAGGCATCATATACAAAAAATTCGTTTTTGTGAATAAAATTGGAAATATTTGCTCAATAAACATGAAACTTTCACAGAATGTAGGTATAGCATCATATTTAATATTCTCTATACCCGGCCTCTAGCGGTATTCACTGGCACTAGTACCCGGCTCCATACCTCTTGTACTGCCGTGGGTACAGTGCGATAGGGTTAACAGAGCTTTTTTGTGGCCATGTAGTCTGCCCGTTGGAAGAGGCCTTTTAGTTTGGCCATAAAAGGCCATTAATGCTTACTTTTCCATTGCACACTAAGCTCTTATTGAGAAACATCTTTTAAATAAACGGTCTGCTGGGGTGGACAGCAATTACCAATCTGTCCACCCTCTTGGTTGCCTTGCCTCCTCGTGGTGCAGACCAGATATGCTTGCACGCAAGCATGACAAAAGCGACCAGGGTGGGGAGTTAGCTCAGTGGTAAAGAGCACTGGACTTGTAATCCCAAGGTTATCAGATTTTGTTGATTGTGGTCCCACTGCAGCCACTTTTCTCCTTCACCCCCAGCAGTGGTAGATTTACTGCTATATCAAAGGCCAATCCTTCTCATACCATGTGTATATGGTGTGGGAAGTAAAAGAACCCTCACCTCAGTAAATGTAGGGGTGAGGTTTCTACCTAGATTCATCACATAGATTTGATCAAATCCAAAGTAAGTCTAATAGAACAAATTGGACGTTAAACTACCCAAACAAACGAACAAAAAAAATTGAATGAACGTTACTATGCTAAATGACGCCGCATTGGGGACTTACTGAGTATGATGTTTCAGGTGAAAAAAATGTCCGTCCTGGCCGACTTCACTTCACATTCTGATCGCGAGATGGCGCTGACAGTCATCCTGCGCTGGTTTCTGATGGAATTCTGCATCCCTTTATTGCAGGTAACGTACTGAGATGTGTTAACTAGTGAAATCGTAGGAGTAATTCATGGTGTACCAAATATAATTATCTCGAAATTAGTCTGACCCAGGTTATTATGATAAATAACAATAGATAAGCAAAAGCTGCTATGAAAAAGATATCAAAATATATCTAAATCAGGGGAAGACTTTTATGTTATTCGATAAATCTCGCAAAAAAAAGATAGAGGTATCCCATTATTTCATTGCCAAACAGAACGTACCGGTATTGACCATTAATTCATTTAAGATTTAAAGGTTGGCCCCATATTATGGCCAACACAGATGTATTTTCCACGAATTCACAGTTTCTCATAGGCAGCAAATTCCACATTAACAATATTTCCACTTTTTTCCTGAACCTAACTGATATCCTGAGCGACTCGAGGGATATATTTCTAGAATATTTTCAGTACATCCACTAAACTGCGTTTCTGTCTTCACTTGAGGACATTGTCTAAAGTCAATCTGTGTTCCCTGGTTCTTTGACAGGCCCACTTCTACGTGACAGACTCGGCTGCCTTTAGGAACCGCCTCTTTTACTACAGGCAGTCCGTGTGGTGTGAAGTCCAGAGGCTGGCCCTTGATGGTGGGTGTGCTACCAGATCGAAAATGAGAATATGTTAGAAAGAAAGGTTTTACTTTTTGCTTATTGTTTTTATTTTTTTTTATATTTTTTTTTTATTCAAAACTTGATTTACGACAACGTTATTCGCCCATACAAGTTGGCGATCTTCCATAACGAGGTCACGAAGAAATACTATACAGGAAAAATACAGTACAAAATAGACAAGACAACCAAGTACAGTCAGACAAGACACTGGCATACAAATAAGAGAACATTCTGACTTTATATCTACATAACGATCTTTTGATCTCAGATGGTACTTACACCCAGTTCGATGATCTCATAAAAAGTCTTCATCATTCAGAAACTGAGGCAATATTTCCTTTACTTTCATTTTGAATTGGTCACCCATTGTCATTGTTTGAACTGCAAGAGGCAGTCTATCCCAATACATCATTCCGATGTTGAGAGGCGAGTGACGGAACTTCTCGAGATTTACCCTAGGGAGTTTCAGTTTTATTTTTTCATCTCTTCGTATTCTCTTATTGTAAAAGGCAACAAAAATGTAAGATAAATACTATGCTTTATCTTAAAACATGGCTAAGGGGTGTGTACAGTTTGAGCTACCGCATCTAAGTGACGGAGCAATCATCTGCTCGCATTATTTATAGTCAGACCACTCGCTACCAAGGCGACGTTGACAACCGAATGGTGCGCATAGTGACACCCGTTGTTGGCAGTGTGACATCATGGATGCAGGAGGGGTTTTCCCATTTTGGTGTGATGTTTTTTGGGGGGATCCCTTTGTTTTGGACTCCCATAGCGGTTTCACAAGGTGCTCATCCAGCTCGAAAATGTGACAGACAGCTTTAAACAGTTTTTGCAGTGAGTCATGCCACTAAAGCGGTACTGTCTTTTGGTTAGACAGAAGAGTGAGGTGTGGAGGATGTTTCAGAGTTTGAAACTGGTCTCCAGACTACACTTGGAGTGTGACAACTTAGAGTTTAGTTGTCAAAACACTTTACAAAGTGGTTCTTGTGGAGTGTAGGGGGTAGCAAACTTTAGTAAAGTTTGAGGAGTGGTCTTGCCAGAGAGAAGTTAAAATTTTCTCCGAATTTAATCATGTATATCTAGCTGACTATTATGATACATCTCCATGCATATAATCATTTTCAAGTAGAACAACCCAGGTTAGCACCTATTCCTCTATCAGATTTTTATTTTAACCCAATGTAAGCGCTCACCCTGCATAAGCGGACACTTTTGCCCGGAACGGAGGGTGTATGCCTACGCAGGGTTATACTGTATATCTTTTGCAAGAATCGAGAACAATTAAAAAATATGGCCTTGGGCTCAGGCATGATTTACTAAATTAGTCGACTATACTAAATGTATTATATTCTGACTTAAAAACAAGTGAGGTGGGTAACAATTTTCTGCCATGAGAAATCGTTTTTACTTTTATTTCTCTATTGCAGACGCTCTCGGATCCGGACATTTCAAGAAACTGACAAAGGTAGGACATTTCTCTGGTAACTGATTTATAAAAATTAAATGATAAAGGTATTTATGATTGTCACAACTAAGATACAAACAAAAGCACAATAACGGACAATCTAATATGAAAGTTAACATTTTTCGTATGTGCAGATGCTGCTGAGCACCTGAGTATGTATGAGTTTCGTCCAGTACCTCTAGAAACCATACAAGACGATTGACATAGCAACGAAAAAACCTCATGAATATTACATCAGTTTAGAATCTAAGCAAATTCTGGAATGTAATAAAACTGAAATGATATAATTAAGATTCTCACTGAAAACACCAGCTGATAGATAACTAAGAAATCAACAAACATGAATTAATAAATCTAACCCCCAAAAACACCAGCTGATAGGTAACTAAGAAATCAACAAACATGAATTAATAAATCTAACCCCCAAAAATTAACAGTGCTGTTAATTTTTTTAGGTTAAATCTCTTGTAATGGTTTCCGTCTTATATCTTCCTTAAGCCCTGATAATCATAAGCATCTAAGAGCTACCATCTACCTAACCGCAGGTCGGTTCAGATACTGAGTGAGCCGGACTGATCCGCTAACCGCTATTGTGGCTCTGCAACGCCACTGTGTTTCCTGCTGGGTTGTCATCCTCATCTCTTTAATCTAATCTAATAATAATGACAGTGATGTAATGAGTTCTTGATGTACTTTCAGGAAGGAGCAGCTCGCCTGTTGGCGAGAGGTGCTCTCACTGTGAGCAGACTGCGCTTTATGCCGAAGACGAGTGGCGTGCGACCCATCATCATGCTCAACAACCGACAAATAAATGCCAAGACCAAGGTACCATCATCAGGTGCCGCCAAGGTGTCAACTCAGCACCTTTGTCTTCAGGTACCCGTTTTTAAGACGCGATGATCGTTAATAGCGACCGTTTCGTAATTATCATACATTTGGCGATAATTATCGACCCATTGGGCCAATGGTCGTTGTATCTATCTTGAAAGCTCGAGATATCTTTAATTAACGATTATCGCGTCTAAAAAACGGGTCCCAGGTACCCGTTTCTAGACGAGATAATCGCTAATAGCGACCGTTTTGAGTCTAATTATCATACATATGGCAATAATTATCAAACCCTTGGGGCCAATGGTCATTGTATTTATCTTAAAACCCGTCTCGAATCTTTTCTAATCGCTATCAACGATTATCTCGTCTAAAGGACGAGTCCCAGTATCTAGACCGTGTTGCACTGCATGTAAAAAAAGGTTTTTGAGTACCATGATGCAATATGCTGGAACTCTTTACCACCGGACTCGAAATACAAACTCTCTCAAGGATTTAAAAACCAGCAGAATGTAATACTCAATGCAAAAATCCCATAATATCTATAGTAAAAACCAGCTGTGAAATTTCTCGCCTGTCCTATGCACGACCAAAATGTGGGCATTCATCTGTGTTTTATTAACGAAATTATTTTGTAAAACGTTATACATCTGTTAACCATCTTGCAATTGTACATACGTTGCGTAAATGCCTCACACACCACCAAAATACGGGAAATTGTAGTTCCATCCTGTTGTAAACTGGTGGGCCGTTTAGACCAGTCCTCAGACTGAGGTCATACCAGTCTGAATCAATGTCTTAAAAATACAACTATACATCCCTCCCAAAATGCTAGTTCCTAGATTTAACACAAGGGGCTTCACACAGCCTATAATCACGCTCAACATCCAACAAACACATCCCAAAACCAAGGTACCATTATAACTAAACATCCCGCCCAACATGCCATTTCCTAGATTTAACACAAGGGCGCAGCGTGCAAACTCATCATTTCTATTGGAGATTGTCGTAGGAGAAAGTAGAAGAAAGATCTGTTGTTAGAGTGTTAAGTATACCTTTCCAAGCATAGTTTTAGTTCTCCCATCCTACATACCTTAAAGCAAACACACAAATTGTGCCACAATACATAATACGTGCTTGGATAGGATGATACTTTTATGGCAATATTTTTGAGCAATCAAAATCCAAGTAATAAACCCACATTTCGCGCATACTTTTCATCGTTGAAATATTTGATGATGGTAACTTGTCCATTCCTTACATGTTAGCTTGATATTTTACCAGATTTCACTGTATTGAAATTATAAAATGATAGGAAATCTAACTTATCATGACCGCTTACATCACAAACTGCCCTAATCCAAATGATGTCCCTCCGTTTAAAGTGTCAAGATTTATTTTGAGACAGACCATTTCGTATTGTTCGATAAGCCATACTACCATGGTAAGCCAGTTTTTCCTATCATGTTGTAAAGTTCTGGTCTATACATCCCTATCGTGGCCATGTAATATTGGTTTCTATGAGATGAAAGTAATTATCTAAATTACCCCTAATTATTAGCAGGTGGACGGTTGGTCTTTAGGTTATGGCTATAGCCTAATGTAGTACACATGCTTGTAGAGTCACTAGATGACCAGACCACACTTTTGCTTTATATAGCTCACTAAGTAGAGATAGGAATATGGTTTCTGTTTTGGACAGAAGGTTTTATGGCCATACAATATCTGACAGTTTTAGTATTTAGTATTTTGACATGGATTTTCAGTAAAGAAGAGATTTCAGTTGGGGGGGACTTTATGAGTCACAGGTCCATTTTTAAGAACTCCTTTATAGACATATTTCTACCTGTAAAACTGGTTCAATCATAATATAATATGCCTCATTTGAAAGAGAATAAAAAACAGTAGGTGCTAGGAAGTGGAATTTTCTAGGTAGATTCTATATTTGCTGAGATATTCAAGTATTTGTTAAAAGGGGGGGGGGGGGGATTTTGGGTGAGATTGGCATACTCAAACAGATGTTTACTCAATATTGATTTATAGTGAGCGTTAGTGTAACATTTACCATCTCCATAAGTGGCACTAACAGTTGCTTACACCCTAGGAAGTTTCGTAGGAATCAGTCAAGACCCAGTCAAATGATATCGATTTGTAAAATTATTTGCAATATCATTTACCACCAGATATTGGCTTGACCTACTTTATTGGTGTATATAGAAACAAAGTTTTGTCCCCCACATGGCTAGGGAGCATGCAGACAGGTCTGTGTTCACTCATCCATGAAGCTATCTGAAAACGCTCCCTATGTACTCAGGTAGCTAAATATATGTGTGCATTGAGCCATGACCTGCTGAGTTCACAGATGAGTAGGGCTTTAATTATCCCTCCCTCCCTCCCTCCCTCCCTCCCTCCCTCCCTCCCTCCCTCCCTCCCTCCCTCCCTCCCTCCCTCCCTCCCTCCCTCCCTCCCTCCCTCCCTCCCTCCCTCCCTCCCTCCCTCCCTCCCTCCCTCCCTCCCTCCCTCCCTCCCTCCCTCCCTCCCTCCCTCCCTCCCTCCCTCCCTCCCTCCCTCCCTCCCTCCCTTATAGTACAGCTGCCATGCTTTGAATGGCATACAATACCCCAATTATTGCTCAGTTCTAGTTCCCTGTCTGCCCACATGAGCGCTCTACCAATGACACTCTGAGTTGTTCAGTGTCATGAGCAGCCTCCTGACATGTGTGACCGACCAGAACGGATGCTCAACCAGAACGGATTTGGTCTTTCCTTATTGGCTGTTGGTACAACAGCCAATGAGAGCTCAGAGCTCACAGATGCCAAGCCTGTCATGTCAACCCCCTACTAAGGGCATAAAACCAAGACCCATTCCTGTCAATAAACAGTTAGTCTCAGGTTCTGACTCAGAGTAATACCTAGTACTTCTGTGTTGAGTTCTTAAGGTCTACTCCTTACGCAAGTAGGGCTTGATACCTTACAATGGTTCTTAAGCTGCAATTTGCATATGTGTCACATATACGACACATACACCATTCATTGTAAAATTCCTGTCTTTTTTTCTCTTACAGACTGACGTCAGCGCCAACAAACAGCTGAAAAATCTGTTCCACATACTCACGTTTATCAAGGTTGGTACAGTCTTAACTGATACTATACATAGGGACGCAAGTATTGCTATAAATTACAAGAATCTGAAATTGTAAGGTCTACCACTTGTTACTGGTCGTTCAGAAATCAACAGAAATATAGTGCTCGTCAGGTGCCAACAGTGGCAGCTAGCAGTAAAACCACCCAACAGTTACTTGATTTTGGTCTTTTTTTATGACCAAACTAAGAGGACTTTACAAATTGTGAAGCAAATTCATCAGTTCCCCCTAAAAAGTTAGCACTCTGACTTTTTTTTCATTTTCGGAAAGCGATGAAATCCCCCAAACTGATTTCTATGCACATAGTTGCTTCCAGTCCTGATAGTGTCCAGTCTTTTCTCCTGTGGATTATATTTCCGAATATTTGTTTCTAACTATGATAAGTTTTATCCCTGTGTACAAACACATGTCTCCTTAATGTAATCGTCATTTCCGAAGAGTTGTAGAATTGTTGTTCTTGGTTTCACTAGTTCATTTAAGTTGGTGATTTGTATGATTTGTCAAAGAATTGATAGGTTAAAATTCTTGTTAGACATTCAAGACTTGCACACTAGCACCATCTTGTAATGGCCGCCAAAGTAAGTCACACGAAAACGAGGCGTGCAACCTCACCCCTGGGCGTTTGATATAAAAAAAATATATATTCTTTAGCTCGGAAAATCCCAATTGCTCTTGCGTTGTGATTATCAGGCCGATTTTCATAAACAAACCATTGTTAGAAAGCTAAGACTCTGGTCTATATGTTGGTATATATCAT
Organism: Alentia gelatinosa; assembly: GCA_950022655.1. Classification (NCBI taxonomy): domain Eukaryota; kingdom Metazoa; phylum Annelida; class Polychaeta; order Phyllodocida; family Polynoidae; genus Alentia; species Alentia gelatinosa. The sequence goes on along the minus strand of OX465588.1, from coordinate 54,014,143 downwards.
ATACATATATATGCCTTGGCTAGAATTTCTCTTGATAGGTTGCACATTGGAATTTGTTAGATAAAACATACTAAAGCATGTTACCTTCCTATCTTCACAGTGATTTAGTGAAAAAACTATGGCTATGACCTAAAGAAATTAACATCATACCTTCTTCTGCATTTCAAGACGATTAAAATAATACCAATATTACTAGGTTGTGATCATGTATTTAGCACTCTTTTGGATACTTTGTCATCTGTCTTAATAGTGCATTATCTCAGTGTGTCTTCGCGATACATTTTTCATTAAATCAGTGTGAAAACACGAAGGTAACATGTTTCGTTTCTAAATCAACTAAATAATTCGAATGTTCAATCTATGACTGGAATTCTTAGCCATAACACAGGTATATGATATCATATCAACCAATAGGCCCAAGTTTTAGCTTTTTGACAAAGTTTTATTTATAAAGATCGGCCTTTTATTCACGACACAACAACAAATTACAATTTTAGTTAACTCTGGGGTTATGGTTCTGAAACCATGCTGCCAACCCAGGTATGATATCACATCTCGTTTTCGAATGGGAGCATGTTGCTGGTTTCCGGCAAGCAGAGCCTTGTTATATACAACCAGCGCAACCCATTCTTACGCTTGATCGCAGCGCCATGCTTATGTGCAAGTGGTGAATAGTGCAGCACAGGGGCTAATATGAGGTAGATAGACCAAAGTGACCAAAAACATATGATCCTCACATAACACTACAATTTGACAAAAGCGTGGGTATACCTTCAATCTCTAACCGAAATATCAATTGACTTTGAGCAGTAATTGAAAATTGCTGAATAATCCTCTGCCGGATTCTATCGTCACTTTTCGTGATGACGTCATCGCTCGCCCTTCACTCGAGCGGCGCTTCAAAAGACTTTCAGAACTTTGACCACCACCTGCCCCACAACTATAATAACTCAAGAAAAATTTCTTATGGAGCTAAATTCTGACTTTCCGATATATATAAATTCTCGCTACTACTTGTCTATTACCTTGTCAATTCAATTGCTTGTGTTTGAGTTAATTAAAGAATTATGATTGTTTTATTCAGAATGAAGATCCAGGGCTCCTGGGTCATTCGGTGCTAGGACGCGATGACGTGCACAAAGCGTGGCGCCAATTCACAGAACGACGCAGACAGACAAATGATGCCAGGTGAGATGGCGTAGTCGAGATAGCTATCTCACGCTAGAATCCAGCGCCTCTCCCGTCTCGTACGATTGGCGCCGTTACAGTACTCTGGCATTTTGAGGGACTTTGAAGGGCTTTGTAATAGCTAGAGTGAGATTGGGTGTATGTGTGCAGTAGTGGCTGTGTTGCACCTTACATCCTTATGTGCTTCACACCACTGATCGGCATGCTGACCTTGATCCTATTGTGAAGATCTGAGGTCATCTTAATATAATTCGGTGGATATTTCTACCCAAGAAGAACACTCCTAAAAATGATTTATTAAATATAAATATATATTTCTCTTTGCTGCTATATCTCCTATTCCGAAATTAACCGCAAAACAAGATGGCCGCCGCTAACGGTCAAAGCCAGGCTATCGATATCACTCGAGAACCTGCGCTGATTATTAAACCCACCCCCCTTGTAATTTAATCTACGATCCTCGTCCCGCTAGATTCAAAGCAAAGATATCGGCGCCACTATCAAGGCACCACTCCAGCCTGTATACCTAGCCTATCGTATCTACCCGATGGTTCAATGGACTCGCCCGCACTTGAGGAAGGTCTCCACCCGGGTCCCGGGTCCGGACCCGCCCCGGGCGCGTGGTCTTTGGACCCGCGGCCCACCTCGATGATAATTGGATAGCTCGGAAACGAGGCTTCCCTCAGGTGTAGGCCATCCTCCCTCGTAAGCCCCTCCCTCAAGGAACCGCCCTCTTCTCTCTGTTTTTAATAAAATAGAGGATCCGATTGTCCTCGGCAGTCTATTGCTTGTGTACTACAATCTACCACACGACTCCTTGAGTTCCTCTGTGAATCTTACCTTAGCTACACTCGCGCATTACTTTGATATATATAGACGAACTTTACACTATGACGGGGCTGGGGAGTTAGCTCAGTGGTTAGAGCACTGGACTTGTAACCCCAAGGTTGTAAGACTTTGCGGGTTCGAGTCCCACCCCCAGCAGTGGTAGATTTACTGCTAGAACAAAGGCCATCCTTCTCATACCATGTCTATGTGGTATGGCAAGTAAAAGAACTCTCACCTCGGTAAATGTGTAGGGGTGAGATTTCTACCTGAATTCATCACATAGATTCGATCACCACCCTAGTGGTGTAAAAAAACCTTGAGAAAGTCTGGAAAGGACCTATAATGGTTGACTGGACGTAAAATCAAACCAAACAACAACAAACTTGATCCTATGGCCCACACTAAATTGTAACCTGACCACATTTTTTGCCCTTTATAGCTAACTATATACAGATAGGAGTATGATTTCTATCTAGTATCTGGTTTGAGATTAGAATGGGCTCTTTGATCCTCACTTTCAATGTGGAGGCGGCTATATTGTAGCTAACTCTCACCGGATGGCAGGTCCATGCTTTAGACTGGCTCCCTGTATAATGTAAATACATATGCCAAGCTAGCCAGCTGGGGACATGCTTTCTCCACTTGGTGTCCCGGGTGATAGAGCTATGTAAGCATGGCACACAGGTATGCAGGATCATTTAGTGGTAATTATAAGAACTAGTTAAACAGATCACAGAAAAAACTATGCATGGTCAAATTACAGAGTTAGGAACTTCTGAATCAAATGAGTTTTACTTCCCCTTATTTCGTGTGATCATTACTGCACTTAATGGGTATTCTTTGAAACTATTGAGAAAGTAATGATAGATCCAGTCAATGCCTAGAATCTGTAGGAAGTGTGCACCCGTACACCCCGATACCTCCCTCCCTCTTAATGACTATAATAGACCCACTGACTATTATCTTTGCAAAGCATCTATATCAATAATATTTTCTGTCAATAATTTTCAACATGTCTTAAACTACAGGTATTGAGTTTTATCCTACCCCTAATAAAAATTGCCATAGGCTTAACATTGTTTAATTTTATTCGGCTGGCCATGACATAAATGTTTTTCATGGCTCTAGGGTAATAAAAAAATTAACCAATCAGCGACCAGAAAGTGAGCTACTACGAAAAAGTTCCGGTTGCACTCAAAGCAGCCATTCAAATGTTTGTTTGCATGGTACAGAATATTACAAGTAATTTATCAAACCAGCCCCACCTTTTAACATCATTCTGATATCAATAATAAATACACACTTAAGGAAATCGAGTTATAATTACGTCATAAGAAACTCACCAAAATCTAGTAAAGCCTTGATTCCACCAAACAACCGCTTTTTCAACGTCAACAGACGTTCCAGGCGACCTTTCAGCCGACGTCGGTTGAAACATCTGGAAAAAATGGCCTCAAAATGCGGCGCTGCTCCACCGAAACCCCCAACAGACGCTCATGTGGTCGCCATACGACCGTCTGGTGGGTTCAAAGTTCCACCAGATCCTAGCCGACGCCCACGTAGTAATCGAGTTCTTCGATAGGCGGCGCAGCGTGCGATGATACACTGCGACACTCCGAACCCGCGAAAGCCGCGAATCGAGCGGAGCAGTGTATCGGCGTGTCGGGATTTGTATGGGAGCGGTTAGAAAACATCAAATAACCGCGGAATTACACATTTAATCGAACAATAAAGGTAAATAAAGATAAGAATTGATGTTATGAATGTGTATGGCACGCTATGGTGCTAGAATTCTGCCAAAAATATGTCAGAAAGTGTCAGAATTTTCAATGTTCGTTCGCGGCTTTGGGTATCGCCCGTATCGCTCACACTATGTTGGCGGCGTTCCCTTGCCGCAACTCCCGGCAGAGCCTGCGAGCGGGTGTCGTACCTCTTCAAATACATCGGCCAGATGCCCAATTCCAGCCGATAAAAACCTAATGAATCAGTTTTTCGCCAGATGGGCAAATTCTGTCTCTTGGAGGGTTATTGGAGTATCGGTTGGGATATCGCCTGAAAAAATCTGGTTGGTGGAAGCGCATCTCAACTGGCTCTCCTGCCAGACGCTCAGCAACCGTGAAGGGACACTCCAACGACCCTCAATATCCTCCAACAGACGTCTTGAAACGTCTGGCAGGAGAGCCGACGCCTGCTGAAACGTCTGGTGTGTGCTTCCACCAACCCGACAGATGATTAAAATAGAGCAGGTCTGCCAACAACCGCAACAACCGCCATATGGGCGCTGTACAACGTTTTTGTCTTGTTGGTGGAATACAGGCTTTATGAAGACGTTGTTCGCCTATGTGGAGCCTGCCGAAGCAAGAGAACTAACTAAGTCTGGCATAGATCTAGATCTAGGCTGCACTCTACATCTAGATTCCAGGATGTATACAAGACGATTACAATCATCAATTCAGCTTTCAAACCTCTATTTCTACGTCTCTAAATGCAAACAAACCAGTTGCTAAGCTACGGGGTGAGCTCCGGTGAGGTCTGCTACTCACTGCTTCATCAATTCGCGACCTGCCTGTCGTGGCATAAACACTGACAAGTCTAACTCTCGTTCAGTTTCTACTCAATATTTTACTTCAACGCATGACTTCTTTCAGACCCCTGTGCTTTGTGAAACTGGATATGCAACAGTCGTACGACTCCATGCGCCAAGAACTGCTATGTGACATCGTGTCTAAGTACATCAAGGTCAGTCTCGACTCCGCACAGTTCTCCATGTGTCACCTGGTGACACAAAACAGTTATTTACCGTGCATTTTCTACCTGAGCTAGAAATATGACTCAATTAGTATATTCCTGATTACATCATCAGTTAGGGGCCATCCATAAATGAGGTCATGCAGCAGGGGGGTCCTTATGTCCACCCTGGTAGTTTTGTCCCATTGGCTTAACATTTGGAACTCATTCTCCATGCCCCTACGAATATTGCAGTCTGTTGTCCATGGTCTATATCCTGTGTGGCATCCATTCTTTTACAGTGTACAATGGTGAGATAAATACAGAAGGCAACTAGTTTTGGTCAAAGTCCTTGTTCACCAACTCGTTTGTGTGAACACTAAGTGATATTCAATCGGCTGTCGCCTCATCCATATCACGCCACATCAACTCATGGAGAATGACGACTTTGACCAAAACTTGTTAATTTCTTCGTTTATTCTCAATGACCAACTGATATTAAAGGGTTGTATAACAAAACATGACAAGAAGGGGGGGGGGGGGGGGGTCAAAATAGCATGACGTCATTTATGGTGAACCCCTTATTGCATTACGAACGACATTCTGGCTTATAAGATAAAATAGGGGCATCTAGGATAAATATCCATTTTAAATCTGTTTGTTGTTAAGTTTGCAAAAGTCTCTTGACAAGGCTGAGACCAGGCTTTCAATAAGTTGTTTTATCCTAACTGTACACGCTCAGCCAAGCTCTTTACCCTTTGACCTAGCCGTGACCTTTACCTTTCCCCAGGGTCATCCGGAGTACGTGGTGCGGCGTTACGTGAAGGTCATCCGCGAGGGCGGCAAGGTCAGGCGCGTCTTCGCTCGGGAGGTGGCGCCACTGGTCGACTTCGATCCCGACCCGCTGCAGTTTACGATGAGACTCCAGCAGAGGGCAGCACCGGTACACCACGCCATCATCGTCGATCAGGTGAGCGGTGCAGGTGTCTCCGGTGCGCTGCGCCACTCCTTTCACTCTTACTGACAATCATAGAAAGTCATTAAAAAATATAGCAGTCATGGAAAATTAAGAAAAATCAAACCAAAAATCAGGGAAAAAAGATCTATAGTCATGGAAAACCAGTGGTACTGAATTCGCTTGTCTTGCAGTTGAATTGTAATTTTGCCGTGATAATTGTAGTGTTATTGATTTGAATTCAAAACAATATAAGCCTTTAACTTATCTTTTCAGAATTGTACACACTATTTTTTTTTTTTTTTTTTTTTTGGACCCCAACCGCCATTAACATTCTACAGGATTATCTCAGAAGAAGTGATTGTTCTAGCCACGTCAAAATTTTTTTTCTATCAACGATCCAGTCACTTTTTCACCGAAGTCACATATGTCCGCTCGACGAGAGCTGACAGAACCGTTCGAATAATATTAAACCTCTTTAATATTGACATAATTTACACACTCCTACTGTCTGTAAACATCATTAAATGAACCCCCCCCCCCCCCCCCCCCGGTTTTTCTGACAATAACCCTGTCTGACCCCATCTCAACTCAGAAATGAAAGACATGTTTATTCACCTGCCACATCTTGTGACAGGGCCGCTTCTTTGGTTTCTAGATTTCCTTGATATACCTATCATTTAAATCTAAAAACATCAGATTCCCTAGGATGAAACCACTGTTGTTGTCATGCCCACACCCTGACAACATCCGACATGCCCAATTTGTGAAGCACAAACCGCGATGTCAACAACTTGACACTAAGCAAATCACCACGATTCCGCTACTGTCACTATGGACGTCACAATCGAACGGTTCCGATGACGTAGCCGATAACAGTCATCGAGCTCATTCAAGCGGTAGCTGCCATAGAGAGAACACTTAGCCTCATCCTAAATAAAGAATTGTACACACTAAATAATCATTAGAATAGACATTACACAAATAAAGAAAAATTAAAAGTGTATCTAGCTATGCTTGATACACTGCGATAACCAATGTAATATACCTACTTGATTCTCCTTTGGGCTATGATGTTGCTATCACCCATCGGAAAATCAGCGAAGTACTTGAATCTTTGTGGCGTACTACATGCTCAGCCAATCTAAATCCATGTTCTATTAGTTTAAGGCATAATACTTTCTTTGTGGCGTACTACATGCTCAGCCAATCTAAATCCATGTTCTATTAGTTTAAGGCATAATACTTGCCCAACGCCAACAGCGTATTCATTGGACTAGCTATCAGATCAACATTGAGATAAGGCGAAATTTGACATTATAAGGTATATAATAATATAAAAACAGTCTACCTGTCTTCGTACCTGGAAAATAATTTGTAAAATCGGCGATCAGATGAACCTCTGTCTTCGACATCGGATCTTCTGATCTCCGATTTTCGCGTGTATTATCCATGTCCGAAGACAGGAGCACTGTTCCTTTATAAAGAGATTATTCCACCAGGACGTACGATATATGCCGATACTGGTTCGGGAGGATTTATCCAACCAGGAAACCTCTCTGGGCTATGTTTGCCTTGTGATTTACTCCAAAGCCTTACTTCCAGGTCGACTCGCTAGGTTGGCATGAATAGTGTGCGAATATCTTGTTGAATCTTTCTGGTGGAACAGCCCTCTTTGTGCGATAATAGGTGCTCCACACACAGGGATAATTCTCTTACAAGATTTATCACGATTCATCAAGATGCAGCAAGGTGCTAGAAGACACAGTCAGACCTTCCAAAGCAAAAACAAAATAATTCTGGTGGAATCAGCCTTCAACTTTTTTTTTTCTCGCAAGGTCTGGCTTTGTCTTGTATCACCATGCTGCATCTTGATGAATCGGGATAAATCTTGTAAGATCTGCTCGTGCACCTATTCCTATGTGTGTAGCCCCTATTATTGCTGAAAGGGGGCTATTCCACTGCCGCGATTCAACCAGATATTCGCACACAACTTGTAATCCCAAGGTTGTCAGACTTTGTTGATTTGAGTCCCACTGCAGCCACTTTTCTCCTTCACCCCCAGCAGTGGTAGATTTACTGCTATATCAAAGGCCAATCCTTCTCATACCACATCTATGTGGTATGCGAAGTAAAAGAACTCTCTTCTCGGTAAAGGTGTAGGGTTGAGATTTCTACCTACATTCATCTCATAGATTCGGCCAAACCCAAAGTAAGTCTAATTGAACAAATTGGACGTTAAACTACCCAAACAAACAAACAAACAAACAAACAAACAAACAAACGATTCATCCCGACCTTGCAGGTCATCAAATCGGGCATGATCGGGATATATCGCACGGTCTGGTGGAATCAGCCCTATTATCTCACCCCAGATATTTTGTCTCCATAGACTTAACATTGGAATCTCGTATCTAACACCCATTAGATATTTAGGAAAAATATCCAATGGGGGATAATGTCACAAATGTTAGCCCATTAGTCAATATTAAATGTGAGATAAATTCAGAAACCCATGAAAGTTTAGGGTCAGAGCTCGATCCCATCTCATTTTAATCAGATAGCAATTCACGCGGCTTCGCCTTGTGAATTACTACGTGATTCTAACTCGATGGGATACGAGCTCAGACCCTAAACTTTCATGGGTTTCCTCTATATTATCCTACCCCTAATAAAAAACGCCATAGGTTTAACATTGACTCAATGTATTTGTCATAGCGTTGGATAAAGTGTTATTTATGCACCGAGGTGAATAAAAAAACGGACCAATCAGGGACGAGATAACGAAAGTAGATCCGGCAGCATTGATAACTACTAACATGGATTATTACAAATATTCTCTGTATATCGGTGAGATGGGGTAGGATAAATACGAAACCGAACTCGAGTTAGCCTTGTCAATGTTTATACCACTCTGGTCAGGTCTGCTACTCACTAAACTCGGCTAACGCCTCGTGTAGTAATACACAACCTGCCCATCGTGGCATAAACATTGACAAGGCTAACTCTCGTTTGGTTTCTACTAAATACCCCGTCCATCTGGGAGTGACAGGTGAGAGGCGGTTGTGGGTCAGACTGGGGTCAGAATGGTGTGTTACAGCAGTGGCCGTGTGTTGACTGGGGATGCACAAACATGGCCTTGTCCTCAACTGATGGGCACGCTCACCCATGACCTTGACTGGTGGTGAAGGGAAGGGGTAGCGTAGTGTTATAAACCCAGCACCACCTGATCCCATCCATATTCCAGTAATTCCATTCCAAGGGCATAAGTCGAAACGTAATCCAAGACCCTCTTAGATGCTATTAGTTCGGTAATACTAATTTAGTCGATCTTTTTAAGTCCCTCACAGCCCGTTTGAAGGAGGCTACAGAGTCTGGTGAGTCCCAAAGTTTCCTCACCGTGAAATAAGGTGACCTCCCAAATTTGGAACTTTTGTGTTTCGTGTTAGCTCTCTGAGCACATGCGCCCTCCACAGACTGTAAATAAACCAACATTCAGCCAATGGCAGCGGTCCACTCAGATCGTTCTACCCGCCTGTTCGTAGATCAGGAAAACCAGGCACAGAATATGCACAACTCTACAAGTTCACTCTTCGCATTGAATATTTCCAGCCATGTGATTGGCTAGATTGAAGAAACCCATGGCTGGTTGGTATCCTGATACAGCATTAGTTTCCTGGTCATCCACTAGAGGGCTTATTAAAATTCAACCTTTGTACCCTACCTGAACTGTCAACCCTGACAATCAACCTGATTTTATGCCAATTTTCGCGCTGAACCAGCGTGATTTAATTGTTCTTTTTGATGGATTGACAAAGTGGAAATGTCAGATATGTTTTTTTTCCTTACGCAGATGCAGCAGCATGTGGAGTCGTCTGCCTTCCTGGTGTCCCAGTTGGAGGCTCACATCAAACTCAACATTGTCACGGTATATTGACGACTTTTTTTGTTTTTTTAAGATAGGAGAAAGATATTCCCACTAACTCGGGGGTAGGCTATATCCGTTGTGAGTAACAAAATGATAGTGAGACTTGTTTTACCGACATGTTTCGGACTATTCATGTACTTCATCACGGTGTTTTAAAAAAAAATCCCTAAAGACCTTTTTTCCACAGGCCGCTATCGTGCTTTTCCCGCTTTGTTACGCAATGCCTTCGGCTAAACAATCACACAGCAACGTATTCCTTAGAATTAGAGGACAGAGAGATACGGCTATAATACCTGTTTAGATCATCCATAGATAGAGCACATTGATCCCATCGTATGGGGTGGGGAGGTAGCTCAGTGGTTAGGGCACTGGACTTGTAACCCCAATGTTGTAGGACTTTGTGGGTTCAAATCCCACCCCTAGCAGTAGCAGATTTACTGCTATATCAAAGGCCAATCCTTCTCATACCATGTCTATGTGATGTGGGAAGTAAAAGAACTCTCACCTCGGTAAATGGGTTTGGGTGATATTTCTACCTGAACTCATCACATAGATTCGATCACCACCCTCGTGGTCTAAAAGAACCTTGAGAAAGTCTGGTAAGGACCTATAACGGTTGACTGGATATTAAATCAAATCAAACAAACAAACCAAACAAATGACCGCATCGTATTCTCTATTGTTCCAGCTCCACTTTGGTGTGTTAAACATTCATATTACTGCAGTAATACTTCATATAGGGTTTAGATCATACAGGAACACTACAAATGGCTACACAATAACACATTGACAGGTCTCGCCAGCATATGATCGGGGCCATCCATAAAGTATGTACGCACTAGCATAGATTTAGGCTTTTGGAGGGACTTGAGAAGGAGATGTAGTGTCGGAGATGGTTGGGACTCCTTTCCTTGATCACTCAACATGTTCTGTTTCCTACTCCAGGATACCATGATTTCTTGTGTTTGTAGTTCTTGTTTATGTGCAGTATCCTTATTTCTGGTCAATTGTTAAATATGTTATGTATTGTCCATGTTTTGTAATGGTATTTCACTGTCCATGTCCTGTTTTCATATTCCGTTTACAGCACCCAGAACTGAAAGATTCATTTTGAATAGAGCTTCTCTGAAAGAATCAACGGTTTATATGCATACTATAGAGAGATATGAACTAAAGACATATTAGATGTTAAAGTATAAAGACCATAATATGGATGGCAACTTACCTCAAGAAAGGAAGCTATTTGGGAAAATCTTAGGGGATATCTCCCTGCTATACTTTTTATTAAAAAACACACAAAAAAGTATTTGGAGCATGTACATACCACGGAATGAATGTATGGATGTATTGCTATTGTATGAAAACTTTGAGATATATGTTAAGAGCAGAGTGATAAAACATGTATTGATAGAAAAATAAATATTTGCTACCAAAAAAAAAAAAAAAAAGTATGTACGCACTGAGGGGATGGGGTGGTATATAGGAATGTCATTTTCTTAATCGAGAGGTGGTGAAAAGTTAACTCACTGGACTTATAATCCCAGGGTTGTAGGACTTTGTGAGTTCTAGTCCCACTGCAGCAACATTTCTCCTTCATCCCCTGCAGTGGTAGACTTAGCGCTATATCAAAGGTCAACCCTTCTCATACCATGCCTATTTAGTGTGAGAAGTAAAATAACTTTCACTTTAGTAAATGTGTAGGGGTAAGATTTCTACCTAAGTTCATCTCATGGATTCGATCTCCACTCTTGTGTAAAAGCAGTGCTAAAAAGCTGAACCTTGTAAAAGTCTGGAAAGGAAATGTAGGGCATAATACACAAACACAATCAGAACATCTTGATAGAAAATATCCCAGTACTTGGGAATTCATTATCCAACGATTACAAAGACCACATTGAGAATGCATGGGGACTCATTAAAGCACGAACCATTGTATAAAACCTGTCAGATACCATAACTGTGGTATAGGTATTCACATTTGTTGTATACGACCTCAAAGCCATGGGATACGGGAAAATAGTGTCATTGTGATATAGAGAAAAGAAAAGTCCTTATTGGTATACCATTTGATATGGTAATTACTGGGTTTAATCTATTCGAAAAGATATATAATGAATGCTGCAAACGATGATCATGTGAACAGGTGGCTCTGTAAACCACTCGAGGTACCGCTCGTGTATTACTACGCGTAAACCACTCCTGGTTTACGGTCGCCTGTCCATAAAACCTTCATTTATTGTCTATATATTAACTAATAAACTGCTCTGTTTTGCGCACAGATGGGCGGTGAGGAGTACTTGCTCTCTCGGGGTATAAGTCAGGGCTCGGTGCTGTCTCCACTACTCTGCTCTCTGTATTACGGACGTATGGAGCGAGATCATCTACCGGAAGTCCGTCCCTGCGAGCTGCTCATGCGCCAAGTGGACGACTTCCTGTTCGTCACGCCGCACCTTGACCGTGCAACGCGCTTCCTCGACGTGATGCTGAAAGGTAAGCCGTTACTGCAGCATGCTTCACTGCACAGTGTCTTAATGTGGAGATCAGCAAGTCATGGGTCATTACCATATAGTATTAGAGAGAAACTATCTTCCGGTGAAAGTATGTCGAAGTTACGAGGAAAGAATCGGAAAAAGGCCAAGGGCAGTAATTTATTCAATTTTTACCAAGTAATTTTGACATAATTTCTCCTGAACTTGGTTTTCCTATTCATATATATATACCCTAAAATATCGAGATTTCTTTACCTGCAACAGTCCAAGAGGCCATGGCCACTCTTATTGAGTAACTCAAACCGCTATGTTTTCATCCCGCCGGTTTCCCGCCAGTTTTATAGCAACTATGAGTGTTGCTATATGTGTTGATTTCTCTGTAAACGCGTGCAATATTATTTCTATAATCTTCAGGATGCCAAACTGCCAATAGATGAAATTGGTATAATAGGTACAAACTTTGGCATAAATATGCAATATTAAACTGCAATAACGTCAATGTTGTGAAAGTGTGCGTAACCCCGCCATAACTCGGGGGAAATGAAATACTGGATTGGTTGAAATTTAAATATTTCCTTTTTTTCCATTTCCCCAACTGACATTCCTGCTATAATCTTTTGTCTAGAATATCAAGGGTGGAACCCAAAAACGTTGGCAGACAAAGAAAAGAATGTATGCGTCAAATGCCTCTCAGATATACGATTATTGATTTACAAAGCACAACTGGCAAACACTTCAAGCCCCATACAAACAAACAAAACGTAAACAACGCATACTCACTCCTATTGTTATAAAGCTACGGCCGTTCTACTCACCAGTGCGTACACATTTTTTAGGAGATCAGTAGGGTCTATGTGTCCTTACACTTACCATCGTTTAAATATCCTCGTACTCATGTCCAGCCAAATTAACCCAATGGTAACAATCAGTAATACACTAAAAACAAAGCTGAGAATGGTAATAATGCCCATCCCAACGGGGTAGTTTATGGAAATGGTAAAGATTCCCAGCCCAGCAGGGTAGTATATGGAAATGGAAAAGATGGCCCACCCAACAGGGTAGTATATGGAAATGGTAAAGATGGCCATCCCAGCAGGGTAGTATATGGAAATGGTAAAGATGGCCATCCCAGCAGAGTAGTATATGGAAATGGTAAAGATGCCCAGCCCAGCAGAGTAGTATATGGAAATGCTACTACTCCTCAGGCTTTGAGGCATCCCTCTCCTAAGTTCCCTCGAGCTCCTTGGCTTTTAAAATAGAGATGTCAGTTTTCCATTTTTCCGTGGAACTTTTCAATATTCAGTAAATGTGCTTAAACAAAGATATTAATGATTTAGTCTCAATAACAAAAATAAAAAAGTGGTTTGAACCTTCCCGAAGACCCTCAGCCCCATGCCATGGCCGACAAGGGCATATTATCCAAGTTCTCTCGGTATCTCCGAGGCAGAAAAATATTTTTCCACTCCCATCCCAACTGACATCTCTGGCTTTATCATACAATTCATACAAGGCGACATTACTTACGACAAAAAGTGGTTGAGCCTTTTGGTGGAGGATGACATTTTCCACAAATGATAACTCTTATGAGAAAAAGCATCATTATCCTAGGATAATCATAACCAGAAAATAGAATAGAAAATCAGATCGTCGGTCGACCTGCCCCACTCACTACAAGGACAAGTCGACCCATCTCTCCAAACATCGGGGTTTTGCATAAGGTGTTCCCGGATGTAGAAAGTTGCATGTCTAGGAATCGTTAGACCTTTCGCATGAATCCTTTAGCTTCTAGCATCACGCATTTCAGATGTAGAGAATGGGGATGGCGGTAAACTACACATGCACATGTGAAACTACATAAAACATGCCTTTACACAAGCCAAACGTACCTCGTTGACAATGAACAAACAAATAGATGCGAATGAGCAATTATTGCAAAGACATTTTGACCATATGGATCCATCCTTTAAGTACATACGCAAATTTTCTGAAAAAAATTGAACCCCCAACTCCAACCTCTCAACTCCTCACTGCGTACGTATTGTATGAATGCCCCTCATGACATGAAAAGGAAATTATTTGTTTTTCAACACAGATCACTATAATACAAAGATCAATTGAACAAAAAAACCTCACCACTCACCACACACTCCCCCAACTTCTTTCCCCATTCCCACACATGTCACCCCCTCACACACCCTACCTTCTTACCCCATTCCCACACATGTCACCCCCCTCACACACCCTACCTTCTTACCCCATTCCCACACATGTCACCCCCCTCACACACCCTACCTTCTTTCCCCATTCCCACACATGTCACCCCCTCACACACCCTACCTTCTTTCCCCATTCCCACACATGTCAACCCCCCTCACACACCCTACCTTCTTTCCCCATTCCCACACATGTCAACCCCCCTCACACACCCTACCTTCTTACCCCATTCCCACACATGTCAACCCCCCTCACACACCCTACCTTCTTACGCCATTCCCACACATGTCAACCCCCCTCACACACCCTACCTTCTTACGCCATTCCCACACATGTCAACCCCCCTCACACACCCTACCTTCTTTCCCCATCCCCACACATGTCAACCCCCCTCACACACCCTACCTTCTTACGCCATTCCCACACATGTCAACCCCCCTCACACACCCTACCTTCTTACGCCATTCCCACACATGTCAACCCCCCTCACACACCCTACCTTCTTACCCCATTCCCACACATGTCACCCCCCCTCACACACCCTACCTTCTTACCCCATTCCCACACATGTCAACCCCCCTCACACACCCTACCTTCTTTCCCCATTCCCACACATGTCACCCCCTCACACACCCTACCTTCTTTCCCCATTCCCACACATGTCACCCCCTCACACACCCTACCTTCTTTCCCCATTCCCACACATGTCAACCCCCCTCACACACCCTACCTTCTTACCCCATTCCCACACATGTCACCCCCCTCACACACCCTACCTTCTTTCCCCATTCCCACACATGTCACCCCCTCACACACCTACCTTCTTACCCCATTCCCACACATGTCAACCCCCTCACACACCCCACCTTCTTACCCCATTCCCACACATGTCAACCCCCCTCACACACCCTACCTTCTTACCCCATTCCCACACATGTCAACCCCCCTCACACACCCTACCTTCTTTCCCTATTCCCACACATGTCACCCCCCTCACACACCCCACCTTCTTACCCCATTCCCACACATGTCACCCCCCTCACACACCCTACCTTCTTACCCCATTCCCACACATGTCAACCCCCCTCACACACCCTACCTTCTTACCCCATTCCCACACATGTCAACCCCCCTCACACACCCTACCTTCTTACCCCATTCCCACACATGTCAACCCCCCTCACACACCCTACCTTCTTACCCCATTCCCACACATGTCAACCCCTCACACACCCTACCTTCTTACCCCATTCCCACACATGTCAACCCCCCTCACACACCCTACCTTCTTACCCCATTCCCACACATGTCAACCCCTCACACACCCTACCTTCTTACCCCATTCCCACACATGTCAACCCCTCACACACCCTACCTTCTTACCCCATTCCCACACATGTCAACCCCCCTCACACACCCTACCTTCTTACCCCATTCCCACACATGTCAACCCCCCTCACACACCCTACCTTCTTTCCCCATGCCCACACATGTCAACCCCCCTCACACACCCTACCTTCTTTCCCCATTCCCACACATGTCAACCCCCCTCACACACCCTACCTTCTTACCCCATTCCCACACATGTCAACCCCCCTCACACACCCTACCTTCTTACCCCATTCCCACACATGTCAACCCCCCTCACACACCCTACCTTCTTACCCCATTCCCACACATGTCAACCCCCCTCACACACCCTACCTTCTTACCCCATTCCCACACATGTCAACCCCCCTCACACACCCTACCTTCTTACCCCATTCCCACACATGTCAACCCCCCTCACACACCCTACCTTCTTACCCCATTCCCACACATGTCAACCCCCCTCACACACCCTACCTTCTTACCCCATTCCCACACATGTCACCCCCTCTCACACCCTACCTTCTTACCCCATTCCCACACATGTCAACCCCCCTCACACACCCTACCTTCTTACCCCATCCCCACACATGTCAACCCCCCTCACACACCCTACCTTCTTTCCCCATTCCCACACATGTCAACCCCCCTCACACACCCTACCTTCTTTCCCCATTCCCACACATGTCAACCCCCCTCACACAACCCACCTTCTTACCCCATTCCCACACATGTCAACCCCCCTCACACACCCTACCTTCTTACCCCATTCCCACACATGTCAACCCCCCTCACACACCCTACCTTCTTACCCCATTCCCACACATGTCAACCCCCCTCACACACCCTACCTTCTTTCCCCATTCCCACACATGTCACCCCCTCACACAACCCACCTTCCCTGGGCCTGGTGCTGTTCGTGTACACGATCAGGACCTTGGCGGGTGCTCCGCTGGCCGCGGGCCATGTGCTTATACCCTGTGCCGTAAATAGTCGTACGGCAGGAGGCCAAGGTGAGGCCGGCACACCTGAGACGGTATGCTGCTCGCCGCTCAGCGCTGCGATCTGGGCGCTCTTAAAGGCATATCGGACAATTTAAACCCATGTCAGTTTCCTGAAAATTAAATATGATTATCTGTAAGTGTTGTAGAACACATAGATAATTTAAAGATCGGAGGTCACAGTGCTAGTTTATGTTTTAGAGGTAAATATTATGATCATATTACAATGAGATAGATAGAAGTTCTAAAAAGTTGATTTTCACATAGTAAAACCCATGCCATTTTCTCCAAACTTTCACAGAATATTGTACATGCATAGTACTACACGTATAAACTTTAAAATACATAGGTCATTGTCCATATTTTACGTTTCAGTACATTTCCAATATAAATCAAGCAAATGTCAAGTGCTATATTTTGCATATTAAGATTGGATAAACTGGAATAAGCATTAAATTTACATATCTGGCATTAAAATGAAAAAACAAGGAACCAGTTTTGACTGGTAATTGGCAAGATTTAAAAATCACCGGGTGGCTCCACCGTAAATTCCCCGATATGCCTTTAAAGGCATATCCTACAATTTACAGTGGCGCCATCTAGTGATTTTTGAATGTCGATGATTAACAGTTGAAACTTTTGTTTTGATTAATTTTAATGCCATACGAGTAAAATATAACATTTTTGCCTAGTTTGACCGAACCCAAGAGGTACAATAGGAAAAGTTTGGTTTATTTATATAGGAAATGTACTGAAAATGTGGTTTTCTATAATTCTTTAAAGAACAAGGCTGCTGACTTTGAGTTTTTAAAACTCAGATATGCAGTATTATGTATTTACTTCATTCTGTGAAAGTTTGAAGAAAATGAAATGGGTTTTACTATGATAAAACCAACTTTTTAGAAATCATATATATATATATTATATATATATTCTATTATTATTTTCTCATAATTTCAACCTCGAGATAAAAATACTAACATGGTGGCCCCCCAGTTTTTAAGTTAGATATGTGTTCTACAATATTTTGAGCTCATATTAGATTTTCAGGCATATGACATTGGTTTTAATTGTCATGGCAAATTGCCCGATATGCCTTTAAAGGCATATCGGCGTAAAACCCATATCATTTTCCCAAAAGTTGAATTTGATGAACCCCAAGTGTTGTAGGTCACAAAGCTGATTAAAAAAGAATTTACGTCTTTGCTATTACGATTAATCACAAGGAACCAGTTTTGACTGAAAATTGACAATATTAAAATAAAACACCCGGTGGCGCCACCATGAATTGTGGGATATGCCCTTAAGGGCGGCGTTGACTCACGACTGAGATCGGTGCAGCTGCCAGCCCAGAACAGGTCTTTCCTGTCAATACTATCGTAAAACTGGATGAGTTTCAATATTGGCCACCGTATTCCACGACTGGAGTTTGGCAAAGTGACTTCATGAGGCGAAGCCGAGTGAAGTCCGGAGCCAAAACTTCAGGAGTGGAATGCGGTGGCCAAGATTAAAACGAATCAGGTTTTGATTTTATCCTACCCTATCTCCTCGATTTTGGAATATTATGTGATAACAATTCTGTATGCCACTAGTGGCATATAAGACTCTGTATGCCAGTCAGCGTGGCATATGGAAACCCAATGTTAAGCCTATGGGATTTTATATTAGGGGTAGGATAATTATATAGAACTGCATCGAGAATCTTATGAATAGACAATACTCCACGAGTTTGGATGGGCCGCAATCGCCATGACGATTATGGCACAGCTACACGAATGGAGTATTGTCTATTTTACGATTCGAGTGCAGTTCTTGATTTATCTTACCCCTTTCTATGACATTGAATATCATCACAACTTCAGAATAGTCAGAATATACTGAGCAAATTCACTACGCCACGGCCGTGGCGTAGTATTGTCACTTTACCAGGGTGATCGTTGAGTATAGTTTTCTAATGTTATTCTTCTGGCTAAACTTGTACCACGTGTCAGGCCTCTGCTGTGTATATGTCCCCAGTATGGTTTTATTCAATGGTAGGGGCCGGCGTGCATTCTTAAGAACTAATTATCAGATATATCCCGGTGCCGATGGGGGAGGGGGGGGGGGTTTAACTGATCAATAATTATACCAAGTATTTTGACGTACGAAGACAATATGTTTTCGTATTATACGGGATCTGGCTACGACCGGACACCCACCAACGGCGATACACGCAGATACAAAATGACCATTTCGTAGCGCGTCAGTTCACGCCGGTTTTATAGCATGGGGGGAACAGCCATCTTTGAATTGTAACGCAGCCATGTTCCACCAGAGGACTATTTATCCTTATAAGAACACTAAATATCTGGTTGAGGCTCAGCCTCACTTTGACCATGGAGCCTGTAGTACAGCCAACTAACACCAGATGGAGCTATTCTTTTTTTTGTAGATCTACACTTAAATATGCTTCTTCTCATGTGATATATTTCTAAACATACTAAAACAGGTTTCAGCATTGTGTTTTTTTGTTTATCTCATTGCCCTGAGAAAAGCCTCCGAGAGTAGATAATATGCTGGTGTCAGAGCGTACACGTTTGGAGTTGCCACTTACAAGCTTCAGTACCCTTGTCATACAGAATATCATCTTAGCCTGGAATAAACGTCCATAGACTTACCATTAGGAACTCGTTCTCAACAGGCTTGCGAGTACGGTAAGTCATCCAAAGTTTAGGCTGGACGGAAGCCTAAAGTTGAAAATTTCGGCAAAAATGATGGTCTTTCAAAATTCATTTTTAATACATAAAAGGCTTCCTCTGGACCACCTGAATTGATTTTGGGTTCACTTCATCCAAAGTCATCCAAAGTTTAGGCTGGACAGAACCCCAAAGTCCAGAATTTCGAAAGCCTAAAGTCCAAAATTTCAAAAAAATTAAATGGTCTTTCCGAATTCATTTTTAATACATAAAAGGCTTCCTCTGGACCACCTGAATTGATTTTGGGTCTATAGTAGGTAACCTTCCATGAATATCTGCCTTTAATCTGATAAAAATGCCAGTAGGACCAAAATGACAAGAAAACGTTATTTTAAGAAGGTGAGAAAAATAAAAGACACATTTTAAGGGTTGATATACATTGTCCTAGGCCAGTAGAGTTCATTGGAATACAAATTGTCGCAATTCTGACCCGAAGCCGAAATAATCCAAAATTTACCCTGGACTATAGCCCTAAGTCAAAAATTGTGAAAAACAATAATGTCCTTGAAAATTCATTTTTAATACATAAAAGGCTTCCTCTGGACCACATGAATTGATTTTGGGTCCACTTAAGCCAAAGTCATCCAAAGTTTAGGCTGGACGGAAGCCTAAAGTCCAAAATTTCGAAAGCCTAAAGTCCAAAATTTCGAAAAAATAGAATGGTCTTTCAGAATTTATTTTTAATACATAAAAGGCTTCCTCTAGACCACACGAGTTGATTTTGGGTCTATTTTAGGTTACATTCCATGAATATCTGGGTCTATTTTCCTGCATTTTCTCTACCCAAGGGGAGAAAATTACACCAAAATAAAAATTTGCTGATAAGTCCTAAATTCATATATTTCTATTAACTATAGATATCTACCTATCACAGGCAATCTATTCCAATAACTTCTGATTAGATGTCGCGATTTTATGCTAAATCTAGTAGAACCATGCTTTATGTGTTCCGTCCGCTACCCCTTAGAAGTCAGAGGTTTTTGGAATTACTTAGTTAGCAGCACTAACTGGTCAAACTGATACAAAAATTTAAACCAAGGAAGCTCATAATTTCATCCATATAACAACCACAAACTACAAATGTAGATACGATAGAAAATGTATGACAAGGGATTGATTTTTGTCCAAGTAAGTAAAATGCCTGGCTGGTTGTGTACTTTCATAGAAATTATTATACATATAGCCTTCCTTTCTACTTGATAGCTTCAGAAAGACACAAATATGGTGTGTATAGTTGTGTGACGTGTGTGACGTGTGTGACCAACTTAAACCATCATGTCAGGCTGCTACTGGGATTCGTACCCATGCAGACAAACAACCTCTGACTACAATTCAACTGCCCTAACCACTGGGCCACCACGATGAGCTATATGAGAGGCAAGAATGGACAGTACTCAATAGGCCTTTTTCCACAGGCCGGTGACGCGCCTTATCTCCCCGGTTACGCAATGCGTGCGGCCAAACCGACACCTAGTAACGTATTCTTTAGCATTGGAAGACTGAGTGTATAGGCGTTAAACATTTGTAGAATACATTTATATTAACTTTAGGGACAATACATTGATTGCATCGTATTCTTTGGTATTCCAGCTATAATTTGGTGGGTTTAACATATATATTGTCGCAATAATAATGTCATATATGTAATGTACATGTATGTTTATAAATAAATGTACAATACCTATGTATATGTAGTGTGTGTATTTATGTATATGTGTATATATACAAATATATACACATATATATCCATATGAACATATGTATTCATTAGATATAGGAAAAATGGCTCTGTACTTTGCTTCAAATTAAAATGATCAGAAATATATGTAATATATATGTGAAATATAAAGAGACCTTTATATAAATATAACCAGCCAGGAGTACCAGAAGATACTACCAGATGGCGCACCAGTCCGCTACCAGGACCCACAGCGCCCCTACCAGAGGGCATGGTAGTTGGTGGAGGACTAGGCATTGAGCCTCACTACTTCATTAACTGCCGCGCAGAACACTTCTCTCTCTACAATTTTTTTCCAAGGAAGAAACTTTGACAGACGGCTTGACACTTTTCAACATGAGAAAGTGTTTAAAGTGCATGAGAGAATTTGACGCTCGCTCACATAAGGAATGCCCGTTTTGTCAAATTGCGGCAGAGGCCAATGAATTGGCTAAAGAAGACGAAGAAATCGAACGCGAAGACATTGCTACTTCGCTAGGCCGACCACGACGAAATCAAGATGGCGGCAACACACAAGGCACCGAAAGGGCACCGGCACCATGGTTAGCATCATTACATTTTGAAAACGCTACCATGCGGCAAGAAATGAGTGATTTAAAACAACAAGTACAATCACTAGTAGCAGCTATGGACCGTTTAGTTGTAAATGGTTCACAAAAGGCACGGGCGGAAGAAGACGAATTCTTCACCACACCACTACATTCCAGAGACGGTCGAGAAGCGGCAGTGAAAAGTCAAGGAGCGGCAATTGACTCGAGAGGGCCGGCAACACGTCTTCAAGAGCCCTTCAGAGCACCGATGCAAGACACTGGACGAGAAACGTCTACCCAACACGCACGACAGACGTATCCAACACCACGCTCACCATACTTCCCACCAGACGTAAAAGGAACAGGCATTCCAGAATGCCCAGGGCACCACTGCGGAGAAACCAAAGCAAAACGTAAGTCGAAGTATTTTTCGCTCAATCCTTATTTGCCACCACATGTCGACATACCAAATTATGACCAGATGTTATCTGCTAGTATGGGGTTACTGCGCAGTATGTCGCAGTCAGGTAGAGACACAACCGGCTATGCTGACCACATAGCATACCTGGTAGACAGGAAGGTAACTCACACGGGCAAATCACTTGTAGAGTACGACCAAGCTATGAGGGAGAAATGCGACAGATTAGGGGTTCAAGGTTTCGGATATGGAGACAGTTTTTTAACTGAGAAATATTTGAACTATGAAACTACCTTTTCTTTCGTAAATCTCAATAAGAAACTTAAAGAATTGGAAGAAAAACCAAAGAGATTCGGGAGTAAGAAATGGCAAAATAGTCAGACTAATGAGAAAACACCAGGAGTGTGTTGGAAATTCAATTCTAAGGAAGGCTGCAGCTGGGTAAACTGCATGTACAGACACGAGTGTTCCCAGTGTGCGTCAAGTCACTCGGTATTGACTTGCCGCAAGACAAAGGTAGACCAAAAGGACAACAAATGAAGGGGAAGACCTCTAAACAGAGTTTTAACATGTTTGGAGGAAAATACTCATAATCTCGATGTGTACTTTAAATCAGAGAAATGTATCGATTCTAACCCTTGTGCGGGCGTGGGGGAACTCACGTTGGGACCGCAAAATTCCTGCGCAGAGGTCGTTCGTTGCGAAAGCATCGATTCTTTTAGTTTTAAGAATAGTAAAAGTTCAGAAGAAGGTCTCAAGAACAAGACTGGAAACTTTCATCCAGTTCCTCAAAGTGTAAATAGTGTAAAAGTTAGTGTTTCGCAAGAGACTGAAATCAACAACTCAACCGCCGGTGTCTCGGGTGACTCAGGTACACGGCCGAAACAAAATGGCGGCGCCTTTGTGGAAAAGGAATTAGGTGACGGTAATGAAATGAATGGTTCCGTTAATATGGAGATATTAACAGATGGCATAAATGCCAAGGATATTATTACGGATTATCAAAAGATTTCGGGTTCTTTTGTTAATAAAGTAATTGGAGAAACTGACTTCACAGATTATCGCTCGTGCGAAGGTAAATGCACAGGCACACACACTATAGGAGGTGAACCAAATCAGTTAAAGTACTGTGGTTTCTATGATGAATGTTTTCAAAATGGAAATTGTGTTGATATTAATGCTAATTATATTTTATCAGGAGTAAAATATGGTTTTCCTATTGTAGATGACAATTTTGACGGTTGTTATTATAGGAAAAACTATAGTAGCATTTACAATTCAGAATTTAAACATCAAATGGACGAGACAATTGAGAGAGAGTTGAAAGAAGGTAAAATAACAAAAGTTGAGGAACCCCCTACTTGTATCCATGCAATGGGGGCTGTGAGAAAGAAAAGCGAAGGCAAGTTACGACCTATAACTGACTGCAAACAACCATATATGGAAAGTATTAACAATTCCATGGAAACTGTGTGTGAAAAATTTTCATATACAAAGATTGATGATATAACTGATATTATGGAAAAAGGTGAATTTTTCGCAGTTGTAGACATAAAAGATGCATACCGTTCCATACCAGTTAAACCTGAACATAGGAAATTCCAAGGTTTTAAATGGGATACTCAGGGGGGGGGTGATGCAGAAGTATATTTTGAATCTAATCGCCTAGTCTTTGGGCTACGCTGTGCCCCGTTTATTTTTTCTCAAGTTTCTGAATTTATCGTCAGATGTGCAAAAAGAAAGGGAGTTCAACATATTTTTGGTTACTTGGATGATTTTTTGGTGGTTGGTAAAACAAAACTAGAATGTCAAGAAAATTTAGATATTTTAATTTCTTTGCTAAAAGAATTAGGATTCGAGATTTCTTGGCATAAGTTAATTCTTCCTTCTCAAGTAGTCACTTACTTAGGAATAGAATTAAATAGTGTAGAAATGACAGTTAGTCTACCTAAAGATAAGTTAGATAAGGTACAAAAATCAGTTAATGATTTTTCAAACAAATTAACAGCAAGCTATCATGAAATAGCAGTGCTAACAGGTATATTAGCACATGCTAGTACGGTAGTACGAGGAGGTAGAACCTTCTCTAGGAGATTGATAAATTTCCAGAAATACATGAAAGATAAACTCAAACATTGTAGAATACCAGAATGGTTAAGAGACGACATTGTTTGGTGGAAATGTTTTCTAGAAATCTTCAATGGTTCAGAAAAAATCATTATTCCAAGACAAGAATGTGTTTTTGAAATGGAAACAGACTCATCAATGTCTGGATTCGGAGGTAGATGGGATACAGACTGGATTTTCGGAGTTTGGGGATCAAAATTAGATCTCGTTCCCGAAAATCACAAATTATCCCACCACTGGGTTAGGCCTCCATCTGAAAAATTTGAACATATTATAAATATTTTGGAATTATGGCCTATAGTGATAGGATGTCAAAGATGGGGTCATTTATGGAAAAATTCTCACATCCATATATTATCAGATAACACTCAAGTAGTGCAAGCACTAAACACTGGCAGAAGTAGAAATGTGGATACAATGAAATGGCTAAGAGAAATTTTTTGGATTAGTGCAATAAACAATTTTCATTTATCAGCCAGTTATATAAAATCCGAAGATAATATAATTCCAGATTTTCTTTCCAGACTATACGATAAAAAGGTTAAAGTCCAAATTCCACCTTGGTTAACAGACAGTCTTTGTTGTTTCTAGGTCTGGAAAAGAAGATGAAAGAGTACCAGTCATCATGGATGTCTGCCAATACTAGTATAACTAGACATTGTCAATGGAATCATTTTATAAAGTTTTGTGATGAATTTAAATTTACTCCCTTACCAGCCAGTCTTAACACAATTTGTTTGTATTTGACTTTCATGGCTGAAAAATTTAAATATAGCTCTATATTAAATTATTTATCTGCTGTATGGGTATTACATAGAGTTAATAGTATTCCTCACATAGACATTAATGACTTTAAGATTAAACAAACACTTCTAGGAATAAAAAGGTCAATAGGTTCTGAAGTTAAGAGAGCAAGACCTATCACAAAGGAAGAATTATTATTAATTTATGATAGCTTAGATATGTCTCTAACAGAAGACATTGCTTTTTGGTGTTGTTTGATTTTAGGTTTCAGAGGTTTACTTAGAAAATCTAATTTAATTGAAGAAGGTTTCGCTATTACAATTAATAATATTTCATTTAAAAATGATTGTATAATTATAAAAATTGTTAGGTCAAAAACCATTCAATTTGGTGACCGAGTTCTTTCCATTCCTTTCAAAAGACTTAGGAATTCTCCTTTTTGTATTTATTATTATATATGTAGATTATTAGAATTGGTTGATTATACTACTCATAATGGTCAATTGATTTCATATATGAAAAATGGTTTATTGAATAAAGGTACTTATTATTGGTTGTCGACTAGATTACGCAATTGTTTGGTGGTAAATGGATTGAGCGAAGCTACTTCGCATTCTTTGCGCAGGGGAGGTGCCACCGCTTTACACCATATCGGCATCCCCCTGGCAGACATCAAAGAACTAGGAGACTGGTCCTCATGGACAGTATTATTATATCTCCAACGTTCTCTACAGAGCAAAATGGAATTGGACAATATTATATCATCGAAACTTTTTGATTGAACTCTGTATTGGCGGTTGGCGGTTATTATTATTTCATATTATTTCAATTATTCACATAAAGTGATTCATATATATCATAATAAATATGATTAACGCCAACCACAGAGTCAATCATTTGTTCCCTATATATTCCATGTTCATATTATACAGATCCAGATCGGAGGGCGCGGTTATGTGAAATATAAAGAGACCTTTATATAAATATAACCAGCCAGGAGTACCAGAAGATACTACCAGATGGCGCACCAGTCCGCTACCAGGACCCACAGCGCCCCTACCAGAGGGCATGGTAGTTGGTGGAGGACTAGGCATTGAGCCTCACTACTTCATTAACTGCCGCGCAGAACACTTCTCTCTCTACAATTTTTTTTTTTATTATTGGCGGTTATTATTATTTCATATTATTTCAATTATTCACATAAAGTGATTCATATATATCATAATAAATATGATTAACGCCAACCACAGAGTCAATCATTTGTTCCCTATATATTCCATGTTCATATTATACAGATCCAGATCGGAGGGCGCGGTTATATATATATATATAAGAGCAAAACAGCAATAAAAGAAATGGCTAAAATGTGCATCTGCAACTGTGTACATATATAATATTTAGGGAAATCCTTTTTTTTTCATTTACAATAATATCATTGCATTATATATATAATATATATGTATAAATATATATGTGTATATATATAATATATATGTATATATATATATGTGTGTGTATATATATATATATACATATATATATGTATATATATTCTTGCCTATAAAGCAGTGTTTTCAACCTCAGACACCTCCTACAACCCTAATCCATAGTCAACATTGAGGTGTCATAATGTATGATATTGTGTAAGCTATGTAAGCAACTAAACTATGTCTAAATCTGAGACAATAGTGAATTCTGAAGTGTGGACAACCTGTCTTTGTTTTGATAGTGTCCTCACTTGTCTCAACACTCCTATCTGGAAGAAAACAACACCTCTGATCTCATATCCGCCACCCATGCCCTATGTGTGAAAGCCATAGCGCAGTCGGACAGCGCAATGTTTGGCCGAATAGCCGCGTTGCCATGCAACATGACCGCATGGCGGCGCTGAACGGAAAAACAGCTATTCTTAGTAATATGGTTGATTACGCTGGTTGCATCGTAAGCTATATATAGCTTACGATGCAACCTATATATAGCTTACGATGCAACCAGCGTAATCAACCATTTTTCCTTTATAATTCCAGAAATAATGCATATTTATGATTTATATTTTATCTGCAGATGCAAAACAATATTATATGATATTTCATAATAATATTTGAGGAAAAAATCAGCTCCAATTCAATGTATAAAATGATGGATTTGAGACCTTTATCTATTTTCAAATTTCACCATATTTGCAGAGCGGCATTATCATTATATATTCCAAATATTCTGATTGCTACGACAATCGATACATGATCGATTGTCATAGACCCTCTACGATACGGGTTTTTTATCGTAGGAACCTGACCAACTGCCCCGATATGTGCTACGATTTTGCTACGATATGGATTTTGTATCGGGAGGTCAATATCGGCGTGTATCGGTGCGCGTTGGGAGCCCCGTGGACACCCCCCCCCCCCCTTACTGTCTTCACACGTCAAGATACGCAGTAAAATTATTGATCAGATGCATCCCGATACCAAAGGCAGAGGGATGTATCTGTATGTATTTTACCAAGACACTGCCGGACCATACTAAGACAGTCAGCTTGTTTCGTATTATTATATACCTAAACATGGCGAAATCTTAGCTAGTCACGTGATGTCATATACCGTAAGTGACAGTGTAACGTGCGGCTATATATATACGTCATAGGTAGCAGCAGGCAGTATGTGTAGATCATACGGCCACAGGTACATAATAATATTAGACTAGACTTAGACTTGCTCAAGTCTTTGATTATGAGCTTTCATTAAATGATTAAACACAATGAAAATAAAGGTCATTATAGTATGTATCCTTCTCTGACTGGCCCATGAATCAAAGACTTGTCCACTCTGACCGGAATCTCCTGTTTATGACCCCAATCCGCTCCCTGTAACCCTATACCTCCTCATACCCCTCCCCCTCCCCTCGTCCAGTTCCCTGGCCGCCTGTGTTATCATAGCAATAAATTTCGCCTGCTGCTGACTGTGACCCGATCGAGATCAAAGGGATAGGGTAACAATCTCCAAGCAGATATCCTGACCAGTAGCCAGGATATCTGAATGGAGAGTGTTGGGAATGCTGGCATTAAACAGCGCCAGAAATCTGACACCATTACCGATTTGACCAGTCCCTGTGTCGAGGAGAAGAGGGATGGGGTAGGCGGAGGGAAACAGGGACTGTGGCCAGTCTAGGCTAGACTCTACGTCATATCTTCGCATTCGCTCGTTTATTACTACATTACTAATATTCGGAGATAACGGCCGCTTATATCTTAACCAGTTAATTTTAGGTGATTTTATGTATCATGTATGATTACAGTGGTTAGGGGAAGTTCTCATAGCTGTCATTCAAGGTAGCATCGCATTGGGAGAAGGACTTTGCTCGTCTTGATTTGATTTTAAAACCATATCATACCTGAAACGAGGGGAGGTCTTGGAACTCTTCGAATAGAGTCTTAGAAGGTAATGTACAGAGTGAGATAGTTGTGATAAAGTGACTATACCGTTACTGAAACTTGGATAACTGATGGTGAACTAACATTTTGGGTTAACGTTGATCACAGTTTTAGATTTAGGATATGTGGAAATCAAAAATCAATCAAAATAATCAAAAGATGTCTACCTAAAACGACAAATATTTCACAACTAATTGTTACTGTTGCCTTTAATAGCCTACCCTGAGATAACAGCAAATGTCCACATGTCATTCTCCCTGGTTCAAAGTATCAAACTGTCTTACAAGTCCATACTGAGTAGGCTGCATGAGTATTTACTCTTGGTGATATCCATGAAGTACTTACACACTGAGGGGGCTAGGGGGATAAAGATTTTTGGAAATTTAGCGTATGCTCCTTCTTTGCCCTATTGCATACAAGATTGGGAGTAAGGGAGGGGGGGGGGGGGGTCCAAAATTTCAGAAATTCTGCGAACATGTACTTTGCCCTCTTACATTATCATATCACATTAACCGGAATCCAATCCTACGCGGCCATTATAATTTATAGATTATAATTGCTCCTACTTATTATTATATACCTATGGCCGTATGACCCACACATACTACCCGCTGCTACCCATGACGTATGTATAGCCGTACGTCACACTGTGATCACGTTTCGCTATTTT
This sequence comes from Alentia gelatinosa, assembly GCA_950022655.1. Taxonomy (NCBI): domain Eukaryota; kingdom Metazoa; phylum Annelida; class Polychaeta; order Phyllodocida; family Polynoidae; genus Alentia; species Alentia gelatinosa. Next base: position 53,985,053 of record OX465588.1, on the reverse strand, counting down.
TAGGTAAATGATAATACGAAAACGGGCTGACTTTCTTAGTACGTCAGAATACTTGGTAAAATAATTAATCACATACATCCCTCTGCCTTCGGTATTTGATTAATAATTTTACCGCGTATTTTTAACGTACGAAGATAGTAAGCCAGTATCCGTATATTATGATGCGACATCGGGACGGCCGGACTTGCCTTCCGGCGATACACGTCTGTGAAATGCGGATTTTCAATTCAATAAAAATGAACTCGTTAAAAGAAATTTCCGCTTTCATCTAGAAATATTAATTACACTTCACAAAACACAATTTCTTCGTTTTTTCTCTCAGATTTCTCCCCGTATCAGTAACTTTGTACCGAGTAGTCGCTGAGCGGCCTGCTAAGCTGGCCATATTTTCCCATATGAGAGAATCAATAAGCTCGCCTCCAGTGCCAAGTGTTTGAAGGTCTGCTGGGATCCTGGCACTGCTTTGTCAGTCAGTAGTACGCGGCCCTAACATTGATGACAACAATATCCACAAGGCATGCGAGTGGAAAATCAAACTGAGGTACTTTAAGAATTACTCGGTTTTAAACTACCAGTAAAACTTATATACAGAGATGCAAGTTTTCCGAAAATCACGGAATTCCGATATTTTATATACATCGGCAATACTTGCAGTGTTAGAATATACATATAGATTTAAGAAAAAAAAGAGGCGAAAACACTACTGTACCCATCAGAAAAAAGGAAGATACATGTATATCGATTAATAGACATTCTGCTAAAACATATAAGGATAGAGATAATCTTTTATAAGTTTCTTAAATTTCCGATTTTTCCTCAGTACCGACTGTCATCCCTGTGGACATATGGGAGTTGCATCATAATTTAAAACTAGATGGAGTGATCTTCAATCTGCAAATAACGTCAGGGGCTCTTAATCTCTCGTCGTAACAATACAGTGCTATGACAAGGTTAACCAATGTTTCCTGTGTGAATGGTATACTCCACTAACAATATGCCATAAAACCAGCCCCGTGTGGCACAGGTTATAACTCAATTATAGAGAACAGGGACCTGTCTTTTTAGACGGGATAGTAGTTAATACCCATTATCAAATATTCAAGACAGTTTTCAAATTAGATATAACGATCATTAGCCCCAATGGTTCAATAATTATCGCCAAATGGGATGATAATTACACCATGGCCTCAAAACGGTCGCTATCAACGATTATCCCGTCTAGAAAACGGGTCCCAGCACAGTGGAGCAGGTCACACACCCACCGGCATGTTACAACGGCAATGAACATGCAAAACCTGATAAATTAGCACGAGATTGATGACAAGACTCTGAGGTGTATCAAAAATTTGATAGACAGTCTGGACACCAAATTAGCACAGGACTTCTGTAGACTAACAAACCATTAATAACTAGGGATATAGCAACAATAACAGAACTCATCAGTACTATCAACGTCTGCTCACTAACCTTAAAATTCACACTTAACCAATATGTCATAACTCCAGACTACTGTGAGTATACTCTTCTTTACTATTGTATCTGTATCTATTTGATCTTCAAATGAGTAATTTGGGTTTACTAAATACATAGCTATTGTATCACCAACAATATCATAACCATGATAAATACCATAACTGTCAACACTGACCCAAGAGAAGGGCATTTCTGTACACCATATACCAATATGGGATCATGTCTATTTCCAAAACTAGTTACTGAATTGTCCGCTAGACGGCTCCACTAGGATCATTATAATAATAATTTTTACCCATGATGCATTGTACTGCTCTCCCGTAATCAGAGTATATAAGGGAGTGGACCTGTCCTCATTAATCATTATTCACTTGCTCCCTGACGAAGGCAGTACTAATGCCGAAACCGGTAGGAACTATAAGTGTTAATCAAACATACAAAGTGATGAACATGTTGTACAACATACAAGAACAATAAAATTGACAACACTCAACAAAGTTGTGGGTATCGTTTGGTTTGTGGCTCTATCAACATCACTGATAAATTAGCGTTCACTGGTTACTGACCGGTGACCAGCCGATGGCTGCCAGCGGTGACTGGGCACATCAAACTAAGAGTGACATTCGCACTAGAAGGCAAACCAAGATAATAATCAAAACAGACCCACCACAAACCGAGAAATATAGGAATTCGCCGCTCTACAAAGGTGTATCTATATGGGATAAACTGCCAGTAAATATACAAATGACAGAAGACAGCTCCTATTATAAATATACATAAAGAACTTCTTACTAGAGAGACCTGAACTGTGGTCAGTATGAATTGTTTGGTAAGAACTTCCCCAGCCCAGGCAGGCAGCCTTGTTATGTAGTGTATCTGTCTAGATGATACAAATAATTGCTTATTAATGTTCCCTATGGCTACATGGAAGAACGCCCTGCTCCGGGTGAATGTATGTCTTTCCTGAATAAAAAGAAAAGGGTTCGTACCCTAGAAGTATTATTTGGCACACACTTGGGGGAGTTGAATACCACTGACCCGGTGGAGCATGCCCTTATTATCGGTAGTGAGCGCTATCCAAATAACTGCCTCGTTCACCAGTATGCCCTTATTATCTTAGCCTGGTATGAATTTCCATAGGCCTAACATTAAACTCGTACTCAATAGGCTTACTTGTACTCAATGGGTGATAAAACTAAATATTTCGAGGCTAAGATAAAATCAGAAACATATTCGTGTTTCATCTGTGTCCCCGATAGCCATCTCGTTTGGAGTGCTTCATAAAATTCACTCGGCTATCGCCTCGTTCATATCCCTGAGCACTCCAAACTCGGTGGCGCACGGGGAAACAGACCAAACAGTCATCAGTTTCTTTCATAATCTCCTATGTATGCTTTATATACAAACCGAAAGTAGCAGGGAGGTGAGAATAGATTTGAAGATTGTTTCCTGATATCTTACATAGATATAAAGTTATTGAACTTTGCATTATGTTCTGTGGAGAATTAGGGAGGCTCCCGGCAGGTCGACAGTATTGCCTTCTGGTGTGAACATGACAAATCTCTTATCAAAATCCCTGTTTAGTCTAGTGAGTGTCTTCTTTACATAATATGTGATCAGTGAATTGTTTGTGTTCGTCCTTTGGGCCTATTGAATATTCAGGATCAACAAATGAAAGTTCAAAGTTTATATTCGTTATAATCAGGATATACCTGATCGACCGAGTATTTTACCGAGTATTTTTGACGTACGAAGACAGTAAGCCAGTTTCCGTATATTATGCATACAGAAGGAGATTGCTCAATCCGAACCAGCAAAGAAGCCACAGTCACGTATTGAAGGCAAGCATCGATCGTTTCGCTGCATACCAAGCATTTATGTCAACCTTGACCTCCTCCCATTCCTTTTGGATCTTTTATCAAAGAATGGATTCTTTAGATGTCAAACTGTGCTGTAGGTCCCTTCTCTTAAAGGGGCACTACTGTGTTATCCTCCCGTTCCAATCGGTTATTTGATTGAGTGCCTCTTTGAGGCAGAGATACGTTCACTTAGGGTATTGGTATAGATGAGAGTGCCTTTTTAACGGTTGATGACTTTGTAGGGCTAATCATGTCATTTATGCACTAAAGAATTGTAATTTACAAAAGTGTTTCATTAAGGGAGGATCATGACGTACAGCTCGTCAGTCATTTCTAAATATTAGTATTGTTATAAATGACTTGTAATACCAAAGTTGTCAGACTTTGTTGATTCAGGTCCCACTGCAGTCACTTTTCTCCTTCACCCCCAGCAGTGGTAGATTTACTGCTACATCAAAGGCCAATCCTTCATATACCATGTCTATGTGGTGTGGGAAGTAAAAGAACTCTCACCTCGGTAAATGTGAGGTTTCTACCTAAATTCATCACATAGATTCGATCGCCACCCTTGTGGTATGTACAAGAACCTTGACAAAGTCTGGTGAGAACCTGCAATGGTTAACTGGACATTAACAAACAACCAACAAACAACAAACAAAGAAGACAGTGTCTCTTTAATACTCACCTTTTTCCTGAGGAGACACCTGTTGAAACCATGTTAGTCAGCTTATTTCACACGAATTTAGACACCTGCCCCAAAACCTGTTGACACTGCTAAACACCCTGGCAATTCATGATAACGATGCCACTAACAAAGCGATGTTGATGGTGGGACATCACCTCACCAATCTACATGTTCGACTGTAAGCCAATTTCCACTGGCCGACGGAAACAGCACCGATTTTTATTGAGTTCTTCTAAAAGTAGGTTGGTGGTGGCCAACAACTGCACTTCGGTGTCTAAAGCCCAATACCCATCTTCTGATTTCGGAACATTTATTTACCTTTGTCGGCGACAAACGGACAGTTATTTGTCTCAGGCGAGGCATCCTAAAGTAGTCGGCCAAAGTCGGTAGATGTAGGACAGCTAGGCAAGGGTCAGGCAACGATTAGTGAACCACCTCCTTCAGGTGATATTTTGTCGCTGATAAGTTGTTGTTTCTATGTTCCTTAATCGGTGCCAAAAAGTTTATCACACTGCACGAAAACCACTATTTTACATATATATACGCCATTGCGATAACGCACGTATCGGCTGTATCGTGGCTTGTTTATACTTGTATACACCTCTTATACGCGTCTACGTTTCGGGCGTCTACAAGACAGTTTCCATATGTAGACGCACGCGACTTGGCTGCCTTTCACGCCTGGCATATTTAAGATAAAATATACTCTGCGCAATATATATACGCCAGGCGTATATATGATACCAAAAAAAAAAAAAAGTGCGACCCGCGGCCCACCCGGGCCTGTGGGTGTTGGTAGAGGATACACCAACACTGACCCGCCACCCGCGACCTCCCAACCCCACCCCCTACCGCCCCCCCACCACCCCCAGCCAGCCTTAGTGAGAAGCCCCCCGCTGCCCGCCGGCCACCGCCCACGCTCGCCGCCAGCCGCGTTTGCCGGGTAGACATGTGCGGCCGCATTCACACCTGTGCGGTCGCATTCGCAGGGGGTAAGATGATTTCAGTAGTTAGCTATAACCTTGAAGAGGGTGCTTATATGCTAAGCCAAGATTGACCACACATAGGTATGGTGTTTTAAAGTCAAATCTATTAGAAAAACGTTAAAAAAACAACAAATACAGGGTTTATTATGTGTAATTAATCAATTTATACTTAATTAGGTTTTTATAAAATAAATTGGTAATATAAGATTGCAATTTTCATATAATACAGACTTGGATGGTTAATGGCAAATTAAATATGCTACCAGTAGTGTCCCCAAGTGGCAGAGAATGGAACTTTTTGAGATTGGTGTATATACAACGGAATCAGGCGTATATATGACGTATATAAGACCGCACCATGGACATGTATATACGCCACTAGATAAGGCGTCTAGGAGACGGATAACAGGTCTAGCTTCTAGACGCAAAATCCTACTTTTAGACGCGTTTCGTGTACATATGTAAAATAGTGGTTTTCGTGCAGTGTCAACATGTTGATAAATCTAGTTGTCGACGATGGAACGAAGCTTGAAGGCACTGTTCCCAAATCCTAACTCTGTCGGCTGGATTGCATAATCGTATATCTGTCGGTAATGTAGACTGATTTGCTTAGGACTAATACCCACCACGCCATCTCCTCGATGTCCACCGGTCGAGCGAAAGATTACCGACTCCCATACTAATCGTTCAACCCTTAATCGGTAGATGGGTATTGGGCTTAAAGATCGGTGAGGGTAGTGTATATGCCCCGTTTCTGCCGCATTTAACAGGTCCTTACCGACAGAACTGTCCTCCGAACACAATGATCAGCACATACGAAATCAAACTCTTTTAATTCTGTCAGTCGTTGAACAAATCAGTCGGTCATGGCCTCATTGCATAATCTATGCAAAATTAATCGGTGAACACTCCATAACTGCAGATTGATGGCGAATAATCGGCCAGTGGGAAATGGCTTTAATACAGTGCAGCCGGTCAAGGTGAACAGTTGGCTTAGCCTTTTACACACATTGTCAAGTTATTGTTATAAATGACAGTGTCTCCTTCAGTGAGGGCCATTTGGCAGTGCTCCTCAGACATCCGTGCACTGAAGAATCGTTATAGATGATAATGTCTTTTTAAGGGCGGGCAGTAACCCTGGGCCTTCAAGACATCTGTAACCCAAAGTATTGTTATAAAGTGACTGTCTCTTTAAGGGAAGGCAGTTATGTAGGGACCGACAGACATGGATACTTCAAATTGTCCTTGATGATGGTGCCTCTTTAAGGCAGGGTGGTTATCTTGTGAGAGTTAGTAACTCATACACTTGAGTGCTGTCCTTGATGACAGTGCCTCTTTAAGGCAGGGTGGTAATTTTGTGAGAGTTAGTAACTCATACACTTGAGTACTGTCCTTGATGACAGTGCCTCTTCAAGGCAGGGTGGTTATCTTGTGAGAGTTAGTAACTCATACACTTGAGTACTGTTTTCGATGACAGTGCCCCTTTAAGGCAGGGTGGTTATCTTGTGAGAGTTAGTAACTCATACACTTGAGTGCTGTTTTTGATGACAATCCCTCTTTAAGGTAGGGTGGTTATTTTGTGAGAGTTAGTAAATCATACACTTTAGTACTGTCCGTGATGACAGTGCCTCTTTAAGGTAGGTTGGTTATCTTGTGAGAGTTAGTAACTCATACACTTGAGTGCTGTCCTTGATGACAGTGCCTCTTTAAGGCAGGGTGGTTATCTTGTGAGAGTTAGTAACTCATACACTTGAGTGCTGTCCTTGATGACAGTGCCTCTTTAAGGCAGGGTGGTTATCTTGTGAGAGTTAGTAATTCATACACTTGAGTACTGTTCTTGATGACAGTGCCTCTTTAAGGCAGGGTGGTTATCTTGTGAGAGTTAGTCACTCATACACTTGAGTGCTGTCCTTGATGACAGTGCCTCTTTAAGGCAGGGTGGTTATCTTGTGAGAGTTAGTAACTCATACACTTGAGTGCTGTCCTTGATGACAGTGCCTCTTTAAGGCAGGGTGGTTATCTTGTGAGAGTTAGTAATTCATACACTTGAGTACTGTTCTTGATGACAGTGCCTCTTTAAGGCAGGGTGGTTATCTTGTGAGAGTTAGTAACTCATACACTTGAGTGCTGTCCTTGATGACAGTGCCTCTTTAAGGTAGGGTGGATATCTTGTGAGAGTTAGTAACTCATACACTTGAGTGCTGTCCTTGATGACAGTGCCTCTTTAAGGTAGGGTGGTTATCTTGTGAGAGTTAGTAACTCATACACTTGAGTGCTGTCCTTAATGACAGTGCCTCTTTAAGGCAGGGTGGTTATCTTGTGAGAGTTAGTAACTCATACATTTGAGTACTCTTTTTGATGACGATCCCTCTTTAAGGCAGGGTGGTTATCTAGGTGGCGGCGTTCTGGTTACCTTTTCATCTCTCAGACCCAGTTAAGTGCAACTCGGTCACCTGCACACGGCCCGGCTTTGACTATAAAGACGCGACCTCGGCACAGACTGTCATGCTTCTCATCTGGTGGAATGCCAGCGGCGACACAGCCACACCCTGTCTTTTGATGTCAGGTGTATGTTGTCTTGCTAATGAAACATGATGTGGCGGTCGATGCCGTATAAAGTAGAGTTCTCTCATCTTGTAATACGCAGTGTGCATCTACAGTGACACCCCATTATCATGTGCTCCTTACATTGATCTAATTGGTAGGAAAGCAAAAGAAAATGAAGTAGCAAATTGATATATGCATTATGAAAATGCACAGATATAATATTAATATCAACCTTTATAAACTCCGTGTAATGGACGAAACGTCGGTGGCTGAATAAAAGGCCAATCATTAGCAGAAGTATCTCATGTAGTTGTACTGTTTTCTACTGTTTTCACCCACATTATTCAAATGGGAAATGTGAAAACACAACTCATCTGAATCAGTATCACGAGGAAACCTTAGCAGTCGACGACGGAGTTTTGACATTGTGAATCGTATTAATCTTATTAGGGGTTGACTATATAAGTACTCCAGTGCAAGTCGTGTTCTAATTTGTCACTTTCGTTTAATTTAAACTCGTATTATTTTGTCAACTTGGAAACTTCATTCGTATAGAGGCTCGGCTTACTTCCCTGCTGCACCCAACCCAAATCCACTGCGTTCTCATTTTCATAAATTGGTGTCATTTTACAAGTTTTTATTAAGGCTCCGACCACATGATACACCCTGCCCTGTTCAATAGTGGCAACGAGGGTTATTGAGAGCGATGCACTTGCTTCATCTACCGTTATATAGTAACCTGATGCTTCGTAAACAGATTCTATTGAGGCGGTCACAGTATTTACCTCACTACAATTCTAGGAATAACATTACCAAATCATATGCAACGATCAACTGCGTTAAGAGCTAATTCTATGCCATGGTTGTGGCGGAGTAATAAGAGATGATGTCATAAGCGACTGCTTAAGCAATCTGCTTAAGCAATTTGAATTTCTCTGATATTGTGATGCTATTTTAATGTCCTTCAAGGGGTGAGATAAATCCAGAACCGCAGTTGAATCGTCCAATAAGTAATACTCCACTCGTTTGGATATGCTGTAATCGTCACTCGCCTTTGCCACGAGAGATAACATTGGTTGCGCATCCAAACTCATGGAGTATTGTTTATTTATACGCTTCCTGATCTAGTTCTATAGTATCTCAGAGGGGCGACTTTCTTGATATCATTTACTTTGCCGACTGATTCAGTAAGATAAGATTGTAATTTCCAATTGTCAGCTTTCAGGCAATTCTAGCGGTGATGATGTGTTTGGTCATTTGATTCCATTTTGGCGTTCAAAGTATCATTTGTTTTATGTTGGAGTCAAATTGAATTGTGAACTTACTAGGATGCGCATTAACAGTAGAACGGTATGGTTTCTGACCTTTCGAGGCAAATCTGATGAGAGCGCTTTGTGTTTTTTGTGCTGTCTTTTGTACTGTATCTGTAACCTCACTTGAATATTCATTTCCCCTTACAAGTGGTGTCGTTATGTAATGTCTGATATGCTGTATTCTGTTGTATAAGATGGACCTGTATTATGTTCAGCAATCTGATAATGTACACAAATTCTTTAAAACACTTTTCTTTTTCTTTTTAATTTTTTTTAAAAATAAATAACGCGAGCAGACGATCGCTCCGTCACTTAGATGCGGTAGCTCGAACAGTGTATACCCATAGCCACGTATTCAAAAATTCTTTAAAACACCCTGAAGCTTATGGGCCAATTCTGTAGAATCTGAAGATCTAACCGGAGTCTATGTCAGGATGATTTTAAAACCATAAACGAATGAATCATAATTCTAACGAAAGGCAAGGACAGTGTTCTAAGGCTAGGAAATAGAGAGACTTCTTCTTTAAAATTATATTTTTTATATAAAATTGTATCTTTCATTTAAAAAACCGCATATGGGGAAGCGCTGGTACCATAGAATCCGAGAAAAGGGAATGTTTATACCATTTTATTTACCAGTAGAACAAAATTCCTTTTGTTCGATTGCTTGCAAAATTGAGAGAGAGGGGGGGGGGGGGGGTGGTTGTCAAAATTTCAGAAGTGTAGCGTATATACTATATGGATGGCTCGTATGGAGTCTGAAGCTTACATAGATTGGTACCCACGTCTTCCAACAGTTGCCTACCTGAGTACCATTACATGGCATATGTAACAAGTAACGGTTAACGGGAAACCAGGCTTATTCGCGGCCTATTTTGAATTGAATTAGTCCAAACATCGATTAGGGCTTCATTGTATGCGAGCCACGCCCTACGACGAACCCTGCCGATTGTAGCACCTGTACCTCTTCAGCCATCTGTACCTAGGGCCTTATATCCTGTAGAAACGAATATTACTGCCATCACAATAGATCAGGTATGGTTATACAACTTCACATGGCACCATCAACCCAGGCACCAGTACACAGGCCATCCTCTCCTCTTGAGCCCAAGTCGTGACCGTCACGAAGGTCTCCAGCCGCTTCGTAGTTAACTCGAGAGTTTTCCATATACATATAGCAACGATGACATTTACCCTTTAAGAACGCATGATGCCTGGAGGCATCACCGTATTAAAAAAAAGGCTCTTCATACCTTGAGGCACTATTGTTCAGGGATGCAAGTCCGCCGACAATTGACGGAAATCAGAAATTTCTCCATCTTGAAATATGATCATTAACAAAGTATGAAAATCATAAAATAAAACTAAATTCCAAAAATGTATAAACCTGCATGGGCCGTTAGCATTGGCGCACACCCCGGGGAAACCGGCACAGTCAGTACTTTGGCGGCAGTTAAACGCGGCAAGGGCCGTTGACACTGCCGTCAGAGTTCCGTCAAGTGCCAGGGGGGGGGGGGGGGACGGCCCCCCCCCCGAATACGCCCCAGTTTTTTTAGTTTTTTTTTGTTTCCGACTTTTTCTTCAGTCCCGACTTTCATCCCTGATTGTTACGATATTAACAAATATGATTTAACAAACACATAATAGAGCAATATTCATGAAATCTTCACAAAATGTAGATATGGCATTTATACACAAAAGAATTAAAATCTGTCGATTTATGTATATGATTGCAAACTCGAATTATGAGTTTTGAAGATGGCCTGTACTCTAGCAGGACACTGTACTCTAGCACCTGTCCTTACAGGAGTAGCTTGGCCACAGGCACCCGTACTTAGAGGGTTAATTGAGCCTCATTCACGCCGAAGGGTATTTCCATCTTTTTTTCTGATACCAAATGACATCCACAAGTTACCTAGAGGGCTAGTTTGGTGCTTATTTTCGCTATGGCAACAGAATCGAAGATTGACTTTTCCTATATTCTGGTTTTCATAATAGGAAAAAAGTAAGATATTGCGACATAATATAGCATATTATACAATACACTAAAATAGTAATTGAGGTGAAGTTATAGAGTGTCATAGATTATTTTGATACAAATATGAAATAACATCAGAACTAATGATATAGATAATCATACTAAGGTAACTAAGTACTAATGGTATGATGGGAATCGCTGTAGTGGAATAGATGTGTGACTTAAAAATTTAAAAAAAACCTGATCGTCAGTACTATTTCTGTATGGTCTGTTGGCACTGGTCTTATATATGTCTCGTCTAGCCAGAATCTATAAATAGTTTTTAGACCGGATCAAAGTGTCTGGATCATAGTAAGCCTGCTGGTTATTATGTGACTAATCAGCCTCTCCGTAAACTGCAGCTTATTCTTTCACGTATAACAAAGATAGTATAGATTTATACCTAGTCAAGCCAACAGAACAGTGGTTTGAACCGCCACAAACACTCTCAGCCCTACTCCATGGCAGCACCGATGTGTTGTCTATGTTTCTCAGTCTCTCTGACGCATTCAATTCCTCATGAAAAATATCAAAACCTTTTTCCTGATTCGAATTTACATCCCTGTATGAAATGGAGCTCCTGGTTTCAAGGCTCATCGTTACTGCTATGTTACCTGCTTGCTTGTCACCTCATCTGATAGATTCAATCTAGCTGTAACCTGACCCTTAAAGGCATATCGAACAATTTGGCGTGAAAATTAAAACCCATGTCATTTTTCTGAAAATTGGATACAATGATCTCTAAGTATTGTAGGGCACATAGCTAACTTAAAAGTTGGGGGTCACTGTGCTAGATTTTGATTTAGCGATCAATATTATCAATATCATTTTACATTAGAATATGTAGAGATTCTAAAAATATTGTTTTTCACATAGTAAAACCCATGTCATTTTCATCAGTTTTTCACTGAATATAGTATATGTATAGTACTACCTATTTAGGCTTAAGAAATTATCGGTTACCGTCCTTGTTTTTGAAAGAATTGAAGAAAATCATATTTTCAGTACATTTCCTAAATAAATCAAGCAAATGAAAAAGGCCTATTTTACCTATTGGGATAGGTCAAACTAGACAAAACTTAAATGTTGCTATTTAGAATTTGGAATACGCCACAAATGACCAAATTTCAATGGATGAATGGGATTATCTAAAAATCACCAGGTGGCGCCACCGTAAATTGTAGGATATGCCTTTAAGGGCCGACTCCACCGGGCTGCCAAAGCACACAGACGCGCCTTAGAACGGTTGCATTGAGTTAGATGGACGTCGGGGTACATCGGGAGGTCTGTATTCTGTGTAGGGGGGTTCCATGCCTATAATGGATACTTATATAGAACGTCCTGTACATCCTGTACAAGTCACAGAACGAGATGCTAATTTACTGTTTGTATGGACCGAGGCGTTTACGCCGAGTTCCGTACAAACGGTAAATTAGCATCGAGTTCTGTGACTTGTACAAGCATGGTTGGACGTTATATATTTACTATATACCCGAAATTTAAAAAAAAATCAATTTCATTTTTCTTAACAACCAAAATTTTAATAAATGTATATGGCTAGGTGGTCCGTATTTTAGTGTACGGACCAGTGGTCCGTACAGTATTTTTATGTCATATGCCAAAACGGTGCGTATTTACAGTATATACAGCATGGGTATATAGTAAATGATAAGTCCCACATCAGAATGAAGTGTGTTTATCTTGGTTATATGATCATAATCAAGTATAGGTACCGCAGAGGGAAATCTCTGCCTTAACAACGTTCATTGTAGGCTCATAAAATGAAACCAAACTTAATACACGCACACCCATACAAAACAATCATGAAATGATGAGGCCTTGGTATACTAGAAAATGAAAAAAAACTCCAGGCCATAATCATTGTGGTTTGCAATTACCTATTAGGTATTCGTATATGAGATAAAGTTACCCTAAAAATGAATACATTTGTGAACGTGATTCAGCATGGATTGAATAAATCCATGAATGTAATTTGGTCATGACTTAGATACAGTCATAAATATCATTCCATTATGGATTAGATAAAATCATGGCTGTAATTCAGCCATGTCAGGATAATTTAGCCATGAATGTTTTTCGTCATTGAACAGATAAGGCAATGGGTGTGATTCAGCTGTGGACGAGATTAAGCCATGCGTGTGATTCGGCTAAACTTGAAGACACTTCAGAAGTATGGTATAAGAAAGAATGAGATGATAACTTTAAATGAGGTAGGAATGAAACATGAGGGGCAGCGTGATATCAATACATTGATTTTAGCCATCCAGGCAGTAATAAATGATACATGATACATGATTGCGCACAATTTTAATAAGTTGCTGCTCTCCATTTGCATTATTGTTGCTTTCCTTAATAGATCGGTCTTCAGATTATGACCAGTGTGGTTTTACTGTACGGAGGTCTGACGTCAAGACAAATACATTCTTTCTGCCCGCTCACAGGCTGAATGATAATAACAGGGCATGGTGTTGCATATAAACTGCCTTCAGTAATTACAGATTGATGCTATGGTTTATCTGAGAAGTGAAGCATGGCCCTATTTTTGCTGTGTGGTGACTAGTTTCTAGAGGAACCTAATCCTCTTAATATCTTTGATCATGCAGAGTTGGCAGCATTCTATTCTTTCATGGGAATCCACCTTTTCGTTTTCGGTATGTTTTTTCTTCTGTAAAACAAAGCTAATAAGACGTTGCTATGTATTCATCACAAACCAACAACTGCGGAGAATTTTGTAGTTTATAGTTTTATCAGTACTTAGTATAGCATTTGTAGTATGACACACGGTTTCGTGTTTTTTTTCCACTTCAGGTGTGCTGCTGCTTGATTTCAAGCTGCTAAGGTTATGTCTAAGGGCAGCTTATTATGTTAAAGATAATAAGATTGATGACAAATTAGATAAGTGGCTGGATGAGGACAGTTTTGGCAATTACTGATTGAACCATGGAAAGGGTACACAAAGTGGCATATAATGAAGATGATTGTTGGTTGATAGTGTTGATGGCTTAAGTCATAGATCGAATCTATGATATAAGGATGACAGATAAGCAGCTGTATGCCTGGAATCTCGGATCTGGTCGTTAGTGAGCTAGGAATCTCTATATAGCAACATATACATGTCAAAAATGTCAGATATGAAGGTCCTTGAACTATATCATTAAAACGTAGGAGACGGATATGTTTAATTAGACATGGGAACTGTTTATTACCCGACGCTGTAAACCTAAATTGCCTTAAAAGGTCTAAATGTTGAAACCTATGAATAAGAGAGAAGACGATGGATGACGTCTACAGAGGCATCCAGGGGCCGGTCTCCGGTATGCCGGGTAGACCTGCCCCTGCTAACGTTTAATTGGGATGAATGGTACGACGTGAGCTGTTTGCAGAGATGGATAGCTCGAAATGAGGGCGGGTACCACTGATAGCACGGACAGGAATGTTGCACAGACAAGGCAAGATGGGCTGTGTGGGCCTGGGGTAGGGCGAGAGAGAACTGAAGGCATATAGGGTGGATTACACTGCACGAAAACCACCATTTTACATATGAATGCGCCCTGCGTATATATGTATGACTTTTGCGTATATAAGGTCGTCCTATTCCCCGTGTATATACACCTCATCTGTAGGCGGATATAAGCGGCCAGTGAAGAGGACGTCACTGAGAGCGGGCAGGGGGAGGTGGGCGAGGGGGTTGGGGGAGGGCTTCCTGCTGAGGACACCTATACTTCTACCAACGCAAAGGGGCGGGAGGCAGAGGGGGGAGAGGATATTTCCTCTCATATACGCCGGGTGTGAAATACAGCCAAGACGCACCCGTATATAAGGCCTGGGCATATATATATATACATATATATGAAAACAAGTCAATATTCAGCCACTACATGCACTTCCGCGATGGCGTATTTATGAATAAAATAGTGGTTTTCGTGCAGTGTTAGTAAGGCAGACAGGCAGGCTGAGAAAAGCATGCATGTAGAATGGGGTAGTAAGACAGACAGGCAGGCTGAGAAAAGCATGCATGTAGAATGGGGTAGTAAGACAGACAGGCAGGCTGAGAACGGCATGTATGTAGAGTGGGTTAGTAAGGCAGACAGGCAGGATAGAGAAAAGCAGGCATGCAGGTTGATTTAGTAAGGCATACAGGTAGGCTGACAATGGCAGATATGCAGGTTGGTTTAGTAAGGCAGACAGTTAGGCTGAAAAGAGTATGCATACAGGTTGGGTTGATAAGGCAGACAGATAGGTTGAGAACAGCAGGCAAGCAGGTTAGGTTAGTAAGGCAGACAGGTAGGCTGAGAATAGCAGGCCAGCTAGGGTGAACAGCAATGATCAATCTGTTCACTCTCCTGGTCGCCTGGTCTGCTGGGGTGGACAGCAATTGTCAATCTGTTCACTTGCCTTGCCTCCTCGTGGTGCAGATCGGATGTACTTGCACGCAAGCATAACAAAAGCGACCGGGGTAGGGAGTTAGCTCTGTGGTAAAGAGCACTGGACTTGATTCGGGTCCCACTGCAGCCACTTTTCTTCTTCATCCCCAGCAGTGGTAAATTTACTGCTATATCAAAGGCCAATCCTTCTCATACCATGTCTATGTGGTGTGGGAAGTAAAAGACCTCTCACCTCGGTAAATTTGTAGGGGTGAGATTTCTACCTAAAATCATTTCATCGATTCGATCACCACCCATGTGGTGTAAAAGAACCTTGAGAAATTCTGGTGAGAACCTGCAATGGTTAACTGGACGTTAAATCAAACTAATAAACAAACAAACTTGGGCGCCTTGCCTCTAGTGGTGCAGGTCAGATATGCTTGCATGCAGGCATCACCAAAGCAACCGGGATGGGGAGTTAGCTCAATGGTTAAGATCATTGGACTTTTAATCCCAAGGTTGTCAGACTTCGTGGATTCGAGTCCCGCTGCAGCCATTTCCCTCCTTTATCCCCAGCAATGGTAGATGTACTGCTATATCAAAGGCCAATCCTTCTCATACCATGTCTATGTGGTGTGGGAAGTAAAAGAACTGTCACCTCGGTAAATATATAGGGGTAAAATTTCTACTCCAGTTCATCACTTTGATTCGATCTCCACCCTTATGGTGTAAAAGAACCTCGCGAAAGTCTAATAAGAACATAATGTTTGGCTGGACCTTAAAACAAACCCAACAAACCAAACCTAGGAATCAAAATAATTCATAATAACGACAGCAAGAAAAGAGATGCTTACACAAACAGGAGAAAACGGAATGAAGGCAGACAGGAACTTATTGATTTCTGACTGCGTGCGCACGACTAGAGTGACGTAAATTGCCCTAGGGATCTGTCACGTGATCAAAGCGCTAGTTGTTACAAGGTGACGTAGCCTTGTGACGTACGCACGTGACGTAACTGTATGACGTAGGTATGTAACGCGAGATAGTTGAGCATACAAATACAGTAGAACCCCGCGTAAGCGGACACCCTCCGTTCCGGGCCAAAGTGTCCGCTTACGCGGGGTGTCCGCTTACGCGGGGTGTCCGCTTACACGGGGTTAATTAAACATCTAATATAGGGAACCGTTCCGACCAAAGGTGTCCGTTAACGCGGGGTGTCCGTTAACGTGGGGTGTCCGCTTACGCGGGGTGTCCGTTAGGCGGGGTTCTACTGTATGTATACACACTACGGGAGGGGCTTCAGAGGCAGTGCTTCCATGTTTGTGTAACCTGTGGTAGCAGTGTGCAGTAGCGTTGAAGGTATGAGATTCCCTCAGGGGGGAAACCAGCGTTATTACACTCACGGCCATACCTCATTTGTAGCATATATTCATGGATGCGATCTATTCTTGCATGATTATAACCAAATCTAGTACTGCGATATACACCATTATTATATACCTGTGGTAGTATATCCTACACATACTGCCCGCTCCTACCCATGTCGTATTTTTACCCGTACGACACCTAGGTGACGTACGGGGTATGTATGTGGCGTACGGGTCATGTACCGCGGCAAAATCCAAATATTCCCCCAGTAGCAAAGTTAAAAATTCGATATTTTAAGGTATATAATAATAGAGAAACAGGCTGACTGTCTCCGTACGGATAAAATACTTGGTAAAATCGGCGATCAGATGAACCTCTGCCTCCGGCATCGGTTCATCTGATGGCCGATTTTACCGCGTATTTTATCCGTACGGAGACAGTAAGCCTGTTTCTCTATAATACACATCGTCAAGTATTTGCCATTAGAGGGTGCGTCCACCAACCACGACAGGGCTGCGACACACGCCGACAAGAAATTTCCAATCGGTGCCTTGTCGCAGCCTTGTTGTGAGGAGGGGAGCTGTCGTGAGCCCTTGTCGCAGCCTGTCGGGAAGTGCATGCTCCACCTAAATAATCTATCGTAGACCTCTGCGACACGCCACGACACGCCACGACACGGCTCTAAAATCGAACATGTTCGATTTTGTCGTAACCTTGTCGGAAGGCCCCCGACAGGCCCCGGACAAGCTTCATGTCTCAGCCTGTCGTGGCCTTGTCGTAGCCTCTTGTCGGGAACTGTGGTCCACCAACCACGACAAGGCTACGACAAGGCTTCCAATCGTAGAGCTGTCGTGGACCTTGTCGGAAAGCCGTTGTCGCAGCCTTGTCGTGGTTGGTGGACGCACCCTCTAACACAGTTCAATAATGCAGTTTGCAGTGTTGATAGTTTTCCTGTTTTCCAAGGAAACCTTTGGTTTCATTTTTTAATTTAAAAAATTCTTCTTGTGTAGAACAAAGAGAGAATAAATCGGGCCGTTTTCCCACCGATAAACAGTGGTTCAAACCCAGCCACATTCCGTGGCCAATAACGATGTCTTTCCATGTTTTCTCAGTCCCTTTGAGGCAGTAAATTCTTAAGTCTCACTTTTTTTAGACATCTCGTACTAATTACGTAGATCTAATTGGTATACCGTAGTTCGGTGCAAGCCCTCATCTCCCAGCTGCATGACACGCTGACAGTTCTGGTAAACCCCACCAGGGGGCCGGCAGGTGGCGGAGTTCACATCGATCCATCTAGGGACGTGTGTGTTTACGACCCTGGCGTGTGTCGGGAAGGTCGATGGCTGGTTTGAACCTAGTTATTAATACACGTGTGGAACAAACAGCATACAGCTAATGTATAATGCGGCTAGAAAACCAGGGTGTACGCCCATTGGGTAAATGGGGTGGTAAGGATATCACTGTGCCCAAGTAGATAGCTATGGAGGCTGACGTAGTACATCGGACGGAACAGGGAGATGGGTATTGACAGGGTAACACGTATGTGGGACAGAGATTCAACTCATTATCCTACCACTCATATCAATCTCCATAGACTTAACATGGTGTGACTGTATGCCACGGCTATGCCATATAATTTTTATATGCCACGCCTGACAAATGTAATTAAAACATCTGACGGCTAGGATAAAATCTAAACGTCACTCAATTTCGTTGTCTTCTGCTACAGATATCACTCAGCTCCGCTTTGTGATATCATTCCGCGAAAACAAATCACACCATATAAACAATTGTATGAAATTTTGTGACGTTTCTTCATAGTACTCGTTAAAACAGTAGATTTGTAATCACAAAGTTGTTGCCTGATTTTGCATCCCAGGGGGCATTCTTGAGATAAAAGTAAATCTAAGATTTCTTTTGGATGCGTTGGGGTTCGAGTTTCAAAAATAAAAACTTGAAAGATGGTAGACCGTTATCTCCCCATGGTTGCCGACGTAACATCCTCGCTATCTCTACGCGTGAACTACTAAAAAATTACAGTTCCTCATACCCAATGTGGATGGGGAGTTGGCTCAGTGGTTAAGGGACTGGACTTGTAATCCAAAGGTTGTGGGTTTGAGTCTCACTGCAGCCACCTTTCTTCTTCATCCCCAGCAGTGGTAGATTTACTGGTATCTCAAAGCCAATTGTTCTCATACCATGTCTATGTGGTATGGGAAGTAAATGATCTGTCACCTCGGTAAATGTGTGTGTGTGTGTGTGTGGGGGGGGGGGGGGGTGAGATTTCTGCCTGAATTCATCTCATAGATTTGATCTCCACCCTTGTGTAAAACCAGCGAGAAAAGCTAAACCATGATTAAGTCTCTCCCTGGGACGTTAAATAGAACAAACAAAAAAAAGCAAACTCATACACAATTCCAGTCATTATAATCATTATTATGTATGGAACTGACAACTCGGGGAACTCGAGCCTGCAAGTATTCTTGGAATGCCAAAAGCTGACTGTAGTGACTAACAGTAACACCGGTTACCCTCCTGTAAAAAACACATCGAATTCGCAGAAAGTAATATTCTGACCATATGAATCCACACCTGTTTCCGACGCCATCTGGCGGCCATATATCCATGATCTAAATTAAACTGAGGATTACCATGGAGAGGAAAATAGTGGTTTTCTGGTTCTAAGAACTGTTTGTACCTTATTGAATTTGGCGTTTCCATGGAAACATCTGAATCTATTCAGAAATGGAAAATAAACTCTAGGTAATCGCTTGCATATGGATGTGTCATAAAACACCCAAAGGTTTTTGATAGTCCTGAGCGTTTAATTTGGTTAAAATTACTTTATCTAGTTCAATCCAATGCAGCATTCGTAAAAGATAGGATTTTCGAATCAATAGAAATGATAAGAATTTCGTAGAGAATAAATAACAGAACTTTTCAGGCCTAAGATTCTAAAACTGTGATGCCATCTATCGTTTTATCAAAGAACTTTGGACCTGACGTCATATTTCAGATTGAGACAAGTTAAACTGGGCTTTCCTTCAGTCATACCAACAAATGGGCCCAGGTCTTTTGTGCCATATTAAACTCTCAGGACTATGATAAGAAAAAGACTCGTATATCTTACAATAATACTTCTGATACTCTATTAAAAGATTCAATGGCTTAGCAGAATTCACCATGTCAATATTAAAGTATGTATTTGAATCGCCTAATCACTCTAACAAACAGAGTTACATAAAAGCAAAATAAAATTCCAATTACCAACATGGAAGAACACTCCTCAATAGGTTAATGAGGATAAGAAAACATCAACCGAGCAAGAAAACAATTACAATAGATCTGAGTGACAATGCTTCATTTAAAACTAGATTATCAATACGATCCTATGAACAATGTGCATCTATAAAATGCTGAGCCAGCGATAATGTGCCTGTCATTCTGTAAGCTTCCACGAGGTGGTGTAAGGTGTCCTACTTCCGCCCCGTCTACGCGTAAAGGGCTTTCAAACTTCTATCACACGATTTGTTTCTATATTTACCCTCTTCTTGAACCCCGGTATCTGCGTAAATTCATGTTTCAACCCAAGTTTTTCCACCCTTTCCATTACCATGCTGGTCCTCTCCCTTCCTTGGCTCAACTTGCCTTGTATTTTATAATCTATGTTGACGCCACTATCGTGGCTTCTCCCCTGCAGTAAGCGCCGGTCTCTAGAACCCTCAGTCTTTACTTAAACATATAGAGTTGAATACACGCTTTAATTCTACCCTCTTTGCTGTAAACATTCCAGTGTTTTTGCCACTGTTGACAGTTTGTCCGCATTCCTCCGCACCCTTTTCCTGTTCTGCCG
Organism: Alentia gelatinosa; assembly: GCA_950022655.1. Lineage (NCBI taxonomy): Eukaryota > Metazoa > Annelida > Polychaeta > Phyllodocida > Polynoidae > Alentia > Alentia gelatinosa. Next base: position 53,964,567 of record OX465588.1, on the reverse strand, counting down.
TCTCTTTCTCTCTCCCTTCCTGGGCCTTCAATTCTCCCTGGCATCCCGTCAAGCCTTCTTTTTCTTCCGTCCGTCCGTCCGTCCCTGCCTCCCTCCTTCCCTGCCTGCCTGCCTGCCTGCCTCCCTCCTTCCCTGCCTGCCTGCCTGCCTGCCTGCCTGCCTGCCTGCCTGCCTGTCTGCCTCCCTCCTTCCCTCCCTCCTTGCCTGCCTGCCTGCCTGTCTCCCTCCCTCCCTCCCTCCCTCCCTCCCTCCCTCCCTCTCTCCCTCCCTCCATCCCTCCTTGCCTGCCTGCCTGCCTGCCTGCCTGCCTGCCTGCCTGCCTGCCTGCCTGCCTGCCTGCCTGCCTGCCTGCCTGCCTGCCTCCCTTCCTTCCTCTCTCCCTCCCTCCTTCCCTGCCTGCCTGCCTGTCTGTCTGTCTGCCTGTCTGTCTGTCTGCCTGCCTGCCTGCCTGTCTGTCTGTCTGCCTGTCTGTCTGCCTCCCTCCTTCCCTCCCTCCTTCCCTCCCTCCCTCCCTCCTTGCCTGCCTGCCTGCCTGCCTGCCTGCCTGCCTGTCTGCCTCCCTCTTTCCCTCCCTCCCTCCTTGCCTGCCTGCCTGCCTGCCTGCCTGTCTCCCTCCCTCCCTCCTTGCCTGCCTGCCTGCCTGCCTGCCTGCCTGCCTGCCTGCCTGCCTGCCTGCCTGCCTCCCTCCCTCCCTCCCTCCCTCCCTCCCTCCCTCCCTCCCTCCCTCCCTCCCTCCCTCATCCCCTCCCACCTGCCCTCCCGTGGACATATATCCAGGATGTAGAAAACCTGACTTTCACCATAAATATGCAGTCCGACATCAATAAACGTACTGTTTTATTACTTCTGGTATGTCCTTACCGCTACCATCATTTCCATCGGCAGTCAATTTCCACGTTCCTCCTCACAGGGAGATTAATCATCTATAAGTATTTGACCTAGACCTTTTACATTTCCATCCCTAAGTACGTGATCGTTAATCCACATTATAAAGCCTATTACATGCAGTGTGAGCATCACGTCCTTAAACGGCAGGCAGTGATTAGCTCAAGGTCATTCTAAGGGCATGCCATGGTGTTCGGGCGGCGTTAATGGAAGGTCTTCTATCTTTGTAGGCATTGCAGCGTTCGGTTGTCGTGTGAACGCCGAGAAGACGCTCACCAGTTTCTGCGCGCCTGGTCATCCACTGGTACCTCGTCTACCATCCAAAGGTCAGCCCTGTCACCATTCTTCTCTGCCTTGTAGAAACGTTTTCTTAAGGTCTTTTCGTCCCCGACTGAGTAATTTCCGTCAGATTTGCTTGCTCAGCAGTGTTGAAGCTCGCGTGTGTAGTGAACTCCAGACAATGGGTACCGTTTTTATATTATTTCAAAGAGATGTTTATTCTGAAGTATAGTCGGCTTGCAGATGATCGGGTGGGCAGAGACCCATTATGTATTCTAAATATTGTATTACATTCTTATTTTTCCACCCAAGCGATGGGTAGCGCTATTCTGCTATTGACCTGTGGCTCAAATTATTTCCTACAAATTGGGAGGCATCTGATATAGAGTAAAATCCCGCCTAAGCGGCCACCCTTCGTTCCGGGCCAAAGTGTTCGTTTACGCGTTGTGTTCGTTTACGCGTTGTGTCCGCTTACGCGGGGTTTTCAAGTTTCCTCCGGGCCAATATGTAAGTATTATATAGAGATATGTAAGGAAGACAGAGAAAATGATAGATCTGAAATCCATTTTCCGACATCTTAATTGGATCCAAAGTGAATTTGAAATTTGAATTACAAAATATATTTTCTATGAATATACTCACACTTACTCATAAAAATACACAGATTAATCTTCTTTTAGTAAGGTCTCCGTCGGAGGTGCCCACTTACACAGGATTTTAGGCATTTCATACTGAAATAATTGGCCGCTTACGCGGGGTGTCCGCTAATCGAGGTGCGCGCTCAAGCGGGGTTGAATAAAACTAATCTAATCAAGGGGGAAAATTTCGTTCCAAGTAAAAGTGTCTGCTTATGCGGAGTGTCCATTAGGCGGGGTTTTACTGTATCAGGCATGAGATTTTCTTGGACGTTTCCGGAATTCTGGACTCTTTAATGTCTCAAGGGTCATTTCTGAGATCGATCTAATCTCAGGAGGAAACTGAGGGTGGGATTGGGGGGAGGGGTGTGTGAAAAAAGGCTGTCTATAGTACTTGTTATAGGCTGTAAGTTCAGGAAGTTGACAAAATTAAAAAAAAAAACACTTTAAAGGCCCGTTTCGATTGGCCGACAAACACTGTGTAGATTTTCTGTGTTCTCCTAATAGCCTATTTCCATTGGCCTTCACCGAGATACAGACAGGAACCACGATGGACCTAGGCACTGCTGACCAGAAATGGAAATAGGCTATTAGGAGAACACAGAAAATCTACACCGTGTTCGTCGGCCAATGGAAAAAGGCATTTTCTTTCATCTGAGGGCAGAAATTTCCTGCCAGGGCCCCTACTGGATTTCTGCCCCTAGGACCCCATAGGAGATTTTCCAAAATATCCTCACCTTCTTCCGATTTATTGATATTTCCAAATCCGAAAGCCTCTTGATACTGCCTAAGGTTCACTCTCCCTCCCATTGATATATATGTGTGATGCCAATCCGGTAGAAATGAGTATAGAGTAAACATCATATAGGGCAGATGGGTATTGTTTTATTAAAGCCGTCATCTTAGTCCCCCGACACTAAAAAAACACACCCGGTGGCAGGTCTGGCTATCAATGAATTTCCTCAAAAATATTTTTGAGGGTTGAAAAAATTTCGTTCCAAGCAAAAGTGTCTGCTTATGCGGAGTGTTTATTAGGCAGGGTTTTACTGTATCAGGCATGAGATTTTCTTGGACGTTTCCGGAATTATGAACTCTTTAATGACCCAATGGTCATTTCTGAGATCGATCTAATCTCAGGAGGACACTGGAGGTGGGATCAGGGGGAGGGATGTGTGAAAAAAGGCTGTCTATAGTACTTGTTATAGGCAGTAAGTTCAGGTTGTTGACAAAATAAAAAAAAAAAAGCAAGACTTTAAAGGCCCGTTTCCATTGGCCGACAAACACTGTGTAGATTTTCTGTGTTCTCCTAATAGCCTATTTCCATTGGCCTTCACCGAGATACAGACAGGAACCACCGATGGACCTAGGCACTGCTGACCAGAAATGGAAATAGACTATTAGGAGAACACAGAATATCTACACGTGTTCGTCGGCCAATGGAAAAAGGCCTTTTCTTTCATCTGAGAGCTGCCCCTAGGACCCCATAGGCGATTTTCCAAAATATCCTCAACTTCTTCCGATTTATTGAAATTTCCAAATCCGAAAGCCTCTTGATACTGCCTAAGGTTCACTCTCCCTCCCATTGATATATATGCGTGATGCCAGTCCGGTAGAAATGAGTATAGAGTAAACATCATATAGGGCACATGGGTATTATTTTATTAAAGCCGTCATCTTAGTCCCCCGACACTAAAAAAACACACCCGGTGGCAGGTCTGGCTATCAATGAATTTCCTCAAAAATATTTTTGAGGGTTGGACATGAAAGGCTTTGGGCTTCATATCACGATTATCTATAGATTATGACAGCAGAAAATAGTGGTTGTTCCCCGACTACAGTGGCGTTATTTTACAATTCCCTTGTGGATGGTGGCGGAACTAGCAATCACTCTGTGCCCTATAACCGCGGTGCTTCCTTCCGCGGGGTCACTAAAACGGAATGACCAACTTTCTGATTGTATCCAACAATTACCTCATTATAATATAAACACGTAAACAATTTTAAATAGCACGTTTTGATAGATTCGGTATGAGTGAGTAAAAAGCAATTTCCCTTTCACCTTTATTGCCTTTTGTACTGAAGATGGGTAATTTCCTGTCAATGTGAAGGTGCGGGTATTTTTGTTTTTAATTTCCCCCGTAAGCTGTGTCCCAACCTGTCCTTGGCTGAGTTCATCGCGACCTTCACTCCCATTACCTGCCGGCGGGTGTCCCTTAACCATCTAAGGGTGACTGATGCCTTAAGGCATCATCCTTGTTATGTATATTCCGTCTTGTTTACCGTATCGTCCTGTACTTATATGTTTGTATCTATTTCGGACACCGCAAGGAAGAACGCTCTGTATAGGGTGATTGTAAATGTTCGTCATTACCCCTACCCTGGATAAAAGGAGAGAAGCAGGGGCTTGGGAACATAAAATTTTATTGAATTTTATATGTGTAAAATTTTATGCCGACCTTATTGGACGACATATGAATATGATATTAATATGAGTAATAAGGTAAATGTAATTGACAAATGGAGTAATAGTCAATTATGATAAGAAAATATGGTTAATTGACAAATGGAGTAATAGTCAATTATGATAAGAAAATGGTATACAATATAAATGTAAATTGTACGTGATACAATACATGACAAATTGTATATTGTAAATAAAAATGGCCTACGTGAGTAGGAGAAGTATAAAAAGGGGGGGGGCCTACGTGAGTAGGAAAAAGTAGTGAGGTTGAGGGTGGGTGGGACGAGAAAGACTGGAGTAGGTGTGTACTGCAGTACAGCTGGAGAAGAAGTGAGACCGGGACCGGTGGCTTGGCCGCGCTCGTGACTGCGCAGTACGTGTGAGAGCCGCTAGGGGGCAGGAGGGGCGCTCGTGTCGCGCGAGAGGGGGGAACACCAGGGGGAGCAATGACCACCCCTGACCAACGGCCATGGGTCACCCATTACCCCTACCCTGGATAAAAGGAGAGAAGCAGGGGCTTGGGAACATAAAATTTTATTGAATTTTATATGTGTAAAATTTTATGCCGACCTTATTGGACGACATATGAATATGATATTAATATGAGTAATAAGGTAAATGTAATTGACAAATGGAGTAATAGTCAATTATGATAAGAAAATATGGTTAATTGACAAATGGAGTAATAGTCAATTATGATAAGAAAATGGTATACAATATAAATGTAAATTGTACGTGATACAATACATGACAAATTGTATATTGTAAATAAAAATGCCAAAGATCCATTAAACAAGGAGAGGGTGGGAGGGAGTAATTTAAGAGTTTTTGTTGAGTAGTGATAGTACCAACGCCCGGTTGACAGATTCGGCGTCATTGTTCGTAATGTACGTCCTATGGGCGTTGGACCTCCAGCCGCCATACCTCTGGATGGAGAGTTCCGGCATACCGGCGTGGTATGCCTGTGTCGCTGCGGCCTTGCGAAGTCCATGCAGCGTAAAGGTAGGCGGCTGTTGGGCTACATGTAGGAGGGCTTTCCACTCTTTAGTGAGGATCCTGGTCGTAACGGTCGCCCCGTGTACGTGCTGGAGGAACGGGTCCTCGGGGCTGGCCGTAGGGGACGCCACCAGCATCTGGCGTGTAGCACGTACTGGGCAGAACCGTGGGTCGGGTGACTCCTGCAGCGTGACCGTTTTCTCCTCCCCCACGTGCTGCATGTTTTTGGCGGCCTTCACCCGGACGGTCACGTGTCGACGGCCAACGACCACATCCCGGCGCGACAGGTGTCGTGCCGCGTCGTACCTCGAGGCCGTCGGGGGCGCTACTTCGCTCTGCCTCAGAGCCGCGTAGTAGATGATCAAGATAGCGGCCCGTAGAGCGAGGTGAATTGGTGAGTCCGTAAGGGCCGCGAGGACGGCTCGGATCACGGCCAACGGCACTGGAGGTTTCACGTTGGGCTGATACGTCTTGTTCCGCCGCATCGCCTCGAGGGCCCGCCTGATCCGGAAGTCCTCCGTGGGTGCGACATCCCCTCCCGTCAGTCGCAGGTGCGACCGCACGTGTGAGAGGTGATTCGCGACTGTGGCCGGCGAGGGGGCGTGGTCCGCGACGTATTCGAGGTACGCCGTGGTAAAGCTCACCGTGGGCCTCTGCGGGTCGGCCCCCATCCGCCGGCAGAACGCGAGGTAGGTCGCGACGGCACTCCGCTGGTTCGCGACCGTTCCGGGGGCACGTGCCTCTGATTGGCGAGCAGATGCCCTCGTCTGGAGACAGCGTAGCGCCGGATCTGCACACGAGACGTAATACAGGAATAAAAGTCGCGTGAGTACAGGGGGTAACTTTAGTGAGGGAATGAAATTTGGTGAAGGTGGCCGCTTTGTCAAATTCCCTCGAGGTCAGGTGAGCACGGCTGAGGGCATCCGCCACGGTGTTAAGTACCCCCGGCACGTGGGTGTATATGAAATCGATCTGCAATTTTGCCTGTACCATCCAGGCCTGACGGGCACACTCCGCAAGGACTGAGTTCCTTGCCCGTCCGGATGTGAGTGCCTGGACGGTGCCCAGGTTGTCACAGAAGACTTCTACCCGCGTGCCTCGATCCCGGTCGGTGAGGAAGGTATTCATCGCGAATATGGTGTTGAGTGCCTCGAGCTCGGCGATACAGTCGACGGGGTCGCTGACAGGGCACACCTGCCCGGAGTACGAGTACTTCCCGTCTGTACCTCCGATGCCCGAGAGGCACGCATCGACGATGATACACTTGGTAGGCGGGCCGCGGGGTATGAGGGCGTGGCCGTTCCAGCCCTCAGCGAAGCGGAGGAACCATTGCAAGTCCTGCCGCATGTCGGCGTTGATATTGACGTAGAAGCCGGACATCCTCCGTAGGGCCTCGAGCAATTTACTCACGAACTGCCGGGCCGGCCGTATGCACTTCGACACGTGAAGTATTTTGCCGAGGACCGACTGGAGTTGGCGTTTCGTCAGTGATCGTTTAGCGGCGACCGCCCTAATGTGCGCCCGTACGTCCAGCAGCTTGTCCTCGGGGATGGTGAGCGACATCTCCGGGGCATTGATGACGATGCCCAGCCACGTAACGACCGGCGCCGGGGTCTGTGCCTTCTCTCGTGCCTCCGGGAGCCCGAGTTCTTTGAAAAGCGCACGGGCAATGTTAAAGTCGTCGGTCGCCTTGGCCCGGCTCGGGGACAGGATGATCAGGTCGTCCAGGTACATACATGCCTCGACCCCCTTCCGGCCGAGGATACCCACGATGCAGTCTGCCACGCACTGCATGTGGTACGAGGAGGCACGGGCACCAAACGGCATGGCCGTGTCACAGAAGTACCCGTCCTCCCATGCAAAGCATAACAACGGCCAGTCGAGGGGGTCGCACCTGAAATTCTTATATGCCCTGGCGATGTCGATGGTGGACATATAGCTACCGGGCCCGGAGGCCACCAGGCGGCCGACGAAACTGTCGACGGTCGGGAGGCAGTGGTCGCGCTCCTGCCCGTAGACTGAGTTTTTTATGATGTACCCATTTACACTTTGCTCCTTAGGGTACGTCATATCCGTAATGACACGACGGTCGTTGGAGGCCCGTTTTTCGCGTGTCATTAACGGCGACACGTGGCACCAGGGTGAGAACGGGGGTTCCTGGAATGGTCCCAGTAGGTTACTGTGCCCGCCTTCTTTCTGGATGAACTTTCTGATCTGCTCGGGGTACCCCGTGGCACTGGGGTGGTTGGGTACCCCTCGGGTGTCGCTGGTCGGGCCGATGTACCCCAGAGGGAACCCGTAGCGCACGAAGTCCAGTAGCTCCCTCCCCTCCGGTGCGTCCCCGAGGTAACGTACCCAGGCCGGTACGTTGAGATCGGAGGGGAGCTCTATCCGTGCCCCCAGCGCGTTTGGGAGCCCGGTTCGCCGCACCTCCGAGTAGATGTAGGCGTGTCCCGGCGGCCCGGGCCCGGCGAAGTCCGGCCAGTGGGCCCGCCTGTGGTCCGCGAACGCCCCGGGGTCCGTCCGGAGGCCGGGGGAGGGGACACCGGTCTCGCAGACCTCCCTAATGGCCGAGAAGTCTGGTGAAGCGGTTGTGTCCATATCCTCCCGGGGCAATTGCCGAGGCAATTGCTCGCTGTACACGCTATCACCGATAATACTGGGAGTGGATTCAGTGTGCGTGTCGTAAGCGTCCTTTGTGTTGGCCACGTGCCCGGCGGGAGGTGTTGTTGACACGTGGGGTGTTGCGTCACCCCTGCTGCACCCTTTGATCGTTAAGCCCCCCTTCCGCTGTGGTGCGCACGTACTGGGCGGGGGGGGCGAGCGACGCGCCTCGCTCACTCGCGGGGCGCGTCCGGTCCGTTTTTTTAACTCTGTTGTGGGAGTGCTTTGGTGTCGGCGGCGCGAGCCGAGTGTCCGGCGTGGTGCATCCGGTGTGGTGTGGGTGTCGGTGTGGGCACAGTACTGTCGTACCCCACGCCGTACGACAGCTTGCGGTTACAGGCGTGGATGGAGTGTGTGCACATCCTGCCGACCGAGTCGCAGAAGGAGCACACATGTAACCATTTAATTCCCCGCTCCTGGTGGCCGTTTCGCTGCCGACACCCTCTCTCCGAGTTGTATGCCCGGCATGGGAGCTCATGCCCTCCGGACTTTTCTCCTCCTTGACTCGCACCGTTCCCAGCCGTAGGCGTCATGGCCAGACGAACCCGTTCATCCTGGATTCGTACATGATCCGACCAATAAATACGTCCCGCCTCCACCTGGTCAAAAATGAAGTTGGACCAACGGCGCACGCCGGCCCACGGCCGTGCCTGCGCGTCCACGGAGACCTGGTGGAGGTGACGATACATGTCCTTACGGTCACACTCCTGGGTAGCACGGTCGTCCTCCATGAGTGCCAGGAAAGCACTGATGTACTCGAGGGGGCCCAGCGTACCCCTGACCTCGAGTTTCTGACTGAGGGTATATATGCCCTCACGGTCCACAAACATGAACGGCTTGGAAATCAAACGAGAGGTGGTCAAATCTGAGGCCAACTTACCAGCCGTTCTCTCATGTCGTAGGGCCTCACGGTCGAGCTCCCTTTGTAGCAAATCCTCCGGCATGTACTGCTCCCGCAGCTGCCTCGGGGGTGGTAGCCGTGCGGTCTGCTCGTGCGCCCATTCCCTGGTCCGGGCCTCCACGGCTGTCGGTTCCGTCGGCGGCCTCGACCTCGAAGCCCGGGACGAGGATCGTTGGCGAGACATTCTGTTGATTGCCTCCATCATGGTATCCATCTTGTTCTCCAGGGCGGTCATCCTCGAGGACTTAACGGTCGACCCGTTGTCGGAGACCGACGCCACGTGGTCCGTGCCGGTCTGTCTGGAGTCTGAGACCGTACCTTCGATGTCTGGTCCTTGGGACGGTCCAGCGACGGGATTACTTCGCGTATTCGGGGGACCCATGTTGAACTCTTCTCCTCACTCGTGATGCGTGTTCCTCGTGATTGAATGGACGTGCCGGCCCGTACTCGTGGAGTATGAGGCTGCGAGCACGTGGCCAAAAAGACGAGAAAGACTGGAGTAGGTGTGTACTGCAGTACAGCTGGAGAAGAAGTGAGACCGGGACCGGTGGCTTGGCCGCGCTCGTGACTGCGCAGTACGTGTGAGAGCCGCTAGGGGGCAGGAGGGGCGCTCGTGTCGCGCGAGAGGGGGGAACACCAGGGGGAGCAATGACCACCCCTGACCAACGGCCATGGGTCACCTATTAGAAAATTAGAAAAAAAACCTGCCCAGTGCGGATCATGCCTTACGGCATGGATATCTATAAAATTATTTTTTTAAATTAAGTTGTTGTTGTTGTTGTTGTTGTTAAGAATACGAGGCTGGAACACTTAAAAAAGAGTTATTTTTCAATAAATTGAAATTTGCACAGTATGTAGGTCTAAGATAATATTCTTTTATTGATAGATGGTAGAAATAAAAATATCAAATATGTAATATCACGTGATTAACCTTCGAAGTCTGCTCCCGTAAAAGTTAAATTTCAGGAGATCTGGGTTTAGAGTTATGTTATCCAGCACTGACCCTGTACGTTGTGATGATTTCATGTCTTGTGATAACTGTTTGTTGTAGAGATGTTGCCCTGGTGTGGTCTCCTGATCGATACAGAGACATTAAATGTCAGAGCCGACTATTCAGCGTACTCTTCCCTCAGTGAGTACAATTTTCAGTATATGATTATCTTTTTTCTTGTATAAAACAAAGAGAGAATAAATCAGGCCTCATTTTAAATAAAAACCAGTGGTTCAAACCTCTCCACATATCCTAGCCCCTTGCATGTTTTTTCCATGTTTTCTCATTCTCTTTGAGGCAGTAAATTCCACTTTCCTCTCTTTTCATGACCCCAACTAACATCCCTGTGAGGATAAATGTTGCATAAATATGCACTCAGGTATGAGGGTGAATATTATTTTTATGTACTCCCATGTGCCGTAAAAATAGATCTATGCACTCCCACGTGATTCATTTCACGTACCTTCCCCATTTCCCCAATATTTAAATGATAGCCTTCTTCAGATTTGAATAACACTCTGCAAAGCTTTCAAAGAGTGCGTTGTAGTCTTTACATTAGATATCGTCCATAGGGGCCTTCCATTAAGTACGTAGGCAGAATTTAAGAAAGTCTGGACCCCCAAACCCCTCCCAATCTTGTACGCAATAGAACAAAGAGGGAGCATACACAAAATGTTTGGCCTCCACCCCCCTCAGTGCGTACGTACTTTATGGATGGCCCTATAGTAATGTATTGAACAGAAATAAATGTCAAATTGTAGAGAGCCTCAACTTCAGTATTATACCTCTGAAGCTACATTTCTGTTTAGTGCTAAAGACAATAGTTAATGTGCGTTACTAATCCTATCTCAAAGCGAATGATGCCTGAAACACGTAATTGGATCAATAATTGTAGTACACATGTAAAGCCATATAATCAATAAACCATCACGAATAAACGACTAAATAAAAATGCCTTTTATGTATCGATCCATGCGGATTGATGTAAATAATGGACAATTGCAAACCTGTCACATTGCTCTTGGTTCTAAGGAGATGAAGGTTTTACTTCTGATAATTACCTCTCAATACTCTCTGTTCAACTGATCTCTGCAGATATATATACCTACTGTAACCATGCAGACGTAGAATAATATTAGGAAACGTCCTTACTATGGACGAAACGGTTCCTGTTCGAGGTCAGTCTTTGATTTCATACTGCCTGACGCCAGAGGCGAAAGGCAGTATGAAATCAAAGACTGACCTCGAACAAGAAACGTTTCGCCCATAGTGAGGACGTTTGCTTATTATTATTATATACCTTAAGTCAATGAAAAAACAGCATTTTGATGGCTTATTAAGTCACACTCACAGCGGGCACGAACATTATTATTACTGCACCCATAGCAGCGGGCAGTATTTCATAGACATTCGCACACAGGTATATAATAATACAGACGTTATTGGTCTCCCCTTAAGGTACTATGCATTATCTTAGCCTGATATCAACGTCCATATGCTTAACATTAAAAACTCATACTCAACAGGCTTGTGAGTATGGTAACTCATACTTAATGAGCGATAAACAAATGATATTTCCAGGCTAAGATAAAATCAGAAACATATTCGTGTTTGGAGTCCCCAATAGCCACTTCGTTTGTTGCGCTTTGAAATATTCACTCGGCTATTGCCTCTATCATATTACTGCATGCTCAAAACTCGATGGCGAATGGGGACACATACCAAACACTCATCAATATCTTTCTTAGTCTTTCTTAGTTGCAGTTTTCCTCTTTTCCAAGGATTTTTTTTTTCATTTTCAGTTTATAAAATCCTTTTTATCTTGTTTAAAACGAAGATAGTGTAAATTGGGCCTCATTCAAACCAATAAATACTGGTTCAAACCTCCCCACACACCCCAGCTCCATTCCATGGCCAACAGTGATGTGTTTTCCATGTTTTCTTAAGTCTCTCTGAGGCAGTAAATTCCACATAGAGAATATTTCAGCTTTTTTCATTACCCCCCAACTTACATCCCTGGATATATAGAACCTGAGCAATGGGAGCATGATTGCAGCACCATGTATCTACTGAGCAAATTAAGTTATTCATGTGGAACCTTTGACGAAAAACCATACATACAGAGTTGGGTAGTAGTGTCTACATACTAACCACATACTGTGTTTAGCATGGGCGTACAATATTCTCCTAAATTCTGCTTACTATCATCCAACACGGACGCCATAAACATCATCACATACCTATGTGCGAATGTCTCACCTTTACGGACCAGAAGTATGGATTGCGTTCGTCACTGAGTGACCAAATGATATTCATACGTCCCTCTATACCACGTGATCACTGTCATTCTCGAAACAGTGAGTTGTTAAATGGGGTGTTTAATAATTTTCAGGTATATAATAAGGAGACATAGTAAGTGTACCTGAATTCTATCTGTCCCTCGTTATGTCGATCGGCAAATGGTTAAAAGATGCTTATGAAGCCATCACCCATACACACATTGGTCGCATTGCTTGAGCTCAAAATGTAGCTAAATCATGCCGCTGATAAATACGTAGTCATTTTGCACTCCATCAACTGTAAACTACGCCAAAGCGGATGATGCGCGTATAATGAAGGCAACCTGTGGGAGACAGCCTACCTGATATATCAGGAGTAACCCGGTCGGTGTCACTGACCAAGTCTCCTGCGGACAAAGATAGGGAAGCCCGGCTTGTAGGTGTCCTTAATAACGTCTTTAATAAGGATATATGGTCATTAATAAGTCCCGTAATAAGGACAGAGGAGAGAAGTGATTCTGCTGAGTGAGCAGATTCTGCGGGGCGGTGGCTTTCTCCTTTATTCAGTGCCAGGCTCGCCGCTGGGACGATTACATGAAGAGTGATGTACCCAGCGGGCAGCCGGCTTTTAGAAGCTTGTACCGTCAGACAGCAACGTTTCGCTGGACGGTACTTTGGTAGCTGTAGGACAATACAAAGCTCTACATAATGTAGAGGTAATAACAACAGGTGGATGGAAGAGCACAGGTAATGACACGCTAGACTGACCGATAACAAAATTGGAAAAAACGTACGGATAAGGCTTCTGCCAAGCATTTATCAAAGGACACTGGCCTCCAAAGTTCCCGCTCGTTTTATCAGATTCGGCCTTATTTTCAATTCAGGGATGCCAATTTTCAATATTTCCATTGGAATTTATGTTTTCATTTTCAGAATTCATAATGTTTTCCCCACTGTGATATTGATATACCAACTGCTAAAGTACCGAACTCAGCCAATGCCCATTATCCCCAACTGAACCTCCCCACTGACCCATGTTCAAACTTGAGCTTTCCCTTAATCCTTCGATTCCCCACTGCAATTCGTATATAATGCTGTAAACCGTGTATTGCAATTGAAAATATTTCAATTGTTTTTTCTGGCCCCAACTGGCATCCCTGAAATTTCATAACCATTAGTCAGGAATAACAGTTTTTTTTATCGTTTCTAGTCCCCCCCCCCCCTTTTTCTTGCTGGGGGGGTGGGGGGTGAGTTATTATGATAATGGGGGTGGATGGTGGGGGTGGATGTCCTGGAATTTTCCACTAGCATATCTGTAACATGCTCAGTTTTCTGATAAACGATGTTTAACTGCGAAGTATTAGCTCAATCACAAATTCGGTGATATAAGTCGACAATAATCGATGGTTTTGTGGACAGGCGTCCGTAAACCACGAGTTTAACTCGTAGTAGTACACGAGTGTTAGCGAGAAGTCAGCCTTGAGTGGTTTACAGGTAAGTCCCCATACATTTTCAAATGGGACTTTGTATACGATGTATAATGAATATATATGCAACAGACTTAGCATGATTCTTTTTATATTTCCTTTCTTTGCAGGCTGTTCGGACACTCTGACATTTGACACGTCGTTCAAACCAGGGAACACAATATTGGCAAAGCTAACACGGTAAAAATCGAAGCAACAGTTTAAAAAAGTGAATCTGCAGCTAATAATAGCCTTCCCACCGCTTGATATTGATTATTGCGATGAGAATATTCTATGCTATTCATCCAGCGCAGGGAGTGCTCTCTGTGAAATTATTTAGTCAAATTCATTAGGAATACATACACAATTTTGACTGGTTTCAGATACAAGCAGGCGTATGCTCCGAGGGGTTGACGCGTAGTAATATCAGAGCGCATACGAGAATATTGCCCAGAGTCAACTCCAAGGAGCATACAACCGCTTTTATCTGAAAACAGTCTATAGATTTATTATCTAGTTTTTCACTGACAAGTGACGTACCGTAGGTTTTATCCTAACCCATTTCCACGATTTTGGAATATTAGAAATAGTGACATAAACAACACTTTATGTCACACCCATGACATAAACAAATCCCATATTAAGCCTATGGCGTTTTTTTATTAGGGGTAGGATAATTTTCCGTATGCGCTGGTTTTTGCAGCCTGGAGCATACAACATATCCGTATGCACCGGGTATGGTGATACACACTCCCTATGTGTTTTCTATGGACACTTTGAATTAGGTGGATGATAAAATAGGATATACTTATAAAATGTTATGCATATGGGAGATGTTCTACCACGACGTACATTTTCCTTAATGGTGGAATAATTACCCTGTCGTGCTAGACACATCAACCGATTCTACTAGACATAAATGTAACATTCGGAACAGCTGAATAGGAAAAATTGCCATCAACAAAATCAAATCGTTAAAGAAATGTGTAATGGTCCAATAAATCAGGTGGTAGGCACCACAGAACTTCAGGGGAAACAGTGTTCATTGTCTACAGCAACAGTTTCTTTTTGTGTGCCTTATTACCCTCCGAATTCATATAGAGAGGAAACAGAAACCATTAATGTTTTAATCAAGCAATGAAAACCTCACTATTGATCTCTAACAGGTGCGAGATTTCCCTGGTTTTCCTGACTTTTTGACATCCCGAGGGTAATCTTTGAGTTCCATGTGAATTCGAGGAGAAATTCTGTCGGCAATTTTGTTTTTAAGAGTGGCCAGAAATTAACCTGAAATATATAAATAAATGCAGGCCGCTAAAGCCCCGGCAGACATTTTCATGAATTCAAAGGCGCACGTATCCCTCAAAGAGCTTCTTTCATGAATCTGTGTCGCTGCAAACTTAGTAATATTATGTACTATACACCTGTGCCTTAAAATACTCCAAATACCAACCTCTGCTGTCCAAGTGGTAGTTGAGCCGTACCACCATACTGTGCCAGTATGGCACCATACCACCATACTTTGAAAACTCAATCTCATAAAATATGTTAATAAATCATAAATAATCAATATCCGAACTCAAAAAGTAGACAGAAAATTGATAAATAATATTATGAGACTAATATTTGCAAAGAAAATAATTTTCTAAGAGTTTGAATTTTATTTACGAAATTGCGGCTATGAATATTGCGGTACACATTCATAGCAGAAAGTGACTTCTGCCCGCCCAGGCGACTTTGTTTATCACTTCGACATCAACATATTTTGGTGAGTTTTTAAGTATTTACAGGTATTTAGAGGTGTATAGTACAAGTGAAACTTGTTAACCTAATTGGGACGGCATATCGTACCTTGTTACTATTGGTAAAATTATCGCATTCGCTCTGCGAGCTCATGCTATAATTTTACTGATAGTAACGCGGTACGATAAGCCGTCCCAATTACGTTAACTAGTTTCCCTTAAATACCTATGCTGGTAAATCAAACAGATACCAACCTCTGCTTTGGTGTAGTTATTGTTGTCATACCACATAATATGCTGGTATGGAAATAAATAGACCCATGTATATATGTGTATTCTTAATGCGCAATTGATACAAGCGTGTATAGCAGTGTATGAAACGATTGATTACATATAAAAACATGAAATATCACCGTATAAGTAAACAGGCAATTATAGTAAAATATGAAAACATATTAAAAAGATAAATTTATTTAATATATTCTAATTTTCTATAAGAAAGTAAACATGCATTACTAGAGTGACTTCTGCCATACAAACACACTCTGGATAGTGACTTGACATAATCATATCTTTAGTTGATATTTCAAAATTCATTCAAATTCCTAGGTATATGATCACCTGACGAAGCTAATTAAATATTAGAGAAATGTTGTGACAAAATTTGATACACCTGATCTACCACCACATGTACCACTTGGTTCAAATAATAACCAACTTAAAAAAAAATCTACTGTGTCTGTTTTTTTGTGATATTCAAACATCTGAATATAATAAAAATAAAACATATTGACTTTGTTGGGACGTCTACTCTTACCTTGTTTCTTTTGATGAAAATATCAAACTCGCTCTATCAGCTCGTTTAATATTTGTATCGAAAAAAATGCGCACGAGAGGATGTCCCTACAACGTGAATACGTTTTACTAGACTCTCCCTTGTATGTGGTGAATTAACCTTCACTTGCCAGAGATGTCAGTTTTCCACTTTTCCGTGGAAATCCACTTTTCCAAATTCAGTGTATGTAATGGCTTTTCCTTATGCCAAACAAAGATGATAATGATTTAGCTTCATTTCCGTCAATGAAACAGTGGTATGAAACTCTCGACAGACCCTCAGGCTCATGCTATGGCCGACAGGGACATATTATCCAAGTTTCTCTGGTCTCTCTGGGGCAGAAAAATCCACATGAAAAATATTTCCACTTTTTTCCCTGACCCCAACTGACATCCCTGAGTCTTGCTGCTTTCAGGTGCTTCAAGCTGCAGTGTCACACGGTACTTGTGGACAGCGCGTTCAACGGTGATGAGACAGTCATCGTCAATCTCTACCAGATAGCGCTGCTGACTGTCGAGCGCTTTGTGTATTGTGAACGCGCTCTGCCTGCCAAACGGAATGTCCACCACAACGTCTCCTTCTTCATCCGTGAGTCGCCCGTTTCCTGCTCCTTTCAGCTCCTCCTGTAACACTTTTTTTCAAGTTTTATTTTGCGTTCGATTATTGCAATCGCTCTTCCAAGCAAAACATTTCTGATTGTTTCCATAGTTTGAAACTAAACATTTTTACATGGATTCCGTGAATAGATATCGATCCTCATTTCCAAATTTTTGATTTTCATCATAATCGGATTTACTCCTTTTCGGCTTATGTACGCTATCAACGAGTGGTTAATGAGAGTCATTTATCAAGATCCCAGTTTCCTGTAACATTCCTAATAAAGACTGATATATATAACTATGTTCCGGTGAGAGAAAGTCAAAGTTACGAGGTAATGCTCGGAAAATTACTGCCCAAGGCCTTGGCCGCGTGCAGTAATTTTTCCAAGCCTTACCTAGTACCTTTGACTTTCTCCCTCGGGAACTTGGTTTCCCTATTACTATATACCTTCAAACGATAATTAGTGTTATTTGCTCACCCACCATCAAACCCGACGCCCGATGCAACTTTTTCGAGTAACTTAACACTCTATGTTTTCTTTTCATCTGAATTTTGTAAGAGATGATCTGATTGGTCTAAATGTCAACCTTGGGTAGTATTGGGCAACCTTGCATAGTGTACGGCAACCTTGGGTAGTAAACATAAGTTACTCCACCCCCCAGAACGTGGTACAAGCATAGCGTGTATGGCCATAGGTATATAGGAATAGGTACTATGGACAATACAATGAGATTTACTGCAGTATCGATTTACACTCATATGACCAACCTTATATGTTATGCAGTTTCTGTATAGTTCCTGTCCTGGTTATGAAGGACATAATTAGGGAATACTAGGAAAGTAACGGCTCGTTTAGTACAGGTTTAGTAAACTAACTTGTTCTGCTCCTACATCTTGATACACTATATTAGTATTCCCTTTATTATATACCTAATTATATACCTAATAATATCAATATAATGTATATATTTTACTTTATTAGCCTCTAATTAGTCAATCCATTCATTATCAACTCATAACAAACTCGTAGAGATGTATCAGTCCTGCACGCTTTGATTTCACTAACCCTGAGGTCAATGCCCCGGAAGCAATCACTCTTCCCGCCAGTTTCTATACAACAACAAGTGTTGCTATGCAGGTTGCTATGCGGGTTGCTATGCGAGAACGTCACAGCCACATTCCATCGCGATATCGCAATATTTTTGCTCCTAATGTCAACAAGTCACGTGGTACAGTGGCTGGTACTTACTGCACACTGTGCAGTATGGGATTTTACTGCACACTTTCTGAATATTTTATAGTTACTCTTTGCTTAGCAGAGGTTAGTAATTATAAGATATATGTGCATCGGTATATAATAAGACCATTTTCCAATGGCGGACTATTCAGCACCAATCTGAGTCTGCAAAATCATACGCCATCACCGATTAATTGATACTGACGTGCAATCAGTGGCCACTGCTTACAGACTTTTAGGGGAACTCGAATAATCTGAGTTAGCTCAGTGGTTGTCAGACTTTGTGGGTTTGGGTCCCATTGCAGCCACTTTTCTTCTTCACCCCAAGTAGTGATAGTTGTACTGCGATATTAAAGGTCAATCCTTCTCATACCATGTCCATGTGGTGTGGGAAGTAAAACATACCCTCTCACCTCGGTAAATGTGTAGGGGTGAGATTTCTACCTAAATTCATCTCATAGATTCTATCACCATCAAACACAAAGCAAGTCTAATAGAAGATATTGGACGTTAAACTGCCCAAACAAACAACGTTTTTCTCGGTCTGCTCTAGAACCCTGAGACACTGGCCTTCTGCTCCTTTCCCAGTGTCACTGTGTTACCATGCAGATGATGAACGGTTAGTCCTTTTCAGCAAGCGAATAGGCTATGTGACCACTCTAACCTTCAGGCAGAGTATACGAGCGCGAGACTCACGCTCAATAAACATGTCTGTATGTTGGTCGCTGGGAGTATTCTTTAGAAAAATTTTATGACATGCCTGAGAACAAATGCTTATTAATACAGCTCACATTTGCACCCAGAATGGTATTGTTTGCTGATATGTGTCTCCTGTCTTCCCAAGGTGTCGTACTGGACTTCATGCACGTGTTTGCGTCCTTCTACCTACGTAGGTGTTGGCTGGTAAGTGCATTCACGTGTCTTATTAATCTAGGACAAAAAGGATAAAAGTGGCCCTGGAGCTTATTGAAAATAGGACGGCTTTGCACTCTACGTAGAGAATCTCCAGATGAAAGGCGAACTTTTGAAAAAGATGTGATGTATACTCTCGCATGTCGAGTACTTTGTAGAACAAAGTTTTTTTTTGTGTTTTTTTTTACCAAGACGTGTTTATTTCAAAGATGAAAAAGGACATAAGTGTTCACCTTACACTAGACTTTGTACACAAAGCTATGAATATACTATAAATCTACTTTCTTTATCTGTCTCCTTAATTCTCTTCACTTTGTATGCATTCAACTTTATGTTTAACCCTTTACAAGCAGGGGTCTGTGGAAGACCGTTTTTCGTCTGCTGGGGTGGGCAGAAATTACCAATCTGTTCACCCTCTTGGTCGCCTCGCCTCCTCGTGGTGCAGACAAGATGTATGCTTGCAAGCAAGCATAACAAAAGCGACCGGGGGGGGGGGGGGGGGAGGGGAGTTAGCTCAGTGGTAAAGAGCACTGGACTTGATTCGGGTCCCACTGCAGCCACTTTTCTCCTTCACCCCCAGCAGTGGTAGATTTACTGCTATATCAAAGGCCAATCCTTCTCATACCATGTCTATCTGGTGTGGGAAGTAAAAGAACTCTCACCTCGGTAAATGTGTAGGGGTGGGGTTTCTTCCTACATTCATCTCATAGATTCGGCCAAAACCAAAGTAAGTCTAATTGAACAAATTGGACTTTAAACTACCCAAACAAACAAACAAACAAACAAACAAACCCCGTTGGTTGAGCAGGGTACCAGAGACAAATAAAACGCTAGTATAGGGGGCCAGCCTAATTTTGCCCAATCCCAGATTATATTGTTTGATCACGTGATATGACACTTCAACCTTAATTTCATTATTCGTTTTACCTGATAATGTTAAATATATCTTTAGTATTTTCTCTGCAAATTTGATGTTCATTGATCTATCATTCATTGATAAAACAATAATAAGGCATCATTATCTCTCTACTGGGGAATGCATCAAGGCATCACTCGCATAGATTTAAGGAAAGGAAATCAACTTTAATCTTATACACACAGTTCAAACACAATGTTTGATTATTGTTTAACTGGCATAAGTCTACAGCTTGTTACTGGTCGGTGAGATAACAACAGATATGTAGCGCTCGCCAAGTAAAAAGTATGGCATCGGGCCGTATTCTTTTTCATCAAATGACCTCGAACGGCCACCTGTACGGGCTCAGTTTTCTTATTACTATATACCTCCTACTCGTTTAAAAACCTGTTTTATGAACCTTTCTGCTCCACGAAAAGCCACCGCTTTTCACTACGGCCCTCTGTCACAGCGGGCGCGTACCTTATTGATACCACACCCCTAGCAGCGGGCAGTATTTCATAGACGTTCGCTCAGAGGTATATAGTAAAACAACAGTTATGTAGCGCTCGCCGAGTAAAAAGTATGACGTATTTTATTACATATTAGAGGACGATTCATCCATCCCCTAGAATTCTACACAGACACAAGTAGCCGTCCCCAAACTTATAGTTCTGCCATATGCTTTGGAGTTGTGTTTCCTGCATATCTGTCATCCATAGTTGACATGACGTTCCTAGGGTAGGAACACCATCTGGTGTATGTGAATGTCTATACCTCGGTAGTACTCTGTATGTATGAACTATATATAGCTTCAAAGCCCCTGATACCTCCAGTAGTGAACATGCCATGGTGCATCTTTGAACTCTGTTGAAATAGCATGATGTACCAGAATTATTTTGTTACTCGCCAACAGGTAGGTATCTTGCCCTCTTTGCTGAAAGACAAGATTCCGAGCTGAATCACTAGGTTTGGGCTTTGTTGAACACAGGCCCTGCCAAAGTACTTATAATCGCCCCTCTGAGGGAGGTTATGAATCCAATATTCATTTTTAATAAGAAGACAGTAGTTGATGCTTAAAAGGTCTATTGATAAATACTAGGGCGTGCCCAGTGCACTTATGAGTTCATATAAGGTTGAAAGTAACCTAATAATATGATGAATTTAAACAACTAGTGATGAGATAAACGATATGGATAAACAACTAGTGATAAGATAAACTCGGTTATAAGGTACAGGGATGCCAGTTTTCCACTTTTCAGTGGAAATTCACTTTCTTTTTCATGATCATGTATCTATTATAATACCTTCACATATTTTACAAACAAACTATATCTGACATTCGGCTTCCATAGGATTGGCTCGCTGGAGAACTTTGACCAATCAGAGCCTAGGATCCCTAGTGCTTCCTGGGTCTTCCACAAACGTTTCTGTGGAATTTTCTGCCTCAGAGAGACCAATAAAGTGTGGAAATTGTGTCGGCCTCTGCCCCAGCATAGGGCTGAGGGCTGTGGGGGAGTTGCCAGGGCTGTGATCCTGGCCTGTGGTGGACTGGTGTTTTGTCTTTGTCAATTTTGAATGCAAACACTTTTTTATTGGCATTGTAGCGGTTACCCTCTAGTCGCTGAAAGTGTGTTACCACTCTCCGCGATCGTCAGCCGACCAGAGGTTCCGAGACTAGTCGCTACCCTGTACTTACCGTGCCAATACAGGTGGGTTCGGCTTTACCCACTGGAGAAGGGAGGGAGATCCGAGATCTACCAACTACCGCTTAACCGCGAATAGAAAACCAGACTCCGGACAGTTTCAGTTTACCGTTCGTTTATTACTGGAAGTAATACACAATCCGTTGGTGCTACGGGGCACCAACTAGCGCGGGAAGAGATACTGGTCTCTTCAACATTGAAAGGTGTTTCAACACAACCTAACCAACTCGTGAGGCTTCAGACGTTCACTCCGTAAAGAGGCACCGTGAGAAGTCCTATCAACCTGCTGTGGACTCGACCTTATATAGCGGCCGAGTTATGTAATGCGGGTGAACCCGCAGCATTTGCATACTGCGGGTCCGCCGGCCATACCGCACAGCAAGGATCGGCACTCGCGCCACCTAGTTCTAAAGTAAAACAACGCTGCTCGACTGCCCTGACCCCTACAGCATCAATAAAATTCTAATATTTTACACTGACAAGGACTTTTATTTTTTGAAAGGCGCAAGTCTCTGACTTCTCAAGCCGCGTGTGGTGAGAGTAAGGAGGAGGGGAGGGAGGTGGAGTATCCAAGGGGGCATGTGATGACTGCAGGGGGTCGTGCAGGCGAGTGACCGGTGCTCGGGAGGTGGATGTCTGAGCCTGCAGCTGCCCCTGCTTGGAGGGGTCCATGTCCTCCTCCCCGTCACTAGTCTTATATTTCAACTTATCTCAAATACACCTGATGAAGGATCAATAGTATCCGAAACGTTGTAATCTAACATAGCAATAAACACTATCCTGTTATCTAACTTTAATTCTTTGCCTTGGGTTGTGCCTTCTTTCAACTTATTATTTATCTCAAATATTTGGATTTATCTCCAATATTTATTGTATCTGTGACCTTATTATGAATGGTATATCTGAATCTAGTTATGGAGTGGCATCAAATTGAATATTGCTCCTCTGCACTAGGCACACCCCTCTTGGAACTTTTCATTGGCATAAAGCCTTTTCTTTAATGCTTAGATTTCTCACCCATGTCTAAGCAAGAAAGTGTTTCCTCAATTTGCATACCATGGCGGTGGTTTTATTTCCCCACTCTCCTTGCATAGATCCTACTCTCTTCTTCCTGCGGCCGCTTCTTTTCTCTGCACTGACCTGCCTGTTTGGGACAAAATCTGTCCCATTCCCCAGTTTTCCAAATATCCTAAATTCTGAGCACTTTTTGATTCTACTTGAAAATAGAGATGCGCATATTCATATGGTAAATAATATACTAATTTCTGTTATTTATTATGTCAAACCAGACATAGTCTCTTGGATTACTTTCCTTAGGGGAATGCACCTCCCGTGTTGCAGGGTTTTGTTTTGTCAACATATAACAAGACCCATGTGCTCCCTCAGAGGTACAGTCTTTTTTCTTTTTTTTTCATCAAGTTTTTATTCAGGGAGAAGATTATACATTCCACCGGATTCGGCAAAGTCGTTCTTCCACCCGGGCCCTCTGGTTAAACTTACGGTCTAGTATAACATAATACAGTCAAATAAAGTAATCCATTTTAACCAATCCATATGGGATTAATGAAATGTAATGAGGTGATTTGTTTAGAGGTATATCAACATAACAATCACTATGGATGATTCTCAATCTTCCTGTGTTAGCATTCTTCTCGTAGGTCCAGGGGATCGGTACACATTGATATCGATTCTTACAGAGAAACACACACATGTCTAATCAACTGTGGATTCGCAACATACCATGGATTAAAGCTGAAAAAACCCCAGCTGGATTGTCCATGAGGCTCATTTAACAATTCCTATATTATCCAACTCATAAAGATATTGTATGATTTGTATGACTTGTTTTGAATCTGAAATGTTGGCTCGTTGCCGCTGTCCTTACTGGACACCCAGGGAACCAGCTTTTGGTTGAGGCAGAGACTAGTAGGCGTAAACGCGGCTAAAGATCTGCTGGGAGAGTGTTATTTTCCTTCGTTTCTTTACCCAGCAGTGCCTATCCTATGGTAGGTTAGCTAATGACTTGTAATTTTGACTGATCTTCTCCTTGATTTTCGCAGGTGAAGTCTCCACCATCCCTGACACAAGACCAAGTCAGATGGTAAGTCATTATATCAGTATCCTCTTAATTGTGTTCAACTCAGCAAACAAACTATCCTTTAACATCCTTTATCCTTTAATTTTTTCACAAGATGAATTTGCGAGTTAAAAACATCGAAAGAATTTAACCTAGTATCCTTTAACAGATCGTTGTTTCGAGTTTTGTCTTCATCTAACATTAGGAAACTATATTTGGGTGTAAACGTTCATTTCGTTGTTTTTGTTTAGGGTTTTCCTTGCTGGTGTGATGCGCATACTCGCTACTAGGAGGAGTCGGTATCGACGGCTGGAGTCGATCATATTACGTCATCAAAATGACGTCTGTAAATGTTTGGTAGGTGTTTTTGATGCTCTATCAGTCTTTCGATGGCAGCGAATTCCCCATGGAAAATATTTCCTCTTTTTGTCATGACCCCAACCGAAATCACTGTATATTGTATACTCCTATTCGATGTCGTTGATATGTTGCGTCATACTAGCATTGTATTAAAGGTTGCAATAGTAGATGAATAAGGTATGGAATTTTCTCTTTTTTTCAAAAGTTCACTGGCATTCCTACTCCATGTAGATTCTTCTCTACATATAAAGACCAAACCTGTGTAGGGATCGGTAGCGCAATTGTTAGTATTTTAATAGCATTCTGTCTTTACTGGCATGGACGGGATACTTTAAAAATCCATCCTGTATGAACATACAGGAAGTGAAGAGATATAAGATATAATAGATATAGATATTTCCATAGTATAATGCATAGGAAGCTACATACCAAATGGAAAAAATGCTTATACGTATATGGCTTGCCTCAAGTGTACTGTAAGACTATTTACATCTGAACCTTTATATCAGATGTATGTATACCTTACCTTCGGAGATGTGAGACTTAGCTTCAGGCGCAGTGTTTCCAATGCAAAAGCCAACCGTTGTCTGCCTCTCAACGCCTGAAGAGCTTCACGTTTTAGACAGCCTGGTACCACTATGCACCTATTTGGCCGTTATCGCACATGCAACAGAAGTTGAAGACACGTTGATATGTGACAAATTATCTGGGGGAGGAGAATTGAGGGACAGAACAGCTGGACAATACATTCACAATTTTACCATGATTTCGATCTGAGGGGCCCTATTTGGCGGTAGTTGATACGTAGTAAAACTCCAAGCCATAGCGAGGAGTATATGTGTTGCATAGTACCAGTTACAAGAAGAATATGGTCACTTTGGTAAAAATCATGGTAATGTTGTATTTATTATTCAGCTTTCGACTAATTATTAGAAAAATAATCTTGTCAATTATTAGAAATTTGACAGAAAAAAGCCGTATTCTACTGAGTAGATTCCTGCTTTCCGGAATCTACTCAGTAGCGATCTGCAGGCTCCATAGGCTTAGTATGGAGGCTGGCGTTCAGACCTGTATGATCTGAAAACAGCAAAGGATTTAATCTTGCTTTGGTTCCTCTCAAAGAAAGGAGATCAGAAAATTACAGTATTAAATTCTGTTTTCGACATGGCTAGATATAAAACATACGGTAAGAAGAACAACCGATTGTAGAGCTACAAAAAAGAATAGCAGTTTGGATTTGTTCACTGCACGAGAACAACACTCTCGTGGCCCTTCAGTCTCTAGGCTTAGGTCTGGTTCACTCTGTCTCTATGTGCGGGAGAAACTCCAAGCGGATCGGACAGAACTTCCACGTTCTATATATGGTAGGTAATAATGATATGATAATATATAATTAGATAGGTCAATCAATGAGTCTCAAAAGGTTGGAGCTAGCCTTCCATTTTGTGAAACTACACAAATAAACAAATCCTTATCTTGCTAGATTCAATTCTATGCCAATTTATTTTCTGATCTCCTCCATGGCTTTCAAGGATCCCCTCATAAGCTTCAATCACTAATGGTCCGTATATACACCATTGCACGAAAACAACTATTTTACACCCGGGTATGCTTTTGCGTATACAAGGTCGTCCTATTCCCCGTATGTATACGCCTCATCTATAGACGTCTATAAGCATCCATGTTGCGGTCATATATATGTCATATATACACCTGATTCTGTTGTATTTACGCCACTATCCAATAATCCCGATCTCTGCCACTTGGGGACACCATTGTAGCATATCTCATTTGCCATTAACCATCCAAGTCTGTATCATATGAAAAATGCAATATTATATAACCAATCTATTTTATAAAATCTTTATACCAGGGCTGGCCGGGTAATGCCTTAAGGCATCGTCCAAGGATGGCGGGTGATACCTTGATACATCATTTACAAAGTTTTTAGAAATAGAATTGGAAATATTGGCTCGATAAACAAGAAACTTCAACAGACTGTAGGTATAACATCATATCGAATATTTCTAGGTGAAATGAATAATAAGAATCCCGTGTCATGTCACATGATTCAAAGATGAAATATTCACAATATACCATATATACCCAGCCTCTAGCGGGTATATATTCATTTGGACTAGTCCCCAACCACATGCCTGTGACATTGCCGTGGGCATCCAGCGCGATAGGGCTGACCAAAAACATGCCATACAGCACACATTCACATAAACTTTATGATTAGAACACATGTTAAGGGTATGTTCCACCAACTAGGCATTATTTCGACGCTAGATCGGCCTCTCAGCCAAACCCCCTGCCCTTCGCTTGCTGCCCGCCTTATTCTAGCTGACCGACGACGGCACTGCGCCTGTACACCAACCTAGCTAGCTGCCAGGTGCCTGCTAGATGCAGGAGCTATGAGTGAATGTTTGTCGCAATGCTGTGCTAACCAAACAATGAATAGCACACGGCAGTTCTAAAATTCTCCCTAAACTACAGAAACTATCCACCTTTTGGCCTTTGATCATGGGTTTGTGGTTCCTAAGTATTGCTCGGAGTCCTTGACCTCATCCATTGTAGTGGAGGTGAGGAAGCCGGAGCAGTACTTACTCCAAATCTACCAACCGGCCATGGCTCAAAGTTGGCAAAGACTAATAAATCAGTTTTTAACAGCTGGGAGGCATGACGACAGGCTGGCAAAAATATGCAAATATTTGGGATGGGGAAGGGCCGGCTATAACGCCGGGGGCACACCCTGGCTGGTGGAAGAGCGACAAAATGATCATTTGAGCTGGCTCCACAACCTGGCTGACTCTCCTCATCCAGTGGACGGCACTCAATTTCAGCACCCGACAACTGGCAGGCGAGGGTGGAGGCAGCTGTTAAAGTGTTCCACAGGCCAGGTCGTTGCCTGCTACAGGCCAGAGAGCTGTGTGGTTGGGTGCACAACAATTTCGCCTTGTTGACTTGTAATCCCAAGGTGTCAGACTTTGTTCATTGGAGTCCCATTGCAGCTACTTTTCTCCTTCACCCCCAGCAGTGATAGATTTAATGCTATATCAAAGGCCAATCCTTCTCATACCATGTCTGTGTGGTGTTAAGAGTAAAAGAACTCTCACCTTGGTAAATGCGTAGGGGTGAGGTTTCTACCTACATTCATCTCATAGATTCGGTCAAACCTTAAGTAAGTCTAATTGAACAAAGTGCACGTTAAACTACCCAAACTAACAAACACACCCTTTATACTAATTATAACACCCATAAAAACACTCTTCATATGTCTGTATTAAATTTAATTTGTTTCTCTTTCTTCTTGCAGACACGGGAAGAAATAGCACGACTAAGATCTTTGGTTGCTGGCATTCCTCAGATATGCATTCTATAAAATGAAAATAATAATAACAAAATTTAAAATACATTCTACACTGCTTTTTTAGAACTCCTGTGGTTGCTACAATGAATTTGTAGTCAGATCATGTAAGACCAATATACCTTTAAGACTCTGCCATGAGGTATATACTAACACATGTAAAGGACAGTGAAGGACTCGATGATAAATATATAGCGCTAATAAATATATAGCGCTATTCGCCGAAATACTATGTTTATCCTCATAATGTCCTTCGAATCTATTAAGGATAAATAATAATAAAGTCCTAGGTTGTGATGACCTCTTCTTCAGAGGCTTTGCTCACTATCTCATCCAGGAATGGAAGTTCACTCAGCAGTTGTACTTTGGTGATGGAGCTCCTTTCCCACCACTCTTCTCCCACTGCTCCATTTGCGGTGAGAGTAATTGGCTCTACAGTATGCTGTAGCGTTGTGGGGTCTAATACGATGTTACTTAGACCTGGGGCGGCTAAACCATTAACGTCTCTGAAGTTTTTAATTAGGTATTCTAAAGAGGTTCATCATGGATATGCTTAACCACAGCAGCATGGTAACTTCACACCGCTGTGGTTAGAGATACCAAGGACAAACAATGAAGTCTTGTTATGTTGTTTAATTCACAAGTGAACAATCCAGTTTCAACAGTTCCATGAGGAATCAAAACCTAAAGACCTTATAGGTGCAAGCTTTCGTTCACACGATGGTTCACAGAGTGAATCATATGAAACCAATTCTCTCACACAAACATGTTTCACATAATCTAGTTTGTTAAATGTCTTATTAATGTATTCAACATACACAAAACAACCACCACTAATAACTGACTAAGAAGGATAGATGGCAACATCCTCTACAAACAAGACTGTCCCTGTGGACTACACTAGAACACCACATAACATAACTATAACTACTTACATCATGATAAAAATCTGATTTACAAACCACCTGCAATACCCTAGATGTATTTAACGACTCATTCAGTACTTTGCCTCCAATGAGTAAATGAGTAACTCTAACGACTCAAAGAGTACCCCAGTACTACAATCAGCAATATAGTCACCTACAATCAACACTCAGAACACTACAATACCAACAATAGTGAAACCAACGGTCTGTTCAACAGACACCAACTGAGCATCATTGACTACTCTCCAAGAAGGTTAGATGTCAACAAGACTATCAAACAAGACTGTCCCCGTGGACTACACTACAACCCCACATTATACAACTATCACCACCTACACCATTATGGAAATATTATCTACATATCATCTACAATACCCTAAACGTATTCAACGACTTATTTAGTACTTATCCTCAAAATGAGTACCTCTGTATAACAATCGTATTAACCTTGACGTTAACCTTGTAACGTATTAACCTTGATAAAGACTATGTAATGGTGGAAACGTTGTTTCTACAATTTGAAATAAATGCCTACATTAATTTGATACCAAAGTGGTTGTGCTGTTTTACCTTTTATAATGTCTTATTAATTATTCGAAAGTCCAAATCTACTTCCACAATTGTTTTCTTTCAATTTTGTTCATTTTATAGGCTATCAATGATCAAAACTTTCACATTCACATAAGTCTTGTCAGATGTAAGTCTTAAACATAAGTTCACAGTATTAGGAGTCAAGAATATCTTCTTCTTGTTCTCTCCACATAAGAGTTAGATCCTTGAGTGTCAGTATTCAAGTAGGAAGTTTTCACACCATAACATTCACCACAAGGCGACCTTACTCCAGGTAGACTGAGGCCTCCAGCGCCTATGAATTAACCCGCTCTCTGGAGAGAAACGGATTTGCTCACCTATACCTCATCTAGGTCTTAATCCTCTTACCCACTGCTGCTTCGACCAGGCAACACAGAGGTATACCCCTCTGCTACTACATCAGAATCTCACGTGATCGTACCTTTCCTTATAAAGAATACCTATGCTACATGTTACCTCCAACCACAATTGTCTCAGTACGTATTACTCACTTTGTTTGTAAACTATTAAGCCATTGAACCATATCCACGTTAATCATTATATGCATTAACTAGGAAATACCTACATTGAGGTGGATTGAAAATTTCACGGTAATTCTGCGGAGGCATGCGTGGACCCCACCTAGCGGCAAGCAGCAACCCCACCTGCCGCCTGTCGGCAAACAGAAGAACAAGTCTGCCGCTCAACTTTCAAAGACTCTGAAAGACTGGATTACGGGCTCTGTCCAATTCGATGTTAAACATGGGTAAGGATAAAGGCAGGACTGCAGAAAAAACGAAGAAGACTTCGGCAGCAACTCTAGAAACGAACGAGACAGTAGTCGATAAGCGACTGGATGCCCTTGATGAAAAACTGGAGGAAATACTTGCCGCTTTAGCAGCGATCACCCAGGCTTCAAAGATGGCGGCATCACATCAAAGCATGGGGTCCCAGGGCACCGCCGCGATGGATGCGGCCCAAGGTCTTGAAAAGTCTATCGAAGGCTCCGCAAAGGCTACAGGTATCGCCCTATCAACGGCCCTATCAACGGCTTCTACAACACCTCAGGCGCTCGCGGGATACACTGGCCTCAGCGCGGCAGCTCCCGCCAACTACGCAGTGTCCAGCGACGCAGGGTCCCCACAAGCGACCGACCACGTGACTGCTGCTATCCAGGCACTCAGGGCGCCCGGTAGGAATGCCGCATTCCCCGACAACATCAGACTGACCTCTGACGTGGAGATAGACACAGCCGTCCGCCAGATACTTGAGTCTACTACGGCTCGCGTTGCGGACGCAGGTATGCCTCCTTTCTACCCGCATAAATATGTCTTTAAAGGCCCAGAGAGGGTAAAGTCTAAGTTAAATGAACTTAATCTTGCTGAGTATTGTTGGGGTATGTTGAGGATGCTTGAAGACCCGGCCTTTCCCGCAGCCTTTATCCCCCCCCTCTTCAAACACTTTAAAGAAGTCGTAGAGGATTCAAAAGATTTTGAGTTTGTACAAGTACGCAGGTGGTCCGAACAAGTGTTCGGCACCATCGCCGAGAGCCGCCTAGCTAAGGCCTGGCTCGATGAAACGGAAATCCAATTAATGAGGGTGGCGGTATCCCAGGTATACGTAGGCCGCCTACCGGCAGACAACGGTCAGGACCGCTCCCGTGTAAAGAAAAAGGACAGGGATATTAGCCTAGCCTCAGGAGTACCATGCCCGGCCTACAATAGGCCGTCGGGATGCGACCGTCCTATAGGCCATGGGGATGGATCTAAAACATTCCTTCATGTATGTGCTTATTGTGCTGCCTATGTAGGCTCTGTCTACCCCCACCCTGAGACCCTTTGCCGAACAAAGCAGAGGAATAAGGACAAATGGCCGACAGGCCTACAAAGGGCCGACCATCAGGCTCTACCCGCAAGGGCCCAGTTCTTTCGCCAGTAGGCCGGTCCCACCCAGCCGCGCTCGGTCACTCTCCCCCCCGAACCCTCGCGTAGGAGTTGGGGATGTTGTTGCTCTGAAGGCCCTTTGGCCCCTTGCCCGTTGGCACAATGGAGCCGTAGTCAAAGCGTGGGACACCCGTTGGCGGACGAGAAGGCTTTTGTTGACGTTTTTCGCCCATTGGCGAATGTTTCATGTATTAATGATCGAGTTATCGCGGACAGTTGTCCTCCCAGCCCGGCGGCCGGCCACGCTGCACGCCAGCGCAGTGCGGCATCTTCTACGCCAGGTGGCGCCACAAGTGTCCTCGCAAGCGCGGACCTGGGTGTAAGCACCCGCGAAGCCACAGCGGGCGCTGTGCCTGTGGCTTCAGCCTGCAGTCGCCGTAGTGACCCGGGCGCCGGAACATGGGTCGAGAGCCGGCATACGCCTCTGAGGACCGCCAGGACCTCCGGAGCTGAGAGAGAAGTCGGGTCCCCGCCGTGACGAGTGATCCAAGTGCGAGCGCCTGCGACGTAGTTTGCGATTGCGCCGGGCTAGCGAACGAATTCGCTAAGCACTGAAGATAAAGCGCCGCATGAGCGACCGAGGGTTGTAGATACCGGATTGACGACTTGACGCAAAAGCGTATATATGCTGCCGCCTGGATGTCGTGGTTCCCTCGGGTAGATGGGGCCTCAGCGGCCGCTAAAGTGGCCATCATCTGACCGTGTAGGAGGGTCCCCGCCCCTGCAATGAATTGCGATAAAGTCGTTAAAGTCAACTACAGGAGAGACACTGTCGCTTGAAGCGCTATACGCCCCGATAGCGACACCAGGAGCTGCCCCAAACGGGCAACAGATGTCTAGGTAGTACTGGCCTGGGGCCTGTACAGACTGGAGCGGTAGGTCTCGAGGGTCGACCCTTAACTGTCGATACGCTCTGGCGAGGTCGGCTTTCCATATCCAGGCCGACACGCCGACGCCTTTGATGTAGGCCGCGAGGTTGGTGACCGTAGGGAGGACACATTGGCGAGCGTATTCCAGGTGGGGGCCGAGGCTGACCCCGTCGTTGACGCTTGCTCCCTTCGGAAAGGACAAATCGACGATAACGCGTCTCTGGACTGTGCCGCGCTTTGGGCGACTCATGAGTGGGGCAGTGGCACACCATGGTTGAAAGGCTGGGCCGGCGAACTCTTTCGCGACATAGGCGTCCACGTGCTCCATGTAGGCCGCGGCCGACGGGTGGTTGGTCCTGGTGGCCTCCGGGGGGTCAAGAGCAGTGTATCCCATAGGCCGTCCATACTCGAGAAACCGACGAGGCCCTCATCCTGATACCTAACCAAGCGGTGGCGCCATTCCTGTATGGCGAGGCCGGAGGGGACAGCGATACGGGCGCTACGATAATTTGGGAGGCCCGTGCGTGTCATCCGGACCACCTCTCCAATACTCCATCCCGCGCTTGGCGGATCCCTCGTTGTGCGCAGTCCGCGCTT
Organism: Alentia gelatinosa; assembly: GCA_950022655.1. Classification (NCBI taxonomy): domain Eukaryota; kingdom Metazoa; phylum Annelida; class Polychaeta; order Phyllodocida; family Polynoidae; genus Alentia; species Alentia gelatinosa. Next base: position 53,932,371 of record OX465588.1, on the reverse strand, counting down.
ACCAGGACTACGCGGCCACACGGCCGTATCTCTCCTTGGCACCAGCTTTTCGCATACGGAACGGCCTCCCCCTCTCAGCCAGGGCCATCGCTTCCGCGATGCGCCTAGCCCTAGCCCCTCACGAACCCGAGGGCTCCAGGGCGATCCTTCATGGGGTCTCATGTTGTATCTAAGAAAATAACTTGTAATCGTATATCTAATAACTCTCATGTTTTCTCAACAATTTTATTACAGGAACACTGTAATCTCTTGTATAAAACTATCAACGTTCACTGAAAATTTACAAACACGTGTCAAGTTATGATTTAAAAAAATTCCTAGATGCTGTCAACGGATTTATCCAGATCCAGACATTCTAAAAAAATCAAGTTATGATACCAAGAAATTATCAAATGACAATTCAATTTAATAAATTTTCAACTCCAGCAAAGCCTCTTCGTCATAATTATCTCTGACAAGCACATAGTGCAATGTAATTCAAGGCAGATCAAATCCAAGAAATCCACCATCTACCTTTTTTATGTATGGGAAACAGATCCATCTTCAGAGAAAAACCAAATATGATAAAACCCTTCCCAAAAAGGTTTGGCTCTCTCCACAGGGAAGCTAGTATATAAATAAGCAGAATACAGTTGGAACAACCACCTGACACCCCTGCCCCAAAGCTGAGACCTCTGACAGGGTTGTTGAACACTACAAGACCTTGCAAAGAGGATTAAAGGATCATGTGCTTATTATCTACATAGATGGCTCAAAGGATGGAAAAGAACCTAAAAATAACGCTTAATGGGTGAAGAGGTACCTTTGTGGCTGAAGCCAATGCAATACTGCATTTCCTTATATGGATGAAGATATCAAAACATGAAATGTTCATAGTTCTGCCATAGAGGTAGACATTTGTGTTCATAAACTTCTGTGATTCAAAGTTCTGCCATAGAGGTAGGAAATTGTCTTTTTTATCCTACCTCTAAATCTAACAGGATCCACATTGGATATCAGGTAACGGATGGCCCCGAAAAATATAGAAATCTAATGGCTTTTATAAAGAAAAGTACGCACTGAGGGGGGATGGGGGGCGTAAAGTGATTTGGACATTTGAGTATGCTCCTTCTTTATTCTATTGCATAAAACCTTTTTAGAAATTTTGCATACATGCAAGCATAACTTAAGCAACCGGGGTGGAGAGTTTGCTCAGTGGTAAAAAGAGCACTGGACTCGTAATGCCAAGGCTGTCGGACATTGCAGGTTTGAGTGCCACTGCAACCACTTTTCTCCTTTACCCCCAGCAGTGGTAGATTTACTGCTCTATCAAAGGCGAATCCTTCTCATACCAAGTCTATGTGGTGTTGTAAGTAAAAGAACTCTCACCTAGGTAAATGTGTAGGGGTGAGACTTCTACCTAAATTCAAACCCAAAGTGAGTCTAATAGAACATATTGGACATTAAACTACTCAAATAAACAATCAAACCTCAGAAGACAGGACAACAATCACGCCTGTCTGTGTCTGTGTCTATAACTAGACTAGTCTAAGCTAGAGAGTGTTGGATGAAAACGCCCCATAAGGGGTATAATACACAATAAGACTACTTCCTCATAACAAGAAGCCTCCGACTGAGGTCCTGAATTACAGTTAAATCTAATATGCAGTCAAATTTACTTACACAGCTCCTCGAATGGGACCTGACAATTCACAAGGCAACACAAGCCCGGAGAAAAAGACGATCTTACTACTACATTTAACAAACAAGCAAATAATAACACACTTGAACAGTTAAAAACAAGAAACTACTGAGTCTATTCCTCTGGCCACCTGGGATGCCAACGTCCGGATTCTGTGGTGCCCAACGTCCACACCATTTATTTCACACCAGTTGGACTGGCAGCTGGCTAGAATTGACTATCCCTCCCTGGCAAAGTCTCTGGGCTGGGATGGGGTGGGCATCCTCTGTAGACAGTCTGTAGGGCTCACCATCCAGGAGAAAGAAGGATGTAGTTCTATGCTGGCTACCAAGCCACATGGGAATTGATGGAAATGAAGCAGCAGAGCAGCTGAAAAAAAAGCTCTGAAGTTGCATCCGGGTACGATAACAATTCCACACATGGATATGACAGGTCAAATAAGACAATTCATAATGAACAAGTGGCAATCTGGCTGGAACATGCAAATAAGAAACAAACTGCACACCATTCATTTAAGTATGAATGGAAAGAGAAACTGGGGGAATCAAGTCAAGGTGTACCTGTAGGTAAAGTTGACCCAACTGAAAATAGGCAACTCCAGACTTACACACGAATACCTCCTGAAAGGAGAAAAATCCACATCATGCCAAGCAAACATTGAGCCCATAACTGTATGTGGGAAGACGCAGAGTTAACCTGTCGGTCACACTACCACAAGTAATTCCCCAGCACGTTTTCGCCCTGGTTCTTTGTTCCCTTTGCCCGCTTCTAATTTGTCGATGGCGCGTGCCATCGTCCGTTCTCATTGGTTGCCAATGACACTTTTGGCTTTTTGCCTCGTGACCCAATTGAGGTCGGCGGGACTCGGCTTGTGCTCACTGGCATGCGGCGGAGCAGTCATTCGGTCTGAGGTGGACCGGTCATTAGCCGGAGGCGGTGGGCAAAGATTTTTTTCGGAAATCCTTGCGTGTCGGAGTGTTAGTTCCTCTGACTGTGATTCCACCCCTGGGCTGTAAGGCTTGTGGTTTCGGATCGTTACAGAATTCTCGTCAGGTGTCATCAGGTTAATGATGTGTTTTGATGTGGTCTCGTGATTCTTTACGTGAAATTCCACTCACATCAGGGAACATGGCCGGTACCATGACTTGTGGTACTGATTGGGCTTATGTGCCATGTGGGGAATTGTATTGTAGGTAGGACTAGTGTGGTACTGTGGAAGACCCCCCTACCACCAGCAACGCGGAAGGTACGACGAGAAACCAAGGGAACATTGGCAGTACGAGAAGCCCTACCAGTACTGAGACAGCGGAACCCAAGCCGAGACACCGACGACAACCCAAACAACGCAACAGGAGACCGAAAGAGTCATGGCCAGTATGGACCACCAGCAACCGCTGGGAACCATTGACATTGGACCAGGACTCAGACGAAGACCAGAATGCCCATCGACCCGACACCGAACATCCCATCAAGAAAACCAAGGACAAGACCTCCAGAGAAAAACCCTCTACAAATAACCCGAACCCGGAGGCTGCAAATGTTGTATCTATACATAATAAAGTTACCAACTGTTTAACGACTCATTGTTCATCTGTCAAACCCAGATCTCACCCAGACCCCATCGGTAAAAATCTAGAGACCCCTCAGGCCAACATCAATGACAACCACATTTCTATCCCTCAACCCCTCTCAACAACCCAAAACAGTATAGTTGTAAATCTATCAAATAGAGTACTTTCGGAAGTAGAAACTTCAGTCCTCGCGAAGGGTCTCAACTTCTGCCCAACCCAAGGGGGACTGGGGGAAGGAGACCGCAAAATAGATCTAGACAAATTTCACCGTAAACTACGAATCCGACAATTTTTCGACGCGAAAGAACCAACGAAACCCAACGAAAAACTGGGATATTTTTTACCGACAGCCACCAATGTCAGAGATCCACAGATTAAAGGCAGCTTCACCACCTTAGAAGACACAGACCTCAACAGAAAACTAGAGGAGAGTCCAACTGGAAACCTCCCACGGGATCACAGAACCTAGAAGGTTTCATCACTCTAAACGAGATAGATCTCAGTAGACAAGTGAAGAAAACACAAGGCAAGTACAACATCAGCAAGGAGCAGAAGCTGGCCCTAAAGGCCTTGGCAAAGGACAACAGTGTAACCATCAAACCGGCAGACAAAGGAGGCGCAACGGTCATACAAGATACAATGGACTACATGAAGGAGGCAAACAGACAACTGAAGGATGAATCGGTCTACCTACCAACGAACGGAGACATCACAGCGGAAATACACAACAAGATGGAAGCAACGATAGAAAGAATGACAGAAGAAGGCGAGATAAGTCTCAAGACAGCTGGGGCTTTGCGAACAGACAAACCCTGCGCACCGCATGTGTATTTCCTTCCAAAAATACAAAACCTCAACGACCACCACCAGGAAGGCCAGTCGTATCGGCAAACAACTGCGCCACAGAAAAAATCTCCACCTTCGTCGATAACTTCATCAAGCCACTAGTTCCAAAAATCAAATCACACGTCAAGGACACCAACGATTTCATCCGAAAAATCGAGTCGCTGGGAAAAATGGAAAACGGCACCATCCTAGCGACCCTAGATGTAGGATCTCTATACACCAACATCCCAAACGATGAAGGAATAGAGGCAATTTGACAAAAACTACAAAAAACAAGAGACCCCAGACTCAAGCCAACGAACGACTCCCTGGTCGAGCTCCTAGAAATCGTACTGAAAAATAACAACATTCAATTCAACGGAGACCACTACAAACAAATCAGCGGCACAGCAATGGGAACCAGGCTGGCACCATCATATGCCAACCTGTTCATGGAACAGCTGGAAGAAAAACTCGAAAAAGACAACGAACGGAAACCCACTGTCTGGCTCAGATATATAGACGATATCTTCATAATCTGGAACCATGGAGAGACCGAATTCAAGAAATGGATAGAAAGTCTCAACTCAAGCCACGCAACCATCAAGTTTACCTCGGACCATTCAAAAACGGAAATTGCGTTTTTGGACACAAGGGTGAAGATAGATGAAAAATCGAGAGAAATATACACCGACCTCTACACGAAGGAGACAGACGCCAATACTTACCTCAACTACGACTCAGCCCACCCACCAGCCACCAAACGAAGCCTACCATATTCCCAGTTCTTGAGACTACGCAGAATCTGTAAGAAAGACGAGGACTATGAAAAGAACTGCAACCAAAAAATCGAGGAATTCAGAGTCAAAGGATACCCAGAGAAAACCATCCTAGACTGCAAAAGTAAGGTAGATTCACAAAACCGAAATGAACTGGTCCATGGAGAGAAACCCCAAAAGGCGAAAACCGAAGACCTAGTTCTAGTGACCACATACCAACCCAACCAAGCCAGCATCGGAAATATCGTGGACAAAAACTGGGAACTGTTAGCCCGGTCAATAACCACCAAACAAATCCACAAGAAAAAAGTCATCAAGGGATACCGACGACCCAAAAACATCAGAGACATCCTGGTAAAGGCCAGGACCAACTACCATCCAGACAACGACAAGGATAAGATCGACAAAGACAAAGGGGAATCCAGAAACGAAACCCCCAAAAAGGAGAAAGAGAGAAACGACAATAAAGACCGCAACGCATGCAAGAAGATAAACTGCAAGTACTGCAAGCTGTTAGACACAGGAGGCAAAATAAAATCAAGGTCCACGCAGAGAACCCACGACACAAAATGGAACGTATCGTGCAACAGCTCTAACGTCATCTACTGCATAGAATGCAAAACATGCAATGCCCAGTATGTAGGCCAAACGAAAAGAAAAATCAAAGAAAGAATCCGAGAACACCTCAACTGCATCAAGAAACATGAAAGCAAGAACAAAGTACCAAAACATTTCAACGAGAAAACACACAACGGGACCCAGGACGTCAAAGTATATATACTCGACTATATATATAGACATCCCGAGTCAAAAGAAGCCTCAAGAGTAAGGAACAAAATTGAGTTTAACTGGATCCACAGACTCAAAACCCACGCGCCCGAGGGCCTCAACACGCTCGACAATAGATACGGCTAATCATTACAAACACGATCACTTCCGGGTCTAATGCCACGTCAAAATTTTTTTTTCCAACCAAAGCCCCACCTAGGGACTAACGGAACGAAAAAAGTTATACCAAAATGATCCCCCCCAGAACCCTGAAGAAAGTGAAGATTAGAACGACATAATAATAGAGAGAACGAATCGACTATTTTTTCTTGAATTTAGGAAAAATAATGGAACTACATACTCCGCTGCTAGAATGAAATTCTAGCAGAAAGACCACAGAAGAACACCTACCGCACCTTGCCTGATGAGACTGGTTAGTAGTCGAAACCACGAGAATAAATATCCTCGCTACATGCAGAGATATCCTCTATATGGTATGAAATACCATGTAGTGCCAAACGACAGGATGGCGACAGATTGGAATGGGGATGGCAGCACGAAAAAACCTGCCACTGGGACTGGAATCTCTCCCGGTATAAGATCTCTTGATGATAGTGATCTTTTTCCAGTTGTGAAACATCTGGCTCCCCATAGAACCAACCAGCGACGGTCGGGTCGAAGCACTCGCACGCCGCACGGTTCTATTTACCGACGCGAGACCTGAAAATCAACATAAACGGCTCTCGACCAATCAAAACGCCGCATTTCGGGGTATGCTGACAGACAGTGGTGTCGTCCGCTGGTCTATTTCCCGCTTCTCTCTATTCCGTGGTCGCAAAGCGTTGGGTGAAGAAGAGTGTCAAACCTTGCTACGCCTCGTCTACCTGCTCTAGTGTGGTACTGTGGTGAGTATTTATAGTTTGGGAAAAACTATTCAATTCCTCCATTTGTCCGGGGACAAATGGAGGAATCGAATAGTTTTTCCCAAACTATAATTGAGCCCATAACTGCTCAGCATATCTTGCTAAACCGTCAAAGGATACAAGAAAATAGAAGCAAGTACTTAAAAAATAGTAACATCAAGTGCGACTATTACAACGAAAGATATCATCAGCTTTTCGAAGGAGACAAATCTTTTTGATTGTTTATGAAACATTTGAAAACATTGAAAAGAATTGACTGAAATAAGTATGAAAATGAAAAGCTTAAATCATCGATGGTTCCTATAATCTTCAGGGTCCCCTGAAATGTCCACAGACAAACAAACCTATATTCCCCTATACAGTAAAACCCCTCTTCCGGGACACCCCGCTTAAGGGGACACCCCGCTTCAGGGGACAATTTGCTCGGAACGGAAATTTTTCCCTCTATTAAGAGTTTATTTTAACCCCGCTTTAGGGGACACCCCGCTTAAGGGGACACCCCGCTTTAGGGGACAGTTTTTCGGTACAGAAATGCTTAAAAACCCCACTTAAGGGGGCAGTTTGGAGGGACATCATATCAAAAATACTGAAAATCCAAGTTTATGGTGCCCGTTTGTCTGGGACAGACAGTTGTCACAAACAGAACAATAGACTGAGCATTCCCGTGAGGGCCCGGGCGGCCGGAGTGTGTTTTTTCAAGGTAATAACCACATCTGTAGAGGCTCTGGGCGGGCGACAGTGAGTGAATATTAGTATGAGCGACTTTCGCACCCGTTGAAGGTAGGGGGTAAGAGGTCCGCTTACAGGTTAGCGGTGGGCGATACAGGGCGGGCAGGGGGCTTTGAAGGTGCGGTATACAGTGAGCCACGGCGGCTCTGTGCGGCTCAAAGTGAGTCACTTGCTGATTTCTCTCAGAAGTTACAGAGGGGACACTGACTGGGGATATAAAAAGGAGCGAATTTCACAAGGTAGGCATATCTACCTGAGACCTGTTTTATATTTATTTTCAATTTATTTGCTAATTAATGTGTCATTATGTAGGGCATAGGGCTGCTGACTTGGGGGGGGGGGCGGCGGGGGGGGGGGGGGGGGTGACATTGAACGGGGGTGTAAAAAGGAGCGAATTTCACAAGGAAGGTGTATCCATCTTCAACCTCTATTATCTATTTATTTTTAATTTTTTTTACATTTATATTCATTTATATTGTATAATTTATATTTATTTGCTTATTTATTAATAAACCTTTTAACCTAATAACCATCGTTTCCTTCATTTATGTAGGTATATTCTCTATTGTATAACCACTGGCATACTGAAAACCCCGCTTAAGGGGACACCCCGCTTAAGGGGACACTTGGCCCGGAACGGAAGGTGACCCCTTAAGAGGGGTTTTACTGTATATATATTATCAGCTAACAGCCCCTGTGCCCCGCCCCATATAGTGTCCCATATGTACAGAGCTTCGGATAATTGGACAGATGCTTAGATACGCGTTTATAGTCTATGTATACAAATGTAGGCGTGGGTTTCTAAAGCCATAGGTTTGTCCTGGTCATTATATATAATATAGACCTTGGACGTTAAACCAAAAACATAAAAACAAACAAACGTCCTGTGAAGGTCATGTCTGAGTAGCCTGAAATAACTAGCTACTCAAAGATTAATCACACCTGGTCTTTCAAGAGAGTCGCAGCTCAGGGTTTGAATGGTTGAATATAGAAAGTCAGTCATAGATCATCATTTATTTATTTCAAATTTTCTAGATTGTTGGTAGTGGATAAAGATCCGTTCCCCAATTAAACTAAAAATTTTTTTATATATATATAGATCATCATTTATACCACTATCCTCAGGCAATCGTTTTTCTTGCCCTTATCTCGTGCACACTCAAATGACAATGACACTTCAATCACTCTTTCATCAAAGCTATATTTTTCAGTATCGATATCTCTCTCCTAAGGCTGTGGATTAGGACTCGATATGAATCCATGAAAATGACGTTAGAACTCTATTATTTGAAGAGCGTTTAATTACATCGAATTGAAGTGCAGATAATCCCATCTTGACCACTCACGCGGGATTTATTTCTCCGAGGTGTGTGGAAGCATACAATGAAGGCAGGAGACTTAGTCTGTTTAATCTCATGTCCAGGCTACAAATGTTGATTATTTTCCCGAGCTGATCCACCAACCAATCCATTTCACCCAGCAACCAAAACCCAATGGCCCTACACCAAGAGGTGGATTTGGACATTGGCCACACTATAGTGCTAGCCTAGTTCTCCACTCAGTCGTGAGGGTGCTTGAATCAGTAAAAAAACACGTCCATCATTTTGGGGCTTATGCGATGCGATGACAGCATATCAAACTGAATAATGCAGTTAACATAGTATTGAAGGTAAATAAAGATAAGGGTTGATGTTAGGAATGTGTATGGCACACTCTGGTGTTGAAATTCTGCCCAAACTACTGAAACTGTCAGAATCGTTGGTCTCTGCTCGCAGGTTTGCAGTTCCTGGGTATGACCCGGGTCCCTTACCACATCCTGTGCGGTGTTGGCAGTGAGATGTCAAGGCAGGTGCCATACTCTCATGAAACCTACAAACCAGCTGTGCATTCCAACAGGCAAAACCTAATAAATCAGTTTTTGCCAGGTGGGAGAAATCCAGCCAGGCTAGCTGGTGGAAGGGCGGGGTGACTATTTCCGCCCCAGTGGTCCTGAGATCTCAGGGTAATCTCTGGTTGTGATCGTTTCAGCTGAGATTCCTATAGATCATTTCTGTCAGGTTCAATATACTGCACTCAGAAATTATTGATTTGAGACACTTATACTTATTCAAATTTAACCATATTTACAGCGAATAATTGTCCATGTCCATCCACTCGAATCCTACGATTTCATAATTTTCTATTGAATATTTCAAGAGTCAGACATGTTTTTCTTAGTGAATGGGTAGTGTTGTAATTAATAAATATGGAGTGACCTTGACCCTACCCTGCTCAAATAAAATCGAGCATTACAGTAGGTATACACAAGCTGGTTGAGTGGGGCAGTGCCTACATTTTTCAGATTTTCAGACAAATGTTTATCACAGTCTTAATAACCACAAGAAAACTATGAAATTTGGGATGTAGGTATGTCAGATTATTAGTACCCTTCGGTCTAGATATTTTCTAATTTGAATAAGTTTTAGCACCTAAAAAATAATTTATGACAAGTATCAACTGGTCTCAGGTTGAGACCATTTGGGAGATCATTTCACTTGAGATCCCTTGAGATCATCACAACTGAAAAACACTGAAATCACCCAAAACGGTCGCATCTCAGTCTCAGGCTGAGATCCCCAGAGATCGTCTCAACTGAAAAACAGTTTGTCTTTCAAACGGTCTCAACTTGAGAACGTCTCGACTGAAAAACAGGGCCCTGACGCCTGCTGGAACCACTGACACGCTGTTCCACCAAGCAGGCTGTCACCAGCTCTAAGCCAGGTCTGCTGACAAACACTGTGCGGTTGGTGTACAACGTTTTCGCCTGTTGGTGAATCACACCCTTGAATTATACAACACGCTCCATGCTTTGTATGAAGTCTAGTGTTATAAGTGATATAACTATTCCTAAATGCGAACAGCTGTGCATGAACGATCTATTAACGGAAAGGGGATAAACATCATGGTCTTTCATGTCATGGAAATCTTGTCACATGATGAACAAACAGGCAGACCTTGAACATATATAAACTACGTTAGACTGCCCAAAGAAACAAACATATGCAGAGTTTGGTAAGTGGCCTTGCAATGTTACTAAGTAATGGCTGTTTTGAAATCGATGCAGGAGGTAGCCTGGAAGCCTGGCCTAGTTAGACTAGGGTTAAAAATAAAATGTAGTGACATGACAAATATTGCAGTCAATTTCATTGTAACAACAAGTTATGACAGAGTGACGTTGACAAATACAACCAGGAAGGTGTTTTATAAATAGTGACGTCTTTGGTAGTTAACATTGATAAAGATCGACTGTTTGGAGACCGTTTCGCTGATCGTCATTGCAATGTACTCCATTGACCCGAACACTGTTGGGGTGAAATGATCACTGTTGATTTGAAAACATTCACTGTAAATTTACTTAAATATTTCAGTTACAAGCATTGAGCAATAACAAGACCCATTTAAAAACAAAAGTGTGCCTCACATGGATATTAATCAAAAGAAAATTAAGACAGTTGACATCAAGGTATGACATACATATAGAATCTTTCGCTGCAAATATCTTTAAATTCTATTAGGTTTTCTTATGGATATCAGACCTTTATGACATGTCTGACCCTGTCACTGTTCTGGAGATTATTTGGACGACATGTTCTCCAAATTATCATGGCTATGGAATGCAAAACAGTGATCAAGAGTTCCTGAGACTATGTTGTGATCATTTATCTAATGAATGCAAATTGAGGAAATTGGACGTTAAACTGAACAAACAAAATGCCTTCCCACTTTTGGGAATTAGATCTTTGAGAGTTTATGATAATTGTTATAAATATTAAAAGAATTGACTAACGTAAAACCCCGGTTATCAACCGACCTCCCACTTCAGCAAAATACTATATGCCGATTCCTGGGGCACTAACTTTAGGAAAACATGGCCCCCATCCCCGCCCCCCCCCCCCCCCCCACCAACCTTTTGTTGAATTTTATAGAATATAGGTATTTATATAGAACGTCCTGACCATGCTGAACAAGTCAAAGAATTAGATGATAATTTCCGTACGAACCGTAAATTGTCGAGTTCTGTGACTTGTACAAGCATGGTTGGACTTTATATATTTATTATATACCCATTTTTGTCTGATTCCTACCGTAAATTTGTGTAAAATCCAGAAATCAGGCTGATACTACCAGGACGTCCATCAATTTCAAGTTTCGTACCGCTTCAACTGTTTGGCGTCTGAACCCTACCGTAACAAAAAATATGTATAATGACCAAATATTGAGCTATTGTACATTGGAGATGTTTTGTATAAACTTTAAAATGCAGAAATCTATCCACAAGTCAAATGGCATTAGACCGGGCACCCAACAACTCCGACGCGAGGCGACGCGAACCGATACAAAATGACCATATCCTAGCAAGTCGGGAGGCATATCATAGCGTATTGGTTCGCGTCGGCTCGCGTCGGTGCGCATCGTAATGTGTTGGGAGCATTCATGAAAAAGGTGCCATGGTCCCAATACACCCCAATATTGCTCACGATGCAACCAGTGTAATCAACCATATTTCCTTTATAATTCCAGAAATAATGCATATTTATGATTGACATTTTATCTGTAGATACAAAACGATATATGATATTTCATAATAATATCTAATTAAAAAAAACCAGTTCTGAGTTCAAGTATAAAATGGTCAATTTTAGCCCCATATCTACTATCGAATTTCACCATTTTTGCAGAGTCACATTACCATTATATTCCCTAAATATTCTGAAAATTTCATAATTTTCCATTGATTATTTCATATGATTTCCTATTTAAAGTATCATCTATACACACCGACGCGAACTGACGCGCTACGTCGATTGTCGTAGACCCTCTATGATATGGTTTTTTTATCGGTTCGCGTGGGTGCATGTCGGTGCGCGTCGGGTCGCGTCGATAGCGTTAACGTAGAAACCTGACCAACTGTGCCGATAAGCTCTACGATTTTGCTACGCTATGAATTTTTAATTGGGAAGGCAATATCGGGGCGCGTCGGTTCAAGTCGGGACCCCGTGGACACCCCCCCCCCCCTAACCGTCACACACTACGTGTGTCCAGTGGCACCACAAAGTAAGTCAGCTGGTAGACTTGCTTAAGTCTTTCATTATGAACATTCATTAAATGATTAAAGAAAATCAGAATACAATTCATTATGGCATGTGTCCTTCTCTGACTGGCCCATGAATCAAAGACTTGGCCACTCTGACCAGAATCTCCTGTTTATGACCCCAAACCACTCCCTGTAACCCTACACCTCCCTCTACCCCTCCCCCCTCCCCTCCTCCAGTTCCCTGGCTGCCTGTGTTGTCATATCAATATATTTCGCCTACTCCTGACTATGTCTCGATTGAGATCAAAGTGAGAGGGTATCAATCTCCCAGCAGATATCCTGACCAGTAGCCAGACCTCTGCTTGGGGAGTGTGGCACAAAATCACGCCAGTCTACATGGCCGTTTAAGGATGAGACTAGTCCCTGTGTCACTCAGAAGGGGTTGAGGGGTAGGATACAGGGACTGAGGCCAGTCTAGTCAGCTGGTACTAATATATGCAAAACAAGCACCTACTCTGGCCGCCAGAGCTACACTGACGTTAGCTCTGGTGGAATCCAAGCTGAACAACCTTGACTTTCATTCTCCTAGCTGGGACCTGTTTCACTAGTCTCGCAACATGTCTGTGACACCACACAAACATTGGGTTTGTCTAGTTTCGTGACACCACAAGTAGCTGCCTTTAGGAAATACAGACCCCAAACATTTGAATTAGACAAATCTAGACACTTCATGGACCTGTTTCACTAGTTTTGTGACAAAAGTGTTAGACAGATATGAAAAGCGGCACCAACAGTGCTAGCAAGAACGGACAAAACAAAGTCTAATGTCTAGTTCTTATGAAACCGGACACACCATCTAGACGCCATCTAGACATGTCACTGACTAGTGAAACAGGTCCCTGGTCTTCTTAGTACCAGAGTCAGAATCTCTGCTGGAATAGTGAATCATTCTTCAAGCAGACCTATTGTCTTGGTAGTCTCTGTCACAACAGGCTATTGTGATTGGAGATTATAATACTCTCGAAGCCCCTTATCCATATTATTATTTTCTTTTTTGTATACAGTATTTTGATAGAAAAAACATGGAATCAGATTTTGTTATCAATTAGCCAAGTTGGTAATGCTTTGCAGTAAGTATTCATAGTTTTTATCTTACCCCTAATACAAAATCCCATAGGCTTAACATTGAGTTTCCGGCATAGGTATTTGAGACTGTTATTAATGCGGAAGATAGCTAAGGATGTGAACCTAATCGACGAACCTAGAACTCGTTCCCAGAATAAAAGGATTAAAAAACTTAAAAGACTGAGGACTTCGTTCTTCCAGAAAACTCCTGTCTACAAGGGTATGTTGGATTGGAATGCTTTGCCAGCTGAGGTTCAGGAAGGGTCCATGTACAGTTACAAAAAAATCCTAAGAGAGAAATTTTACAAATCATTTGGACTATAACTGAATTTGTGGTTTATCTAAATCACGATATGGAATTGTAGAATATTTTCTTTCATCTCATTACTTCATTACTTACCTCATTTTCTTTTTTTGTATATATTTCATGCAAGACGAAACTTGTTCGCTGGTTAGACAATATATGTTTATAGCAAGAGCTTGGCCAGAAAAACTGCTATGCAGAGGCCGGTTTATGTACCTCTTTACAGTACTCAATAAAAAAAGTAGCTGATATAGCTCATGTAGCAGAGTTGTATCTCTGTTTTAGTCCAGTGATAATTTTTGTCTAGTATTCTTTCAAGAGGTAAGTTGGTATTTTACTACATTCTAGTTCTGTAGTGTCCCATTTCAGCTGGAAATCTATTGAGCAACTATTTTAGTTTGTAGTCATCTTGGGATGATGTTACGGAAGATGCACTCTCAGAGATAGTTTTCGTGGTGTTGGGATCTGATGACCCCGAAGTATTTTCACTTTATTCTTTTAAATTCTATTATTCTAATGACTATCATAGTAACATATTACACTTTCAGAATAGTAATTTGCTGGTTTTTAGCAAAGACAAAGCAGTTAATATCAAGTATTTCGATCATTCTATTGCAAATTTTACAATGGGGTTGAATCAATTTGACACTCATGGCACGTTTTTATACATCTTCAATGACAATTTAATCTTATCAGTATTTTACAGCGATACTTGCATAGGTTCAAATATGTATTTTGTAATAACATGTTGATATTGATAGTAAAATGTCCACCCCTGATGTTAGCGTTTGCGATTAACCCTCCTATTAGGTCTTTTTGCGATTTCTGATTCTGTGTTTTCTGAGTCGATATTGTATTTGTGAGTGGCCTGTCAACCGCTAACTCCTAGACCTCTCTTTTCCTTCAAGTCTTTTATGAAGCTGTCTGGTATAGCTATTTCCTGAAAAATACAAGAATTGAGAAAGTTTTCAGCACTATATTTTTTTTTATGTTTGGTTGTATGCGTACATATAAATATGTAATTAAAGTTTTGACACTTATATTTGCAGAATCTGAACTCGCTAACTGCTTCGATACAGGCTCGAACTCGTGACGTGATGAACCCACTGCCACAGTTACAGGACATTTATCGCATCTACTCTGCAAAGGAATCGTCATCTAAAATGAAAAATTACGACAGAATATAAGGATATTCTACAATACTAAAGGAGTTGCAGTCGTCTCAACATATGAACCTGGCCGCAATCATCGCATTTATTGTGATATTTTCCAGTGCACTAGTACATCGTTATTCATAGGATTATTCAACAAATATTAGGAAATAACTGTGAACAAATACGGAAATCCACTACATTGTGCCCAATGGATTATTCTACAAGGATTATTAATATATATTGAAAAAAACTTTCAAGCAAAAAATGGATATTCAACAACTCTGGAGTTGCTGAAACTGCAGGCGCCATCGCTGGTGAGTCTGAGTTGATTTCAAACCTTTCACTACCACTGTTTAAGACATTGCACATACGTTTCTGCTGTTGTTCGCTAGTGACTGTGTAGTGTTGTAACAATTGCACATTACGATGACCTGAAAGATGTGCTACAACTGTTGGCGGTGTGGTGCCAAAATTGGTTACCCTGCCAAAAGTGGTAATTATCGCTCACTCTATCCCAGCATGTCTCTTCCTGTCCTGTACCACTTAGATTTCACGGACTATTCTAGTGCTTAGTGCGCATGTACAAACTAGCACTCTCCCAGCAGATCTTTCGTGGCGCTATCGCTTGCTATCGGCTGTAGGAAGTAGAGCGCTGGATTTCTGCTTGGAGAGTAACAAACTAGTGGTTCGAGGGCCTATGAATTTGTCAATCTCCAATCGTGGACTGCAAGAGTGCGCATGTTTGTGCATGCGCCAAAGACACAGAGTGGTTAGTGAGCTGGTTTTTTTTTTGTTATTCCGGACATTTTTGCTACATCCACCATTATTCGTCCCAACTAGTTCTGTCCCATCGGTTGTTTTGTGAACCAAATATCGCTCTCGGCACAGCATTGATAGTTAATACAGAGGCAAAAGGGACTGTCTTCACACAGGGTAGGGGGTGGGGAGTTAGCTAAGTGATTAGAGCACCGGACTTGTAAGACTTTGTGGGTTCGAGTCCCACCCCCAGCAGTGGTAGATCTACTGCTATAACAAAGGCCATCCTTCTCATACCATGTCTATCTGGTGTGGGAAGTAAAAGAACTCTCACCTCGGTAAATGTGTAGGGGTGAGATTTCTACCTGAATTCATCACATAGATTCGATCACCACCCTAGTGGTGTAAAAAAACCTTGAGAAAGTCTGGAAAGGACCTAGAATGGTTACTAGATGTAAAATCAAACCAAACAAACAAACAAAAACACAGGGTAGAAGCAGGTCTATGTTTTGCATATATGGCGAGTAAATTTATTGGGCATCGTGCAGGAGTTTCTGGCACCGCCCACATTTTAGGGGTGAATGCTCGACTTGATGGGTCGTCGCCCTGACGTGTCTTTGTTTGGCGTTCATTGAAACTAACGACTTGCTCACCTCCTGAACTCGTTTCTATCACGAAGTCACCCCATCTAAGCTATCTGCTTTCGTGTCTCCCCCTAAGGCCCAAACATTTAGTCGTGATGAACCAAAGTGCGGATCATAATCCCTTTAGTTTTGCAACTGAATGCGCCAGATTCCCAAATCGCTTCTTCATCTTCTTTTGTTATTGCCTCACACTGTGAAAGAGAGAATTAAATTCGTTTTAGTTATTAAATTTCAGTAATGCATTTATATTAAATTATCACGCTTCGAATATAAATATGCTGCTATCTAATCGACTTCTTAGTGCAGTGCAAGTGTCACCACCAAACGGTAACTTTAGGAGTTGCGATAAATAACACAGATTCTATTTAGTGAATACTCATACATCTACAAGTATTTGTTTTAGCAAACAATAAATATAAATAAGGGAAACATACATATATGTCCGTTCTATATTTAAATTCTACCCACCTTGTTTGGATGGTCTCCCAAACCTTGGGATTTTAGCGACTTCTTTGACGCTAGAACCTCTCATACTTTTTCGAAGTATTCGCTAGTGGCGATATTTTCTCTGTACTCGTACATCTCGAGATATCGTTTGATACTTCCGTAGACCGAACTTAGGCTGTCAGGCTTGTACTCTTTACTGTTTTTTGTGTGTTAATTGCCACAGATAACTCCCAAGTAAAATATTAAGGTGTTCCAGAGCAATTTCTTCTATATCGTTTTTTTCTCGTCCGTGCTCACGACATGACATATCGAAATTCACGCTGTCACGCCAGTTTTTCTTCTTCGTCTCATCGCTTTTTTACTGTTAATATACTACTGTAAATCCTTTAGGGTTCGCACCGTAATAGCTGGTTTCACCTCTACCTCCTCCGATATTAATCCTTCCAAAATCGCGTATATTTCTTCTTGCTCCACTGGTATACCGATAAGCGATGTCGTCTCCACCATGGTTGCTTGCAGACTGAAACGCTGCTGTCACTTGTTTATTATTTCGGTTTGACCTGTAGGTCAAGACCGAAATATATTAGGGGAGATGGGGAACGGTTTTTGTGGCTTATATTATAATACATTACAGTAATATATTCAGGGATCCTGAATAATTAGACCCTCGATACCCTCGATACCCTGTGGTGAACTGGTCAGATGTGGTCCGCACCAGGCGACAGTAGTGTTTTTTTATATATTGCAACAGGCTTCCACCTGTTGCAACTTTCTTAAAACATGTATCCATTACTTGTTGAAACCGAAATCATGGCAATGCCATGCCTACTTTTAATCCTTGTGTTTGTTCCAGTGCCGAACTTTCATATTTAGAATTCATACATTTTAAATTAACTATTTAATTATTTCTAAATTGATATGATGTAATTGTTTTATTGTTTGTTATTTTTTTAATATAAATTTACCGTTTTTATAGTTTTCTGTACTACAGATCTGTTTTGTTTATCTATATAGTTGGCACGATGCCAGGCGTATCGTGGAGGCCCTGCAACAATAAAAGGTGAGTGTAGCACTTATTGTCCAATCGTGTTACTTTATTTCAACATTGTATCCGCACGTAGCTACGTTTTGACCAACACATCTGTACACGTAGCAACGTATGCACCAAGTGTTCCATAGGGGAAAATATGGACCACCTGTCCGTACGGCCGAATTATGTTATATGTCAAAACGGTACTTATAATTTACGATAAATACGGCATGGGTATATAGTAAAGAATATTCCTATATACCCATTATTGAACTAACTAGAGTTACATACCGCTGCTGGGGGGTGCATTAAAAATAAGATATGTGTCGAGGTTCACGTTTTCGTCCCGCTCGCATGTTTTCGTCCCGCTCTGACGTTTTCGTCCCGCTCTGATCACGTGATAAAATACAGCAGCAGGACGAAACAATAGCTGTTGTGGTTACTCGATAAGGGTGGCCATTTGCTGCAGAAGTGTTTCAGGTTAAGAATTGAGCATTTTTATTGATTTTTGAAGGTATATAGGAATAGGGAAACCAAGTACCGGTAAGCAAAAGTAAAAGTTACTCGGTAAGGCTTGGAAACATTACTTGACGCCTTGGGCAGTAATTTTTCCAAGCTTTACCTCGAAACTTTCAACTTTTGCTCACCGGTGCATAGTTTCCCTCTATAAACGTTTCAATGAACTTTTGTGTACCAATATAGGATACCACATGCTATTTGACACATTACCATCAAATGATTCACAATGTATATCTCTGTTTTTTGCTACTTTATTATAGATTTGTACTGATTTAGGGGTTTTCAAAAATCCTTTTTTGAAAAACCCAGGTTATAGGCCGACCCCTAACTTTGACAGATATTTATTAGCCGAATTTTTCAAAAATCCTTTGAAAAATCGGCTTATAAGCGGAGTTTTACTGTAATATGGGTCTACAAAAGTGAAAAGCTTAAGTTTTTTATGCTAACTATATACGGGTGGTACCCTTATGGTCCTTTTGGACGTTTAACCACTAACAAACACTCTAAGAATTAGATGAACATGTAATAATATTAGCAGACCGGTAGGCCTACACAAGAATCATACCACCATGCAAATTTTAACAATAATTGAATCTAGTATGTAAGTAAACTATAGCTGATATAGGTCCACCGCACTAACATTAATGTGGTCGATACGAGAGGCTTTCTGTACATCAATACTTCCTATCAAGCTTATTAGCCTAATAGCATTTATCCTACATTGAGTGATATTTCTGCTAAATTTACATTCCTATTATTCTGTGTGTGAACTTCAGCCAATATCTCTAGAGGTATATTGGCTATGCATCACGTAACAAACTGTTGGTATCCTTTAACTTCTAACCATTTTATCAGAAACATACACGAAAATGCTGATGTTGCGGCAAATTAACCACTGCGGCTTTCCTCAGTGGTAGATAGGGGTATGGCTTATACAACGAGTTGGAATCTCTATCACAGAGGTCTGCTGGGGAGGACAGCAATAACCAATCTGTTCACCCTCTTGGTCCCCTCGCCTCCTCGTGGTGCAGACCGGATATGCTTGCACGCAAGCATAACTAAAGCAACTAGGGTGGGGAGTTAGCTCAGTGGAAAAGAGCACTGGACTTCTAATCCCAAGGTTGTTGGACCTTGTTCATTTGAGTCCCACTGCAGCCATTTTTCTCTTTCACCCCCAGTAGTGCTAGATTTACTGCTATATCAAAGGCCAATCCTTCTCATACCATGTCTCTTTGGTTAGGGAAGTCAAAGAACTCTCACCTTGGTAAATGTGTAGGGGTGGGATTTCTACCTACATTTATCTCATAGATTCGGTCAAATCTAAAGTGAGTCTAATAGAACATATTGGACATTAAACTACCCAAACAAACAATCAAACCTCAGAAGACAGGGCAACAATCACGCCTCCGTAGTCTGTGTCTATAACTAGGCTAATTGAACATATTGGACGTTAAACTACCCAAACAAACAAACAAAAATCTGTCGTAGAAATCATTGGAAAAAAATAGTCATCTCAATTCAGTGACGATCTTCCATATTCATTGTTCTTATATAACCACCAAAAACCTCGATTCCCGTCAAAGTGATCTTCAGCCGGCTGTGTGTGATTCTCAAGGCTCTAAGCCTAGTTCGTTAAGAATTCTTCTCCCACAAAGCCTAGCGAGAGAACAGAATACCACTTAGAGAGTGTGAGATCTTACGAGAGGGGTGCACCTTATTCTATGCTTGGGTTACAGGCTAGGCTATAAAACCTGGC
Source organism: Alentia gelatinosa (assembly GCA_950022655.1). NCBI lineage: Eukaryota > Metazoa > Annelida > Polychaeta > Phyllodocida > Polynoidae > Alentia > Alentia gelatinosa. The sequence continues at coordinate 53,912,286 of OX465588.1, read as the reverse complement.
CCGTTGAATAATCTAGGATCTTACATAAAGACCCTTTTCTGATCCTTGTACAAGGGTTATCGTTTATTAATATTTAAGTTCATTTGCTAAGGCAGTATAAGCCAGCCATAAGGTCGTCCATAAGTCGACCCACATCGCTCCATACAAAGGGTCTACATGAAGGATCCTAGATTATTCAACGGGCCCCAGGTTCATGCACGGCGATCATGACCCAAGGCGCCCCTCTCTCTGCCGTGCAAGCATGCACGCGTGCAGAGATACCAACCCGGTGCACCGCCACACCAGCGACCTCCACCCCACCAGGTGGCGACACCCGATACCGACACGTCTGCGCGCGCACGCCTCCGCGCATGCCCGTAGACGGCCGGGGCAGTGGTGGTGAGTGGCGAGGGGAGGCGGGTAGAACGCGTGGGGGCGTGTATTTGATGCTGGGTGCGTACGACAGCGCACAGCATACGTACCGAGGTGCGCGCGCACCACGGGACGCCAGCGTCCGGAGACGAAACCAGACAGACGCGGAGTAAACGCCGAGCAGTCAACTCCAATCGGCTTGTAACTTCTTAAGCTTCTGGAGGTGTGGTTATCAGATATCTATACACATAGGCACCCAGAGAGAGAGACTCACAGAGAGACGCAGGGAAAGCCAGAGAGAAGCACAGAAACAAAGAGCCAGAGAGAGAAAGAGTCACAGGGAGAGACAGAGAGCGAAAGAGAAACAGAGATACGAGGAGAGATAGAGGGTGCCGGAGAAGGAGAGAGAGAGAGACAGAGAGAGAGACAGACAGACAGAGAGAAAGACAGAGAGACAGAGAGAAAGGTCAAGAGAATCATAGACGGGGAGAGAGAAAGAGAGACGGACAGATACAGAGAGCAAGAGAGAAAGGGCGAGAGGGAGACAGAGGTACACACGCTACAGACGGACAGATACAGGAAGGTGAGGAAAAGTGAAAGGCAGAGCACGACACCCTGGAGGGAGGAGACAGTGCGGCGGGACCGGGAGCTCCCACGCCCTGCTGTGATACAGACAGTGCTCACACCGTGGTGCCCAGACCATGCACAACACAGCGGAGTCTAGCCCCGGGAGCTAACTACTACTACTAAAATCGACATCATCGTGGAGTATGACGAGGATCCTAACACAGGTAAGGGCTCCAGGCCTATTGGCAACACGAGTAGACTGAGCGATGGTAGAAATGGATCGGGATAGTGTGGGGGTGACTGATGGACAAAGCGGGAGATGGGTAGAGTCTCAGGGCATGGATTGCTGTAACTAGATAGTGCTCATGAATTGAGGTGTTGATAGATAGGAGCTGTTTCTATAGGTAGAGGGTGGGAGATTTATTCATATATCATTTGTGTGAGTGATGAACAATGCATTTGTGTCATAGAGAGAGTGCCCTAGAAGATGGGGCAAATATCAGGGATGTATCATGACTCAGGAGGAGAACAATCTGGGGCCAATTACTGCGTAGTGGCCTGTCGGTAGTGGTTGGATGGAGGGCAGAGGTTTGGATATAGTGGTATTTTTTTTTCAACATATCTTTATTCAGTCTTCATGGTACAGGGTTATACAATTCATTTCCTAACTTCATATTTTTCATAAATCTGACCAAAAAGATGGGATATCCGTCAGTGATTTGGGTACCACTGGTTTCAATCGGTGTCCTGGGCTGGGTACAGTGCCTCTATAAGTCACCGTGTATGTGACATAAGGTGAGTTTTTTCCTAGGAACATCAGTCAGTGCCACCTTGGTATGGTTTGAGGCTGTTACAGGCTCCCAGACAGAAAGCAACACCATGCTGGGGCTCAAGGCAAATGAAGATTGGGTGGAACCGGGTGCCACGTGTTAACTATGAACCATGCGTAGGGCGCCAGGCTGGCCGCTACAGTGAGATGTGAGGCGGGGGGGAGTGGCTCAGACAGGGTAGGCTAGACTTGCTCAAGTCTTTGATTATGAACATTCAGTAACTGAATAAACACAATCAGAATAAAGTCCATTATAGTATGTATCCTTCTCTGACTGGCCCATGAATCAAAGACTCGTCCACTATGAACAGAATCTCCTGTTTATGGCCCAAGCCCCTCCCTGTAACCCTATACCTCCTCCTACCCCTCCCCCCTCCCCTCCTACAGTTCCCTGGCTGCCTGTGTTATCATAGCAATACATTTCGCCTACTCCTGACTCTGACCTGATTAAGATCAAAGTAAGAGGTATCAATCTCCCATCAGATATTCTGATCAGTGGCCAGGATATCTGTATGGAGAGTGTTGAAAATACTGGCGCTACACAGCGCCAGAAATCCAACACCATTACCTATTTTACCAGTCCCTGTATCCCACCGATGAGGGTAGACAAAGGATACAGGGACTGGAGCCAGTCTAAGGGTAGGCCTCACCTCAGTAGTGGTAGATTTACTGCTATATCAAAGGCCAATCCTTCACATTCCGTGTCTATGTGGTGTGGGAAGTAAAAGAACTCTCATCTCGGTAAATGTGTAGGGGTGAGATTTCTACCTAAATTCATTACATTAGATTCGATCACCACCCTTGTGGTGTAAAAGAACCTTGAGAAAGTCTGGTGAGAACCTGCAATGGTTAGCTGGACGTTAAATCAAACCAACAAACAAAACAAACAAACTGAGCTGGATAGTCGGGACGAGCTGGGCCGAGCCTACTGATCAGATGGTTTTCCACATGCCACAAGCAGACGTAAATAAGATAGTTGACCATATACGCTCAATTATAGCTGAATGTCCATATCAATGTAGACGTAAAGAAACATTTAGATATGTATACGTCATCTATTTCAAAACATATATGCATCTGTATATATATAAAGGGAAAAAAAGGTAGAGTCAAACTCGTTTGGACATCTATACTCAATCTAGCTAGACTATTTCTACATCCATACGCAGGGGAAAGGAGTGACGTATATCAGCGTAATTGCATGTAAAAAGTAATAGATTTACATGCATTTATAAATACTGGACCCAAATCAGGCGTGTACTTATGTAAATGTATATAAAAAATAACAAGTGATTTGTTTTTTCGTGTGTGTATATACATGTAATATTCATATTCACTATAGATTTAACATGTATATGCCGAACCCAAGAACAGATAGCGTGACATGTATACGACCAGCGTATACATCATGTCTCATAGTGTATTTCTATTCATTTACGCTGGGCGGGAAATAATCCATTACCCTGACGTATACATGTAATTACTCAGTCGTATATGTCATATACGCAATATAGGCGTATCCTTATATAAGCATGTTAATATACTTTGTATACGTGTTTTGCTATTGACACCAATACACCAGAAACATTTGATGAGGCTTCAATCAGGAATGACCGGAATATTTCATAAACCATTAGAAATCCATAACGGCATCTGTTTTTAGAATTGAATAGGTCTACATAAAAGGAACTAGGAATTTCAATTTGAAATACATCTCTAATATTCAATCAGTGAGTAGATGATATTTAACCATCAATGCGTAGATAATAACTGATATGCATTGGCAATTAGAATATAAGTCGGGAAAGCTTTGCGATCAGAGCTTTCCTTGCTCTTGAAACTCTTTGGAGGAATCCATGAGTGTAGAGACTTTAAATAAAGAGGAAGTCTAGAGAGGACCTGCAATGGTTGACCAGGTGTAAAGTAAATCAAACAAACAAGTTTAAGGATATCAGTGATAGTCTTCATTTCCCCATCTCCCACATCTTAAACACATCTCATAATAACGTAGGTATTTTTGTTGTTTCACATTATTTCCTCTGTGCAAATGTCCCATTTTCTGCACGAACCGTTCAATACCAAAGTGTTTGACTTCACTTTATAAGGGTCAACGTCTGAATCAATATATGCGTGGGCCCAGAATATGATAGTACTATAGGTAGGTAAAAGGTGTGTCCACACAGGAGGGTTAGTGATGTAAGTCTGATTTTATATTACGTGCAAGACATACAGGTACATAGGTATAGGCGTATACAGGCTGGAGGTGCAGTAATATAGTTATAGGTGTGGAGAAATATGATGTAGGTATAAGTCTGTCTATATACACATACTCGGGTACACATGGGACATACATATGGAGTATTGACTGGTTTCAGATACAAGCGGTCGTATGCTCCGAGGAGCTGACGCGTAATAATATCGAGTGCATGCGAGGATATTGCACAGAGGCAACCCTGAGTAGTCTGATATCAGTCTATATTGTATTTATTATCCAACTTTTCATGAGAAGTGAGGTTCTGATATTGGTTCACTTAGGTACGCACTATGTTTTTTATATGGACTATTTTTCCGTATGCACTGGCTTTTGCAACCCTGAGCATATCCATATGCTCCAAATATGTAGATACACGCCACCCATGTGTTTTATATTAAATTTAAGTATCAATTAGGCGGATAATAAAGTGATGCAGCTATAGGTGGATATACATGGGACTTACATTAATGGAGGTATATAGGTGTAAAGTCTGGGATGGGAGTTTTAATCTGACCGTACGTAAATCAAACCAAACCAATCCAAATATGGATAGAACATACAGCTTTGTAGGTATTTAAGAAGAAACCAACAAGTTTTGGTCAAAGTCGTCGTTCTCCACGAGTTTGATGCAGAGTGAATATCACATAGCATTCAAACGAGTTGGAGAACGACTTCTTTGACCAAAACGAGTTTGCTTTCTGTATTTATCTCACCCCTGTGCACACTAAAAGAATGGGCAACAAATAGGATATAGACCATGGAGAACGGACTGCAATACTTGAAGGGGCATGGAGAACGAGATCCCAATGTTAAGCCTATGGACATTCATTCCAGGGGTGAGATAAATTCTCAGGACAGATCTGCTATCAGAGGAACTGTACTATTCTCACCCCATACACCACTAACAATGAGCTGGACTGAGCATTCCAGATAGCAGGGCTCAGGTTATGACGCTAAAACCCCATTTTATGTACTGGTATTTTCTATTTTTGGTTTTCAATGGCTGAGGATTACGATAAAGCTCGTAGTTTTCCAAGCATCACGCACCATAGCGTGACACCAGTTAGGGTGTGCCATCGTCGAATGGTCTACACGTTGTAGATAACATGTTGCTACAGTAGATCCTACATCGCTGTACACCTCAAGCATGTTGTTATTATTAACCTTTTAGCGTACACAATCAGCCGATCCGCTATCCATTGTGTAAAACATGAAGGTCACTCAGTGATATGATCAGCCAGAGTGTACAATTTATAGAGTAGTCACATGGTCTTCTGTCATACAAATATATTATGTTTGGCCAGATTGGCAGACAAGTATGAAATGGTGACAGCTAAAATTACTAAATGCATATTAGTTGGACTTGCATGCAACATGAAAAACATGGTTTTTAAATGTTTTTATTAATAACACATTAAATCAAGCAATTGGTCAGTTAACAATGAATACGGACAGTCAGTCCTACATTCTGATATAAGTAAACATTGTAATGGTTAAGTCTTGCAGATAGGTAGTTAGCCAGGCAGGCAGACAGGAAGGTAGCTAGTATGGGGAGATAGCCTGCATAGACAGATAGGCAGATGCAGCCAGACAGGCAGAGTGTAGATCAAACATGCAGTCATGCAGGCTTGAAGGCACACGATAACTCAGTAATTCGGTCAAGGAATATTGATAAGTTGATCAAACAGCAAGATAGACAGAGACTGACAACAAACCAGTTTTTGACAGTCAGGTTTGCAATGCACTAGCTAAACAAGCTGGCAGTGGCAATTAATCGGCAAGTGAGTCAGTCAGAAAACATGTCAGCCGCCAATGCCCCCCCCCCCCCACCGGCGCCATTCTGACGGTCTATTGATTCACAGATTGCTAGACAATGTAAGCAGACGACATTTTGTGTGGGCGCGCGACACGGAAGTGACGACATAACCGGCGTCCCTGGATGGACGCTCGTCGCCCACAGGCCGCCGGGAATCCAATCGCACTGCGTTGGTCTAATTCAAACTAGCTTCAACAAAGCCTTTTATTATCTTTATTGCACGTCAGTTGTTTATGGCATTTTATACAGAACCTTGGATATTGAGGAATTGTGAAATGACAGGAAAGCATTTTCTTGTAGGCTATATGAGTTTGGGATTTCATTTCGTATGAACTGTAGAAGGGCACCGTGAGAGATGGCTACGTATCACTTTACACATATCAGACGGACAATGGATGTTTCTTTAAAACACAATGACATCCTATACTTTAATATAGGCTAGAGGTAGTGAGATCTGCAAGCAGTAATACGGTAGGACTATTTTTCCCTTGTGTGTGTAATGTTTTCGTTCCGTCGGGTTTACGTGAAACTCTATGGTTGGAAAAAAATTGTTTCTCTATTTTTTCTTTGTGTACTCATCCTTTTTGCATTTTTTTTAAATGCAATATAAATTGGACATGCAGAGTCCCTCTCTTAATCAATGATAATTTGTGTTAAGAGTTTTTCACCTAGTGTATCTTATGAAATACAAATATATATCCTAATCTCTAATATATATTTCCCGGCACAGCCTATACCTGTTTTGAACAAAGGTGTAGAAGCCAATGACTCCAGCAATAGAGTGATACTTCAAGTCTTGTAATCCATTAACAGAATAATACTTATTTTGGGTATGGTGTTGTTGAGTACAGTAACTGAGGCTTGATCTTATAGACTGGCTAACAAAGTGACAAGAAAAAGAGGATTCGGATTATCTTTTATACTTAATAAAGAAGACAGATATGTATTTATAACATATATTATAACAAGGTATACAGTTCCAATTCTCATCAACATACAGTCAGATTCACTTCTGTAGAGTTCATATGACACTAGTCCTCTTGGTTACAGCAGTACTCACAGACTATTAGTATCCCTGATAATCCTCTCAGCTATTGTCCAATGTCTCCTTGACTTGGGGATATAGATGATCCAAAGTGGCGGGATATGGTGGTAACAGTCATCAATCTCTGTTCCTCCAGTGCTGGGATGATAGTAGCTATGGGAGAAGCCCTATCCTCAGTAAAGGCCTCTGTAGCTGAGAGTCCTTTGGTCTTCCAGCCTCCTCACTGTAGTGGTGATAATGCTCAGCAGCCTGGAGATTTTGGCGCCTCGGTGTCTGGGAGAAGAGAGAGTCCTGTGTGGATATCTGCTGCGTATATACCCTCTCAAGGGGTCGGTCTAAACAAAGACAGGATGGCTCAGATGCTTGCGGCCACAGTTCAAAGAGTTGGGCCTTAACCACTATCTGGAGCGAGGACCTGTTAGGAAGTACTCTGTATTATTCTCAATACATACGTCACAGTGTTCAATGTCAACAACTTGTACTGATCTGCTCTTCCCTTCCTCTAGATATGGGTAATATGCTCTCTTGTCAGGCAAGAACAATGTTTAGGCATGAATATCTAAAAGATACAACGTCTATATACAGTGTTTTTCAAAACACAGGTAAGAAAGAAAGTCTAACCTTTCTCTGGGAAACTCAATATTTTTTAAAAGCTTTGAAAATGTAGTGTGTAAGTAATAGGGAGAATTTTGTCATCGAAACTTCTCTCAAGGAGCACGGAAAGTTGAAAATCATTGGATAAATCCATCCATGTAAAGACGTCAAACAATGAGGAAATTTAGAAAGGACCTTAAATAGTTGAACGGACGTAAAATCAAACAAACAATACTCACAGATGCTCTATAGGTGATGCATAAATTTGCCAAAATTAAATGAATATACTGTGGCAAATATCAACCTATATGTCTATGTATCAGAAACCAGAGCAATGGACAATACGCGGTTTTTAAGCAATACCTGCTCCTGAACTTTTGAGAACAGATTTAAGAATCAGTTGTTCAGTGTTGCACTGAAATAAGGTATGTACTGGTAACAGTTTGTTTCTTATTTCAAGAATGTTGAATGTTTTAGTGCAAGATATCTAAACCGTCACCCACTTCGCGGCTGCTGCATGTGAGCACCTGTGTGTCAGACATGCAACACTCTTTGGTGCTTAGAGCATCTCATACTGAGCTATTTTTCATTCCATCCTTCATCTTTCATCCATTTGATGTAGTCTATGACTCATCATTGCTTATTGTAAATACTGTCAATGGTATTGTTTTTGGCAGGACTGCTTATGTAATAGTCACACTAAAGCCTGATGAAAACCTGCTTTGCAGAAGATGGCTAAAAGCTTGTAAATTCTTATTTTGCTTTGATAAAAAAACCCCAAAAAACATACTACATTGTCAGACGACAAAGAATTGCAAGGAGAAATTCTTTAAACATGCAAAAACGTCGAGCAGTATTTTTAACAACTCTGGTAAGAATTAACTTCAGTAATTCCTCCGGGGAACCAAAATGATTGAAACTATATATATGAACAAATTTGTTCATATAATTACAGATAATCTTGGTTTCCAAGAAAATGTTCCTCTAGTATCTCCAGGTAACACCCTCATTTCTGTAAAATATAGCTAGCAATGCTGAAACTATAGAAGGTCTGGTAACTCCTATGATCAATTAGTGTGCACACACATTGCTAATTGTATAGTAGGACCCTTCCACCTGGTGGTAGGTTTACTATAACGTAAGAACTGCGTGTTTGAACCCAGACTCCGTTGGCTGCACTGCCACAACATCAGCACGGGAGTAGGTACCGCCCACGGCGCTGCATTCTAGCCAATCGAAATGTGTCTAACAAGCCTGCCCTGGTGGGATTTGTCTGAGCTCATTAGCAGGGTCGTCCGGCTAAAGTTAACTCAAGAAGACTAAGCGAGAGCTAATGAAGCTCGGATTCTGTATAGCGTGTAATAAAAACGACCGTGCTTCAGTACGACTTTCCTGAATTCATCTATACAAACGTCTAATTATATATGTGTGTATATATATATATATATATATATATATATATATATATATATATATACAGTAGAACCCCGCCTAACGGACACCCCGCGTAAGCGGACACCCCGCGTTAACGGACACCTTTGGTCGGAACGGTTCCCTATATTAGATGTTTATTTAACCCCGTGTAAGCGGACACCCCGCGTAAGCGGCCACTTTGGCCAGGAACGGAGGGTGTCCGCTTACGCGGGGTTCTACTGTATATATATGGGAGAAATAAAACCCCAGAGGGGTAGGATTTATTTAGACTATAAAGGGACAATACAGCTCCACTACTGGACACTAGAGGGACCACCGAAGGACCAACTCCAAGGATCACCACGAGAGGGGGCGACTCATGTTCACGACACGCTTCATCAACTTGGTGGATCGGGGCATCGAGGATCGGTCTCTCAGTTTATATATATATATATATATATATATATATATATATATATATATATATATATATATATATATATATATATATATGTATATATATATATATTAATTCACTTTTCATCAGCTCTCGACCGACTCACATGTGTTTTCCACAAATATATATTTCAAATTCTTTCATTTATTAGACTGGAGTAGCTGTAGTAGGGAAATATCAGGGTCCCCATCTTCCACAGGCTCCATTAGGACTGACCCTTGAAAATCCTTGCCCAAAGATTCGACTTACAATGGCTTGAGTCGTGTATGTGTAAGTATATGGTGTAACGTATGGTTTGCCGGTGCCCATGCAGGGTGGCAACCAGGTTCAAGGCTTATTTACAGTATAAACAGTCAACATTATTAGCAATGAGCTGAGTGACAATACATGTAAACTATACATATGCGGTACATGCTAGGATTTCGTTTTATAAATATACAGATAAGCACGCATTTAGAAGGGGGACTAAAGCGGGTCCACACTAGATTTACTTTACAGAGCAGTGCAATTTCTAGTAATTTCGATGTTTAGTTTTGAGTTTTCCCTTAACTAAGATTTTATGGAGTCACTACTTTGGATATTTCTATCTTCGACAGGTAATGCATTCCACAAACAAGCAGACTTGTATTTAACAGATCACTTGTACTTCTCAAGGTTTATATGTGCTGTGGTATCAAGAACAGGGCCATCGTGTAGCCTAGTAGCTCTCACCTGATTTGTCAGGTATGTCATCAAGGGCTCTGATATGTGCAACATATGAAAGATGGGAATCTCTATGATCCACTAGATTGTTTAGTTTGCATCGTTGGTGCAGTTCATGTGAAGGAGTCAATCTGTCAGCATTTAAGCACAAATGAAGGCCTCGGTTCTGGCAGTGCTGCAGTTTGGTTGTGAGGGAGTTTGTGGTCTCATGAAACAGGATGCCAACTTGTTCAAGGTAAGGTAGGACCTTAGTTTTGTACAACGTAATCGCATGTTTTTTGGTCAGGTATTTACGGATGTAAGCAAGAAGCTTCAGCTTGTGTAAGGCTCTTCTAATATTGTTAGAGATGTGATTCTCATAGGTCAGTTTTTGGTCCAGAGTAAGCCCAGACAGTTGAACTCAGATACCACTTCAACGTCATGATTATCAACCATCAGCTTAAATAAATCTGGGTTGCGGTCTGTGGGTTTGTGGCCGAAGAGCATCGTTTAAATTTTCTCCCACTAATGGTTGATTTATTGTTGTTGCACCAATGGTGGATATAGTTCAGGTCAGTCTCTAATTTATTGGCAATTTGTGCTATGTCATTCCCTGATATGTAAACAACTGCGTCGTCAGCATAGAGCTTGATGCGGGTATTCTGGGCAGATTTGGTAATGTTGTCTATGTAAATAAGAAAAAATAATGGGCCCATGATCGAGCCTTGTGGCATGCCACAGTTTATTGATTTGGGCTCGGATGTCGAGTTGCTAATGATAGTTTGTTGGGTCTGGTCTTTGAGATAATCTTGAATCTAATTTAAAATTTCTATATATATATATATATCATGCACCAAATGTCGACCTGTCATTAATGTATAGAGTTCGCTACCGAGGAGAATACAAACAAAAAGAAGTCCCTGAAACATCAAAATAGTGCGTGAGTAGATCGGCGGCCATTTTGTATTTTCTTTGACAACTCAATTTGTTGTACTTGCACTTGTTTTCTATGTAGCCTTTATTGGCACAGACTGATGATTGCTTATTGGTACCTTATGGGAAACATGTACTCAACTGTATCTAAAAACCTCGCCCCGGCGAGAGATACTTTAAGTTAAATAAAAAGAAAATTCACCCTCTGATATTACTAAGCGTCAACTGCCCCGAGGATACGCACCGAATATATTAAACTGTCCACTCACTCTATCGTCAGAGTGTTGAAACAGTTTGTTTGACAACTTTCAATATGCTAATGCATTGTACTTTTACAAATGTATATTTCTTGAATAAATATCAAGAAGTATATATATCTACTATAGAGCGAATAGAACCATAAATCAGCACAAACATTCTCAAGATATAAGAGGTACAATATAGCATAAACTGAATAGCTGGTTCTGGGATATATTGTGTCTATTCTTACATGATTTAACGTCATTATGGACATGGTTATTAAATGTGGGGAGACTTCACATTCTAAGTGCATTGATGGCAATACTTCGAGGAGTTATCTATAGGCAGTGATGCATATTTAAAGACCAAAAGTCTACAAAGTATCCTCCCCTCACATATCTAATTTGTGATAGGTTTTATGTAAACCAGTGAAAGGTTTAAAGTACATTTATCTCAGAATAGCAGCCCATCGGATATAAATGAAATTTTGACAGCGACTATATGCCGAACCTTCTCATATTTCTGTCAACATACCAACATGAATTTCAAGTACAAAAATAGCAAATATCGATTATGGTGCTGACCTCTATACTGTTTACAGAAGTATACTATGTACCTTTAATGCCAATATAAAATAAAAAGATAACTCCAAAGCAAAATATCGATTCGGATAAAAACATTCCATATCAAGCAGGTAGATTTACCCGTACTCGTAGGAACATATATCAGTGATTCATGATAAATACATTAGAAAATAAAAGAGGATTTCTTCCCTGTCCTCTATCTCACTTTGTTATAGAACATCCCCCATGTGACTTCAACTTGCACAACAACTCGGATATTTCCGGACTTTTGAAACGTCACTGAGCATTGTTATTTATTTTTAAACCATGATTGTTTTGCATTTCACCTGAATGATGATGAACTCTACGGCAAACACAAACGTAATGAAACTATTGTTTTGAATTGAAACAAAGCCTGCCTCCGCCCACTCACACATCCACCCCCACGAGAGAAGCCAATCCCTCAAACCAGGTATGCTTTTTCGATGCTGCCTTTAGAGCCAGGACTTTTAGCATTGAACAGGTTCTATAGGCTTTTCAGCAACATTGAGTGATAGCTTACCCAGGCGTATTATCCCACCAGGCCGCCGGTAGAATGAGACAATACTGAGCGATAGATGCTGACTCTGCCTCGATCATTCACCATTTATGCATCTGTCTGTGATGGTGTTTAGGCTGCGTGGGGGGCAATAGTGTAGCAGTGAATGTGATTCTGAAGCCTGCGCCAGTGTTATGAAATGCTATGCCATCTCGTATCATAGGTCTCGCCGTGATATATGATCTTGCCTATTAATAGATACCTACCATCCATAGAATGATAGATCACGTAATATTAGTCCCAGGGATGTTTACTTCATTTAGAGTTAATCGTCCTGCAAGAGAAAGTGCAATGAACTCGTCTTCATCCTTTATGTGTCTTGATTTACCAGGATTATTTTATGTTTGGGTATTGACCCGTATCACCAATCCAGCAGGAAGGACTGATACTGTATCAGATGTTGAGATGTCAATAGAAAAATAATCAGAATATCTGCAAATGGTTATTAGATCGGGTTTCCCATTCACTTTCGTATGCTATTATCAAGAAACATCACGAAATGTCAGATGAATGTTTATATGGCGTGGGTTGTCTACGTAGAATGATATTACCAAGCAGAGTTGAGTGATATCTGTAGCAGAAGACAACGAATACCATGTAAACAATCATATGAATTTGAGTGACGTTTAGATTTTATTCTACCTCTTCACATCTTTTTAACTTCATATGTCACCCATTGTATATAAATATTATATGGCTTAACTTTGGCATATAGTCACATCATGTTAAGTCTATGGGGATTTATATGAGGGGTAGGATAAACATGCAAATGAACCTGCATGCTGTGGCCTTTACGACGTATCACTAGGGCACATCGCTAATAAGGAAACCAGCAAGACTATATCACACAACCATCTGTAATGACCCCACCATATTATTCTTACTGCTTCCGGTGGGTGATAAAAAGTATAGACACAGTATGGTCACATGATCTGGCCGTGTTACATGTTTCTGCGGTGCGCATATATACGTGTACAGCATGTGCATTCCTGACGACAGTGTATTGATTACTTTGTCACCCCAGACTTACACACGAATACCTCCCGAAAGGAGAAGGTATCAGGAAAATGCTGTTTGAGACTATTCCAACGAAAGGTGTAATTATTGTTTTAAAAGAAATAAATGTCTTTGATTGATTATAAAGTATATGAAAACATTGAAAGGAATTGACTGAAATGTACAACAATGAAGCAGTTAAATCTTTGATTGCCCCTATATACCCCCAGGGTCCTTTGGAACGTTGAACCACAAACAATCAAAATAATCAGATAGATCCCAATATCTTAATACTACCAACGATTGGTCTCAGAAAGGTACAATATATCTCGATATGTATGCAGTTTATACCTGATCGAAGGTGGTGATAATCAATATGAAATATATCAAAAAGCAGTGAGACAGAGGTGTTGGTAACATCAGGGTGTGGTGAAGTGACACCATCTGACGTGTCTACAGAAGCGTGAATGACGTCCCTAGGGCTGAGACCGTAGACGCTGACAGCACCCCCAACCCGTTCTCTCCTAGGCCTGGTGGATAAGCCAAGTGACAGGCCGACCAAAAAGACATAAATCAATATGCTACTTTAAAACCATAGAGAAAGAGGTTAAAAAACACTGAGTGCGAGTGCACTATCACCGTGGTGTGGGGTGAGGTGGGGGCTGGCCGTGTGGGGTGGGGTGGGGTTAGATGGAGAATACCATGGTCTAGTACAGATCTAGGAGGGGTGCTGTACGCTGAGTCATCGCTGGGAGACTCCTGCAGGGGGGTGTTTCTGTGAGCGTGCCCACGCGGTCTGACAGACGGCGAGCTGTTAGCATGAGCAGCTCCCCAGGCTAGGAATGCTGGACCTGTCTACAGACCACTCCCTGTTACCTCAGACACCCTCTGACAAATCACACCCAGACGTCGCGCCGAGCCAATAAGCCTCACCTACATATCCCTTCCAGAGACAGGATCAACTAATGGACCTTCCTTAATGTCTCTCCCCACACCCAAGCTCTACCTAATGGACTAACCCCAAATATTCCTTCACACACCCAAGCTCTATCTAATGGATTTCCCCCAAATGTTCCTTCACACACCCAAGCTCTATCTAATGGAGCTCAACAAATATATAACTTCCCACACCCAAGCGGTACCTAATGTACCTTCCTCAAATGTCTCTCCCCACACCCATACTGTACCTAATGGAACTCCCCCAATGTATAAAACCTTCCACACACAAGCGGTACCTAATATACTTTCCTCACATCACTCCCCACACCCATGCTGTAACTAATGGAGCTCCCCCAAATATAAAACTTTCCACACACAAGCAGTACCTAATATACCTTCCTAACATGTCTCTCAACACACCCATGCTGTACCTAATGGACTTCCCCCAAATATCCCTTCACACACCCAATCTTTACCTGATGGAACTCCCCTAAATACTCCTTTCCACACCCAAGGTACCTCTCATTTAAGTGGGATTCACACGATGGGATTCTTCACAGGGTGTATGTCTGAGACAGATCCTGCTGAGATTCTGTACTCTTCGTCTAAATTGTAGAGTCCCCTTTCCCTGAGACATGTTTTCCCCCTGTAATCTGTTGGCGACATTTACCCCTAAAAAGGAACAGAGATCATGATATTTTGAATCATGTGAGATACATGAATCCCACTGTGTGATTCCCACTCTAGATACATTTTTCCACGACCGTACTTTACCTCATGTAATTCCACTAAATATCTCCGACCACTCCCTTTCTGTTTCATATGTATCTTCCTGAAATATTCTTTTCCACACCCATGCTGTGTTTCATGTACCTTTACGAAATGCCCCTTCCCAAACCAAGTCTATTTGAACAAATTCAATGATTTACTACCCTAACAAACTCCCCACACCAATTCTGTATCATATATACCCCCCTCGACCCCACACCCATTTCTATGCCTTGATACCTACATAAGGACAATAATCCAGAGTTGGCCTGGTAACTGATATATATATATATCTATCTATCTAGCCGTATTTTTGTCAATTAGATTTCTCATCTTACCAAGTCTAAATGATCTATTATGAGCAATCTTATTTATATGTCTTTTAAGTGGGATTGTAGGCTCATGCCTCTATATCCTTTGTACGTCCCCAAATATCAATTCTCACATCAATGCACCTGATCTTTATCTAATGTACTTCCCCTAATTATCCCTTCTGACAGCCATGCTGGACCCAATGCACTCCCTTCAGATATCTCTTCCCACACATAGAGAAATCCAAGTTGAGTATTCAGAAGGTTTGCTTCAGTGATAATATGAAAGGCGTCACGAGTCTGAGTTTATTTATGCCACGCATTTTGTTGGCTCCATAATTTCACGCGTCGAAGACGAGTGACATTATGGAGCCCCCAAAATGAGTGGCATAAATAAGCTCAAACTCAAACGAGTGGCGTCTAGATTTTATCCTACCCCGTTTCCATATTTTTTCAGTATCAGAAAGTAGTGGCATAAACAACACTTTATGTCACACCCGTGACATAAACAAATCCCATGTTAAGCCTATGGCATTTTTTATTAGGGGTAGGATAATGACCTTTATCTAAGTTATATATGTCCATCAACATATACCAAGACTGAGATAATCAATCTGATCAGAATAATTACGCTCTGCTTGGTGTGATGTAATTCGTTTCCAATAATACAGGTAATATGACCCCGTTTGGCCTCCGGGCAACCAACACCTACGCAGCTTAGATCCACGGCTACTGTTATGACCACCCATGTGTGTTGTTGACCTTGGATGTCTATAGCTTAGGGAAAAGTTACAGAGACTGTCAGCAAACTATCCTTTCACTTTCTACGCGCTACCTCTGTGGTTCTTGGAAGGTGCATTTATCTCACCCCAGTATTTTTTTCCATAGGCCCAACGTTATGAACTCGTAGTTCACAGCCGTGAAGTTTGTGTACCCAATACTCAATGGCTAATTAGCTGATTCATTTTATCAATAAATAATGTTATACGGGGTGAGATAAAATCAGAAACCCACTCGATTGAAATAACATGGTCCGCACTCCACCGCGTTTGACGGCAGAGTAATTCACGAAGCAAAGCTGAGTAAATTACTCTGCAGTCAAACTCGATGGAGTACGGACCAATCTATTTTCATCTCGTGGGTTTCCTTCTAGATATCAAGGGGTCTGTTTGATATTCTACAAACGATGATTAGGCTTGTGACGATATGATAGCTTACCGACGAGGCGTCATAGCTTTTATTAAACGAGACCTAGCCATATTATGTCCCACGTATCCTAAATGCATGTTGGGTGTACGATATAAACCTTTATTGAACTAAACCTGCCCTGTAAAGTGGGTGCTCCACCAGGCCGATTTCTCACCCGATTAATTGTTCCTGTGCCCTGTAGAGGAAGCTCACGTATTGTAATTCATTTAATTCTGATAATAATAGTTTAATAAATGACCATTTTCAAAGATTTGAGAAATTCTAGGGCATCCGATAATGATCGGCGATTGTCTGGCTACAGAATCGGCTACCGTCGGTCCAGTGGAACACCCCGTTAAGCTAGGACCATTTTAAAAACCATCTTAGACTCCTTGAGTCCTCTGCTGCTGGACATATTTGAACCCTACAACGGCAGGTGTAGGAAAGTCAATTAGAGCAAATGACCCACTGATTGGGTCAAACCTAACCATCATAATTGTTTCTCTTTAAAACCTCAATCATACTAATCAATGAAGAACACACCCTTCGCTTCTAGTATGCTGCATTGTAATGCTGAATGTCTGGTCCTAGTTGGTCGTAGTTTGTATTTCATGTCAACTTGTAAGCACTAAGTTGAGCTTGGCTTTCAGTTATGGTTCAATTTTCCAAATCTGCATTTTGTTGTGGAAAGTAATTGTCCAAAGCATATCACTCTTAATTCTCAATATGTAGTTATGGAATTAATAGTGCGTGTGCATGCACTGTTCATGTAATCAGAATAATTCCACCACAGTCGTTTCAAATTGGCTAGATTTGGTCAAATCCCACAAGCGACTAATGATGGACGGTCATTCCGAGGTCATAAAGTCAACTTGATGGAGTATGGCGGCCATTGAGAAGCCATAAAAGCAGGTTGCTGAAGTGAGTGCATCGGCAAGAGATTAGATTATAGATGATACCAGACAAAACCAGACGAGCTCCAATTCAATAAAAATCGTTTATTGATGACGAAAACATGATGTTCATGCAGAATTATGAGATTATTGGTAGGTCGTTAAAAACTCAACGACAAATCAATTTACTTAACTTTAATCCTTTACTTTAGTTCAGCAAGAATTAACTGAAAGTTTACAAAAGTGAAAAACTTATGCCACCTTGGTCTTTAAATCACAAACGATCAAGGCAGAGATTAGAAAGTAGGTCATCCACTTTATGTAACAAAAATATCTATATGCAAAACAACATTTAAAAGATTCAAATTGAAATTAAGTATATCTCTGATTAGAAATGTTTGCCTCATAAGTAAAGCAGGTATCTTTATATCAAGTCTATGCACTGTTCTATTTTGATGATTGATGTTTAGATATTTAACATGGATTCCAAAATCCACCGCATCTAGAGCTCATTCCATATACCAAGTTTCAGTTTAGTCATGTAAAACTGTGGTGATACCAGAAAAGTACACTCGATATCAGTTTGGATTCTGCAGATGATACTTGGGAACAGAATAAAAACAGATAAACATTGCACCCAGGTCGTACCTCGAGGTAACTAAGGCCATGTCCCGGGGAACACCGCATAAATACCGTGTTTGTAAAACGGGATTCACACGGTGGGATTCATGTACCTCACAGGCCGTTTGTCTGAGACAAATCCTGTTGAGATTTGGTACTGGAACACAATCTCCTCGTGTGAATGACAGGCTTTCATTTTGCTGAGACAACTTTTTTCTCTTGCAATTGTCGGCGACAATCGCCCCTAACAAGGAACAGAATCTCATGAGATTTTGACTTTAAACAGGTTTAAAATTTAGAGGGACATTTTGGTGAGACAAATGTATTTCACACGTTCTCCCCCAATCTGTGAGTCTCGGCGGTCTCAAATAACACCTATTCACACGGGGAAGTACCCTGAGTCGGCGACTGTGTGCCCTGTGTACCCTGTGTACCCTGTGTAGGGGTGTAGGGTTGAGACTATGTACCTGTTAAATCTTCTCATGTGAATTGAATCCGCCATGTTCCCCTGAGACTGTAGAACACCCCAATCTGTGAAACTTTGTTCCCAGTTGGAAATAGTAGCCGACTGGTGCAAAGGTGTGAAGTACACCAGTCTCAGGTCCGTTTGTCCCACCGTGTGAATCCCATTTCAGATAAGAGGCCAGCTGCGGTGTCTCAAGCTGTAAGGTGATGCTTTGTTTACACCAGTTTCTTACTGGCGTCACTTACTGGCCCCTGGAGAGCGCCACCAGGCGTTACTGGGTTGAACTCAGGGGAGCGTAACTCATCATCCATGAGAAACGTGACTGATCTTAACTAACCGTGGCCACCGGCCTCACCACTGGCACATGTGACACTCTGTTAAAAAACTGGCCTGGCAGTCCCGGTGTGATACGAAAAATGGTAATTGTCGCCCACTCTAAACACGCATGCGTCTGAACACGTTCTTCTGTTCATACTACTATTTTAATGTGATTTTAATGTAAATAAATGAAAAGAATAGTATTTAGACATGAGAATTACATGTCGTGATATGTCGTGATATGCTTGATTTCGGCAAATTGTTCACTCTCCAATCGTGGACTTCATCACTGCGCATGCTCGTGGGCGATAATTACCATTTTTCGCAGGGTAACCGTTTTTCGCATTACACCGGTCGTCCCCGGTACTATGAAAATTATGATTGCCAGCACAGAGTGCAGCAGAACGTAGTGCACCGTAGTTCACCGGGCTGTGATACCGGGACGAACCGGGGGCTTCTGGTTAGCACTACGACCTATGGGAATCTGTGCTAGACTACCTCTACGTTGTAAACAGGGATATACATTCAACTTCCAACACTCGCAGTGAGAGCATGAGTTCAATAAGATGCATGTTAACCCCCAGAGAAGGTGAACAACTGTAAACTTTTGTTAACATGTATTTGTGACGAACTAAATTCCATACCATATGTATATATATAGGCATACAGTGCCGCTGGGGGCGCACAGGAAGCCCACCAGCAGAAAAAAACCCTGAGACGCCGCTCGGACACTGTCGGGACAACTGCGATGCACTGGAGGCACCCCTCTCATAAGATCTCACACTCTCTAAGTGGTATTCTGTACTCTCACTACGCTCTATGGGAGAGGAATTCTTAACGAACTAGGCTTATAGCCTTGAGAATCCACTGGCCTGCCTTCCGTGCTAAAGACGTACATCAATGCAACCCAAAGATTCCTATAATCTCAAAGATGCCACCTAGCGGGAATACTGTGTGCCAGTGGATTCCCAAGGCTCTAAGCCTAGTTCGTTAAGAATTCTTCTCCCATAGAGCGTAGTGAGAACCTTGTACAGAATACCACTTAGAGAGTGGGAGATCTTATGAGAGGGGTGCACCAGCAGGCCGGCCAGGGATGGGGATTTGTCTGTTATCGCCCTCTCTGTATTGGGGTGTGCCGGCTGACCAGTGGGCCGGAACTGACCCACTCCACCCCAGTTACTATCATGCTACGGTATAGCACACCTGGGTAGGCCACAACCTACCAGCTCAATTAGAACTGTGTCTACCGAAAGTAAAAGAAATACGGGGTTTGGCGCACCGAGAAACTGATAAACGTAGTATAAGCAGGCGGAGTCTGTAATCTCCACCTCCGGCTGTGATAATAGCACACACAGGTCGACATGCTACATACAGCCATCCCTGAACACATCACAGTGACCATTGATTTCCATTCGCTGAACACGGTCTGGGTACAGGTGTATACAGGTGTGTTTGGTTTGCCGATCCCTCCACGTGTCGGTGTGTGTGTGGAGGTTGAGGTTTGATTTGTGTGAGTATGTCGGTTTGTATCTGAATGTACGGTACCATGTTATATAAGCACACCTTTATGAAATGTCTATGTATATGTCATGTATATCAGAGTGCCTGTGTGTGTGTGTGCGAATGTAATCTGTGTATGTGTATGTAGGTAAATATGTGCAGACCATATGCATTTAAAACAGGAAAAGAAGCTTCATTGCAAAAGTGTACGACAGCAGTCGCCCACAAAAACAGATTTGGCTTTTTCCATACACTGAATGGATATCTGTAAAGTATCTGAGATTCTGGTGACAAAATCCCTTTAATAATAATGATATAACCCGGGCAATAGCTGGACACTGAGCTCCTTCATTTTTATCATCCATCGTATACAAAGACCGCATTGAAAATGTATGGGAACTCAGTAAACCACGACTCATTATTTAAAACCTGTCAGATACCATAACTGTGGTATACGGAGTCAAACCTGTGGTTTACGGCCTCAAAGCCATGGTATACGGGTAAACAGTCCCGTTGTGCTACAAAGCAAAGAACTGGTCCTTATTGTTATATCCTTTAATATATGGCATTTCCTGAGTTTAATCTATTCGAAAGGATTGATGATTAATGCAACAAACGATGATCTTGTGGACAGGCGCTTCTGTAAACTACACGAGGTTGACGTCGTAGTACACTCGCTTTCGCTGGTGTATTACTACGCGTCAACCACTCGTGGTTCACGGCCGCCTATCCACAAACCACCGTTTATTGTCTGTGTATTCCATTTATCATGATGAGTAATTCCTGGCGACACCAAGTCAGATTGACAGCGGATCATCTGAAGATGGTTCTGGGAAAGTGGTAGCGCACTCCTGGGAAATCTCTGCAGACTTCCCTCGGGAAATCTTGCCAGGCCGACTGTCTTTATATCCCCTCCTACGCCGAACACCACAATCCCTTACCGCAGTGACACGAAGGTTAGAATGAGCTTCTTGCTGGACAGAATGTCTTGGGCGCTGTGCTCACATGAGTTATTGGTCAGCCGCAGCGAAACTATGAGATAGGGATGACAGACAAACAGGAAGCACAGCGATCTAGCTTAAGAACTCCTTTCTATTTGAAATGATCACGGATGATAGCTGTGAGCCAATCATGATACCGTACACCTAAACTTAATTGTGATTATCATTAGATATATTATTGCAGTTACTTTTTGAAACTGTTAAATACTTGAAGCAATTTCACACTAAGTATCCAAAGTTAAACTTATGGAAATCTGAAACTTATTGTAATCAATGTCGGTTCTTCTTCGATTGAAAAAGGCGAACCCTAGATGTTGTGACCCACAGGCTACTGACTGAGCTATGCCTCCGCTCTGCAAGAATCTAAAATATTCAATATAGGAAAGTTCTGTTAGAGTCAGAGTTCATTTCGCTATACCTATCACCTGCCCACAGGTTTCTGGGAACAGATGTCTTCCCATGTGTTCGGGAATGGCATCGTTTGCTCTTGGACACTATCGCTGGGCCAGGTCACTTCTCTCCCATTAACCCAAATGGAGGCATCTTTCATCCTCTACATGGGACTGCCTTCAGGCGTCAATCGCACTGATAGGGACATACATGTGCACTTCTATTATTACATGTGCCATAGAACAACAGATTGTCTCGCACACACATACTCCCCTTTGCCTCGCCGAATAAATATAAACCTCGAAGATTTAAATATAATTCATACTTACTTTAGATGCCAACACCTACTCTCAAGGGCTACACAGGCTGCTCTATTTGCCATTGGGGTATGAGTAAAGGGAGGAGCCTCAAAATGGACGATTAGTGTAAGGTCACAGAGTGCAATTCGGGTGGGGCGGACTCCTACCGACATTATTCTATTAGTGGAATAGAAGGGTGAATTGCTGTCTTAACACAGCAGTTTTTCAGGGCTGCTAGGTGTAGAATAGGTCGATTTCAAATGCTCCCACAATGAAAAAGAAACATCAGTTACTACCAGCAGCTGCTGCTTACAAAAACTATAAAAGTTACCCCACAATCATTACCACCACCCCAGTACATAAACCGACACGTATGCCCTCCAGCGGCCAACCCACACACTACGCCTCCTGGTGGTTAGCGGACCGGAAGTAGGGCAAACTACCGGAAGTGGGTCAGGAATTACCCTGGGATTGCTGGTGCTCCGGAGAACGGTGTTGGGGCCATTGGGAAAGCGTGCTGCACCCCAGGGGTAAAGGGGGAAACCCCTGTGTCCTGGGTGGAATGTAGTGGTAACCTCCTGGTTGATGTTAGCCTCCTGGGGCCAATATACGGATGAATGAACTGCCTGTAGACGGACACCTTGTCTCTGCAAGCGCCTGCTTCTGGCCAATGGCAGCAATGCTGGGAGATTATGCAGTTCCTACTCTTGAAGGCACTTTCCCATGTTCTTGGATTTTTTGTGTGTGTATTTGGAATAAAATTGCCATTATCAATTTGTTAAGCTATGAAGATTTCTTGGTAAGAATTTGGTCTTCGAGAACCTAAATAGAACAGAGTTATTTGGTTCAGGATGGATATTCATGGACAAGTCAGATACTCAACTACACCAATTCACAACAGAGTGAAGACAGAGGTGGTGGTCAATCTATGCTCTCATCACTGTTGTGTCATATACTGCACAACAACATTTAGGTGGCCAAACTTGAGTATTTGTACTGGCATTTGGTCTAGATGGCAATGTCTCGTCCAACGAATAGAAATTCATTCCGTCTATAACCAATCTTTTAATTCTGCAATTCTAAATAGTGCCAACCTGCCTATTTGGACCAAAGGCAGTCTGATTGTTTATTTATGATCTTCATTTGTGGAACAGTCGAGAGAGGTACATGGGTTAGATAGGCGAAGAGAGAAAAAGAGACATCAAAGAAAGATGTGTTTCCCTATGCCAAACTAATAAGACTAAAAATAAAGCTAAAAACTAATCATATATGGTAAAACCATAAGATTTCCATATCACCACCTAGCTGTATCGATACAGCTAATAGTGGGAATAGAGGGAAACTATATTCCGGTGAAAGGAAGTCAAAGTTACGAGGTAAGGCTTGGAAAAATTACTGCCCAAGGCCCTGGCCGCGGGCAGTAATTTTTCCAAGCCTTACCGAGTAATTTTGACTTCCTTTCACTGGTACTTGGTTTCCCTATTCCTATATACCTTCAAATGTGGTTTAATAAGAGACAATCTGATTGGTCTAAATGTCAACCTTGGGTAGTATACGGCAACCTTGGGTAGTATACCAACCTTGGGTAGTATCAGATAGTTACTCCACCCCCCAGAGCGTGGTGTAAGCATAGAGTGTACAGCCATAGGTATATAGGAATATGACTAGGACGATGTGATACAAGATTCAACATGGATCTTCAATGGACTACCTGGTGGTCTCTTGTCAGGCAAAAAAAACGTCTAGGGACAAGTATCTGAAAACACTTGAAAATCATTGGAGAAATCCATGATTGAAAAGACTTCAAACAATACGCATGTAATATTTTCTGGGTGTGACTTTGGTCGGTAATAGTACCAGGAGTGTGATACTTTCTCGGTGTGATATCGATTGGTAATAGTATGTAACATGTTAAATACTTTGTGATTTGAAACGAGGAGGACTTACAGGATGATACCCCACACTCTCCATGATTGATTATTTTCACATGTGATTAAACTGCCCTCATGGTCCATATGATGCAATTGGACATGGCAACACATCCCACAACTGGGTAAAATGGCCGGCTTCTCCACAGGGAAGGTGGCGTGTCCAAAAGGATTCTGGGATTGCGGGTGATGAAATAGCCGCGGGAGAAGGGAAGGTGCCTTACCTCATGCAAATCCGCCATCTTTAACAAAGTCACGTGACTCATTCCTGTCGGCGAACCCGGATGTACAGTTCACGTATTTTTCCGCCACCACTGAGCACATGTATATCAAGCAGTGAAAAACTGGATGTCGCCTCATGAATAATTAACACTGTTAACTTTATATTTGTGGCCATAACATTCAAGTTGTAAAACGTTACGAAACGGACCCGTGTACAATCCAAGTCCGTGGTTGTAGGCTTGTGTATAGGAGTTGTGTACATGCAGGAAAAGGAAAACTGGTTGAGTGTTGATATAAACGCTAAAGGCTAGTATTGTTTTAACTCTTTCAGTCCTGAAGGGCCTAAAGATCCCTTGAGGCATTGCCTTGTAGGGCCTGAAGATGCCTTCATGCCTTTTTGACGTGTTATTTCGAATAAGAAATAAGTGCAAATTTGAATGAGACATTGTTTATCTAATTTCATTATTTTTGTACTAGATCGAGAAAGAAATACTACTGTTATAGTTCACTGTGTGTTAGAATATTACAAACAAAGAAACCCTGAATCCCATCATCATTCTTGTAAAATATGTGACGTCAATGTTCAGGACTGGGATGTTTCAAAATCATGCTCGGGAATAAGAAAGAAATTGATGAATGTTTTATCTGTGTCCTCGTTCGCCGGAGCACTCCAAACTTGATGGTGAACAGATACTTAGATCAAGTACAAATATGTTTCTGATTTTTTCTTTGCCTGGAAATATTTATCTGTTTATCATCCGTTGAGTATAAATTACCGTACTCACAAGCTTGTTGCGAACGAGTTCGTAATGTTAAGCCAATGGTCGTTTATACCAGGCTAAGATAAAAGTATGTGATGCGACTGCCAGGATGCAGGACTAAATAAGTAAACTCCGAACGTTAGATAGTCTCAGAGTTTCAGTATCAAAGGTTCACTGACCGAGGTAAACTGAAGGATTATGTATCCATTATCAGGTAACGTAGGCACAGTTCAGTTCCAAGATCCAGGTAGCCAGAGGTTTAACTTACGCAACACACACCGTTCGGAGAAGGAATATTACACCGCTCGGAAGCACCTTGGTGCATTTCTTCATGGACTTAATCTATTTCTGTCTTTAATCGAACATCAGACAGATGGAGAAGATGTTGGCCATCATTTAGAAGGACGGATTATTTTTTCCTCCTGCTTTTTGTTTTGGCAACGATTACTCTCAGCTTCTCATTGGCATTTCTGTTGAGTCAGAATAATTGTTTCCCTTTATTGTATTGCTGTCATCCTCATCCAGCTCGTAAGATTAGTTTTCTCTTAATTCGGATGTCCCATCTTTGTAAGCAAATATATTTTAATGGCAGAAACCATGGAATAGTGTCCAGTGACAACGATGCCCTTCACATAAATTACATTTTTGTTTCCAAAAGTGACTGTTATGACACAACTGTGTGTCAATTAAAAAAAATGTCGACTTGAAATGACATCGAAATATTGGGTCTCTTCTAATTCCATTTTCACATGTGATAAAAATGTAGCAACTACTGATACAGTAACTGCCCTATTTAAAGCAATAGAAGGATGTGTATGATATGGTAAATGATTGT
Source organism: Alentia gelatinosa (assembly GCA_950022655.1). Lineage (NCBI taxonomy): Eukaryota > Metazoa > Annelida > Polychaeta > Phyllodocida > Polynoidae > Alentia > Alentia gelatinosa. The sequence continues at coordinate 53,886,509 of OX465588.1, read as the reverse complement.
GATGAGGCCTCTATTCATAGGGAAAGAGAGAAAGTGGTGGCCCACCTCCTACTTGTAATTATACATCAGATTCAATATGCTTCCTCATTATAATTCGTACTAATCAATAAACTGAGCTAATACAATTAATCACTCGCCAAGTCAATGAACTTAACCAAATACATTGATTACCCAGCATTCAATAAAATCATTTCATGCAGTCAGATGATTACATAAACTAATTATTTACTGAGCTGCCTACATCAGGATTCCCCTATGAATTACTGTGCTAAATGTCAAATAATCCATAATTGAAATTTGAGGGATATTTTTCTGCTATCTGCCAGTGACTGAATGTTTCTGACCCATACCGACGGAAGGCACTGAATGTCCAATGTCCCCATGAATCCTGTCGTCATCCTTTACACATAGTCTAATTTTATACAAAACAGGAGAACAAAATATAGTTTTGGCCAACGGGTATTTTTGCAAATAATTCACTTAGTCACCCGACTAAACTTGTTTTACATCTGATCCAATTCCCAGCGTATCTAGTAGATTTGACTTTTGTATTGTCGCTCTTAATGAATTGTGCACCTTACCTTAACAAGTTACCCCCTCGACTCCCACCACCTTTCACACTTGCCACACCTCACACAACCCTTCTCACGCTCACCTCACCTGACACCACCCGAGACACACTCCCCACACCTCACACTACCCTCTACACATTGGCGACACCTCACACAACCCTTATCACGCTCACCTCACCTCACACCACCACACACACATGTAGCACACCTCACACCACCCTTTACTCAATCAGCATACCTGCCACTACCTTTCACATACACTCATCACAGCTCACACCACCCGTCAGCACACTTCTCAACACTCTTCACTCACACTCACCATATCTCACCCCCCATCACACATCACACCACACACACCCACAACACACTACACACCTCCAACACAGATACACTAGCCATACCTTGCACCATCCTTCACACATACACCACACCTCACAGCACCCTTCATACAAACTCACAGCACCCTTCATAAAGCCTCACCAGACCTCACACCACCCTTCACACACTAACCACACCTCATACCACCCTTACATTAACCACATCTCACACTACCCTCCACACACTCACCACACCTCACACCTCCCTTTACACTTCACACATACTATCATGGTAGCATATGGCAGGTTCCACAGTCTTTTCATTGAGAAGTCGATCTCTCTAAGCTGTTTAAATTCCAAATAAATGGCATTAAACTGATGTACTTCTACCCAATTTCATGCACACCTTACCCACTAGGAGTCACTCTTTCCTCTATGCTTGAGCATAAATATCCTAATATTAAAGAAAACAACATGTGAGAAGCTATGAGAGCGGCGTCCCGGCAGCTGTGTCGCCTGCTTCCGTGTCAACCTCATCTCGGAAATTCGATCTCGCCGTGATATGACCCTGGCTGTTGCTACGGCACACAACACCATCAACCAGCAACCTTACACTGCCAGGTCCGGTGTGGCCTCACGTCGTCGGGCTCCGGTATTCAGCGGTGTCCATGAGTCGTCAATGGGCGGCGAGCTATAAACAGAAACCAAGCAAACTCGCCATTTGTTGACAGAGCATTACATGGCCTCCAATCCACTCACCAAGGGCAGAGGCTGGTCACCCACGGATGGACACCAGTCTGTCTATTTGTGAATGTGTCTCTCTGTGGGGCTGTCACGTAGGTATTAGATGATACCCGGGTGATATACTTTACTTCAAATACATAATGAATTGGAGAGAAGTAACTATTTTTTTGTTTTTCTCATCATATCTGAGATAGGAGATATGGTAATTGGTAGGCAGGGCCTAAACTGTAGCCATTTTAATTCAGGGATATCAGTTTTCCTTGTTTCCACGGAAATCCGGGTTTCCATTTTTAAGATATGAAATTCCTTTTTCCTGTGTAAAATGAATATAACTTCTAAATTACCCATATCAGTAACAACCTTCATTCCCCTCTGAACCTACACAGACTGACTCGGGTAATGATACAAATCTTTCCTTCGATTCCTTGATTGCTTGTTGAATTCAAATTAAATGAGAACTAGGAATTGAAACTTATGATTATCACCAATGTTTTTGTAATCTGTAAAGACAGGACACTCTCCTCCTCACCACCTCATCGGAGTCGGGCCTCGGGGCATTTGTTCCCTCGCTCTACCCGGGAACTCTCCGGGAACTCTCCTAAGGCCCCTCACGTACACTTAAAACTTTGTCTGACTTTTCGAGTAATAGATATTCTCTCAAGCCAATTTTCCTTGTTGGGTTAATTAGGCACAAGTTGGGCATCAGTATCCAATATTGACTGCTGCAGCATGTTGGCGAACTGTTGAATATGCATGGCATGTAGGGGTAGAACACTAATTACCTTACCTTCACATTCTCGGTTTGCACACACTTACCAAACTGTGTCAGCCTCTCCAGAGTGAGTGTCCACCAGCTGTCTGTATGTGACCAGTTCTCAGACACATTCACCTGTGCATCAATTCATGGGATTTCCATTCGCCATCTTCTGGTACAGTTAGGAAGTTGCCAACTGATTTCATACTATTTTTTAAGTTTTTTATTTCAAGCAGTCTTTATTTTTTTTAGATATATTTTTTTTTATAAGCAATTTTATTTGTTCTCTTGTATTAATACATCTAGATCTGTTAGTCAAGCACATCTATACTGTAAGTGTCATACAGGAAGTGATGAAATGCTGCCATCATAGGAAACAATTTTAAAAGCCATTCCTTTACTGCTTCTTTTTGGGTTTTTTTCCCCATTGTAATTAAATCTAGCCAGGTCCTTACTCTATGATTAGGCAAGTTGAAAATCTATCAAGTATCTGCCAAGTAGAAAAACAAAGTTGCCTACTAGTACAATGATACACTTTAGATTGAATGTGTACACCGAATGTGGTAGTATTGTTGACGCAGTATTTCATAGAGCTTGTAATCATATTGCTGCAAAGTACCTTACAACACAGGCTTGCGATTTTTTCTCGTAGTAATCTTGTAGCAAACACTAACCTTGTATAAATCTTCACTACTCAGAGAGGTCAACCATCTCAAATAGCCATAAGACTGAACATATGTACGACCATAAAATGTAAGATTAACAGCCAAATAGCCAACATTGGACATCTAGAGGTTACAAATGAAGAAAACATGTTCCCAAACAAGATATCGACCAATAACCTAAAGACATATCGATTTTTCGTTGATGAAATGGCTCGTAGTTTCTAAAGATGGTCGGTTGTAGTGTCAAACAAATTAGATATGCACCATTGCCTGACTTCATAATCCTGTAATCAGGGTACCTATTAGTAAACACAAGAAATATGATTATAACTGTCATCCATGAATGATAAAACTTAATGCTCGTTTTAGTAAAGAGGAAGAATAAGAATATAAGAGAGAAATTGATTTAGATGTGAGATTGATATGCTTCAACTAATGAAATATGAGAAAGCTTTCTGTTTATAACATATGTTCTGAGCATTGCTACAGAATATAAAGTGATAACAAAAAAGTTAAGTGAAGAGAATAAAACAAACCGCAATAGACTCCAGTAGCCCCTGTCCAAGATGTCCAATGTGTCCTCTAGTGACCTGAGGGCCGCCCAGACCATCCTATCTGACAACGTCTATTTCACTTCATCCCGTAATCCCTCACGGCCATTAGAGCACTTTAGCACCGCCCGTTCCTCAGTTTAGTGCGTTATTGATGGCGTCCTTGTTGACTCCTCCACTTGAGCACCTGACTCAGACAGGGTGGGAGGCTGGCTGCCGGTCTTATATTGTGATGCGGTGTCTTATCCACTGATTATACATACCACTCAAGGATTTCGTAACCATGTTATATATTCAGGGATCCAAGTTTTCCGACAATTTAGGGATTTCCTAATTTTCGAAATTTTGATGAGTATAACAGAAAATTCGATTGGAAAATGCTAGTCCAAATGCTTCATCTTCTTCATCTTTGTTCTGCCTTTCGTCCCTGTATATGTCAGTAAATAGCTCGACAATTGTCCAAGTTTGATCTTTTTTTTGATGGTTTATGAATTACATTTTTATAACCGATATGAAATAATATATTTTACAGATTGACCCAGCAGTGTTCTATAGAGAAAATTGAGCTTGGGGTTGTCAATCATGAATGCGCCTGACATAGCTATCGTTTATAGCTCCTCAATTGTTGCTATTACATATTTCCACAACTCCACTTGAAATACCACTAAAGCTAGACAAGCAATCAGAAGTTTAGGTTGAGTTTCTTCTCTAATACTTTAGGTATAGTGTGAATACTATAAATGCCTTTGAGATTTCAGACATACACTCTGGGTCTTGCCATTATCGTTCAAAACCAGATACATTTCACTGCAGTCAATGATATACTCTACATTAACGTACACCTTACAGCTAGCCGAGGAATCTATTTTGCGTAATATTTTCTTTCCTCTCAACTAGCGTATAATTCCAGGTTGAAAAAAAAACCGGACCTGAGACCCCGTGGTTGCAAGCGGTGGGTTCTGGATACTATAAGCCTCATTTATACACTCACATATAAGCCTAGGAATCTATGGTGAAATAGAGGTTCTGTTTTATAGGCTTTGGCATAGCTCGTCATTGCTTTGCTTGACCCTGTGACCTGCCAATAAATCCACCAAGTGCCCTATTCGCAAAAACTATGGACTGCACCGGAAGTCGTGTGACCCACCTTCCCGGACCAATCAGGGTGCCCCTCCATCCAACAGGTGGTGCCACCATCCAGGACAGTGTCCTTCCACACGCGGTCCGTCTTCATTAAGCCACTTCCGGTACGCGACCGGAAGTGGCCCGCCGGAAGACGCTGCTTTAGCATTATGAACCCGGGGAACGTGATGTTGTCATGGTGACTAGTGACCGGTGGTCAGTGGGTTAGTTGCCAGGGAAGGGGCCACGACTACCCAGAGATTCTTCATTTTCCATATTGGTAGGCAGGAGGCAATGTGATGATTTCTTATCACTGATCGGGTGGTTAAAGACAAATCGGGCAATTTGGCTTGGAAATTAAAACCCATGTCAGTATCCTGAACATTGAAAATGATGACATCAAAGTCTTGTAGAGCACATATCGAACTTAAAACTCGAGCATCACCAGGTTAGTTTTTGATTTAGAGACGAATACATGATAATACTATAATAGAATATACATCAATTCCCAAAAGTTGTTTTTCACCATGTCACCGAAACCAATCATGTCATCAAAACCCGTCATTTTCCTAAAACTTTCACAGAATATAGGGAATGTATGGTACTATATATTTAAGGTTTTAAAATAAAAGGTCACCGTCCTTGTTTTTGAGAGAATTGAAGAAATCTATATCATTCAGTAGATTTCCTATATAAATCAGTCATTTGTAAATTGACCTAATTTACCTATTGGGTTAGGTCCACTTCGATAATATGTTATACTTCCCTCATTTGGTATTTTAGTCAAAGGAATCGGTTTGAAGTGATAATTGTCAGTATTTCAAAATCACCAGGTGGCGTTAACTCAGAGCTGTGACTCAAATATTGGCTGTCTTAAATGCATGGTAATCTTGTATCGCCGACATGTAACGGGCGTATTCCTACAGCTAAAGGGTGCTATAAAATTTAATTATCTATTATCTTAGATGTTATGCTATTTGTTTTATATTCATTCAAATTCAGAGAATGATTATTCATCACAAGTTGAGATTAGGAAAAATACAGTCTAAAATACTGTAGATATAGACAAGTTTAGATTTGGTTAGGACTCTGTAGATGTATCTGAGTATACAGAAATGTGATCAAACAGCGTAGATATAGATACAGGGTATACAATTATCATACACCTATGGTCGAGCGCACCTCAGTTACTTGTTTCCTCACCCAGGGTATCTCATAGCTTAGATCGTGACAAGCGAGAAAAAAACCTACAAGTTGCAGTTACTCTGTAAGGGTGTATTTATAACCATGTCAAAGTAACGAAGAAACCAACAGGTTTTGGTCAAAGTCGTCGTTCTCCACTTATTTGATACGGGTTTATTTGAACGAGGCGACAGCCGAGTGAATATCACGTAGCGTTCAAACGCGTTCCCAATGTTAATATTTAGAATTTCTTCGTTCCATTGGGTTCGGGTTAGAAAAAAAAATTGGGAGGAGAAGGTTCACTACAGCTAAGCCTCATTCACCTACAGAGTTCCCAATGTTAAGCCTACGGGACAAAAATACCAGGAGTGAGATAATGTGTTGGAGGCAGTGGGTGCCCGGCTTTAGTCTTCACATAAACACGTGGCAGTAGTACATCTCTAAAATAATCCAGACTAACATGCCCACCGCCATACCTCCTGTCATTCTGCACATCCCTCTGAGTGAGATGCCAATTCTGTTAGCAACCCCGTGCCAACCTCCTGGTAGCAATACCAGATCGCTAGCAGTTGAGGCGACTGTGGCAGCCTAAGCCCAGTTTACATTAGACGATTATAGGTGGTTATTCTTGAATTTTGCACCACCTAACGACTTTCAACTGTCAATTGCTAAACACCGGTAAATATAACTTATTCCAAAACCAATAAATGTATACAGTGACTATCAAACAATGGTTTGGTGTTTGTACATGCTCACCTGAGAAAACATAGCTTTACAGAAAGGGATATGGTTTCAATTTTCTTTCCTGATATGAAAATGGCAATAACCTTTTACTCACGGATTGAACCCGCTCAGATATACTATCCTCTACTGGGCTTACCTCATTGTATTTATTGTATTAATAACATATTTGTATTGACGCAAACTGCCATGACGCTGTAAGAAAATCAGGCTGGAGAACATATGTATCCTATGGCTTAACTCCAGGGTAAATAAAAGCGTTAAAATCCCTCTCTGCCTCGTGTCGCTGCCAGCAGAGGTCGCCGCAGTTTCCACTGCTGGCTCGAGGTTCGCCCAGTCTAAAGCGGGATTCACACGATGTGATTCATGTACCTTACAGGGAGATTTTCTGAGACAAATCCTGCTGAGATTCTGTACTTGAACACAATCTATTCGTCTAAATTGTTTGGTTCCATTTTCCTGGGATATGTTTTTTCTCCTCCAATTGTTGGTGACATTTACCCCTAAAAAGGAACAGAATCTCATGAGATTTTGGAAACTGTGAGGTACATGAATCCCATTTTGTTGACGATTATTAGTTAGTTCTGTTCCTTTTAGCTATAATTTGGATCACTCAATAAATCAGTTACGATTTTAGGATAGTCATCAGTCTGCTGACACTTCTAGTAATATATCATCTAAGTAGCTCACCACATAATAATTCTAGATTTAGTTCTTTAACCTCCTGATTGAATTTCGCTCTATGTGTTTTACATTGAGTTTGTTCGGGAATTTTGTTCCAGATTTGCTACCCGTAGTATAGCGGGGATCTTCTGTATAGATCCGTATTCGGCCGTTTTAGTTAGATTTTGACCTTGCTCATATTACGTGTGATTGCCCGTTCCGTGCCTGTAATTGGATGTACCTTGGTATGCCCAGTCGGCGACTAGTGGTACCAAATATCAAACATGTTTCATATTGAAAATGCTTGCGACTGGGCATACCAGTCGTAGACTAGCGTGAGGCGTTCAGTTCATGCTGTGTGTTTTTCAGCCCTAGGCGATCAAATGTAACTCCAGTCTGAGACTGGGCGTACCTGGATACCTCCAGTCGCACAGTATGTAATGAACTCACCAAAATGCCCTTATAGATTTTAAATTTGTTTGAAATCAAAATCTCTTGGGATTCTGTACCTCTTTAAGGGTGATTGTCGCACACCGATAAAACGGCCTCTCAGAACCAATAATCAGAAGAACTATGAAATAATAGCTCACATGCATGCCATTTTATGTAGGCCATCCGTGAAATACCCTCGTCTCTCGCTCGGTGTGTCCCCGGCTTAAGATCAGGAAATAATAGCTCACATACTCGCTATATTTGCCGGCGACTCTGGAGATCGCTGCCGTTTTTCGCTTGGTGTGTTCCCGGATTACCCCATGCTGGAAATAAGTGCGTACATCGAAAAATATGACGGGGGAGGTATGATCGGAAGTGTTGGCATGTTAGTGTCTTAGAAAGCCCGTTTCCATTGGCCGATTATTCTGCACGGATCTACAGTCGGGAACCACCGCTAGAATTTAGGGGTACACCGACGCCCGATCGGTGAATGGAAACGAGACCTGCAGAGAATGCTCACCAATTTATTTCGCATAGACTATGTAACCAGACCACTATCGACGAACTTTCTAACAGAATATCTGCGTTTATCTGAAAAATACTGTAGAAAATATGCATACACTGCACCCTCCCTGACAGATTGATACTGACATAAAGTGGCACTCAAAAATAGATTGGTAGTATGAACAAGTACACCTTTTTTTTTGTTGAAAAGTTTTTATTTCCTGATATCGAATACATGATTCATTCTTCCTGTTAAGAAATATTATACAAAGCACTAATGCACAAACAACTTGGATAAACAATTTACATAACAATCCAGTACAGAGACCATACCAGGTGACAGACAGGCGCAGTATGTATGCTACATACAGTAATTAGTTTCTGACTTAATCTTCCCACTGAGAGGTAACTATTTACAATTCTAGAACTGTTCTCAATATATAACCGGTGTCCTGTCTTGGTAGTAGTACAATTATGATGAAATTGCGGGTCTAAAAACGCACACACTGCCAAATACACCTCGACTGCTGCTCAATTTAGTTTGATAATAGACTCATTTGGAGTCGAAAATTCTCCACCGTTTTCGTCGACCAATGATTCTGTTGGACCTTGGGTGACTGTGTGTGACAGAACCACAAAGGACCAGGCAGAATCTGACTACTGACGTCAACCAGGAGTCTAGCTGAAGTGGTGTTCCCACTGGCCAATTATTGCCACCAATAAATGAAATACCAGTCAACGGAACAAAGACATGCCATCATATTTCTATACCAACAATGATGAGATTTTTTTACATCACTGACTGACAAAGACATCTGACTTATGAAATCAACGTGGTGGGATTTCTGTTAATGAATAACATCTGTTCAATTATTGCTCAGTGAAAATTTATCACACACTTACCATTTCTGATAGGTTATATTTAACTTCTATGGTTAATTGTACTAACCGATTTGTGCATGCAATTACAATAACCGTATACAGTTTTCATCGGAAACTTGACTAGTTCCAATCTTATTTGTGACTGACAGCACTCCAGTATATTGCTCATCAGTCTGCTGATACTTCTAGTAATATATATCATCTAAGTAGCTCACCACATAATAATTCTAGATTTAGTTCTTTAACCTCCTGATTGAATTTCGCTCTATGTGTTTTACATTGAGTTTGTTCGGGAATTTTGTTCCAGATTTGCTACCCGTGGTATAGCGGGGATCTTCTGTATAGATCCGTATTCGGCCGTTTTAGTTAGATTTTGACCTTGCTCATATTACGTGTGATTGCCCGTTCCGTGCCTGTAATTGGATGTACCTTGGTATGCCCAGTCGGCGACTAGTGGTACCAAATATCAAACATGTTTCATATTGAAAATGCTTGCGACTGGGCATACCAGTCGTAGACTAGCGTGAGGCGTTCAGTTCATGCTGTGTGTTTTTCAGCCCTAGGCGATCAAATGTAACTCCAGTCTGAGACTGGGCGTACCTGGATACCTCCAGTCGCACAGTATGTAATGAACTCACCAAAATGCCCTTATAGATTTTAAATTTGTTTGAAATCAAAATCTCTTGGGATTCTGCACCTATTTAAGGGTGATTGTCGCCCACCGATAATACGGCCTTTCGGAACCAATAATCAGGTGAAATATGAAATAATAGCTCACGTGCATTCCATTTTATATTGGCGATTCGTGAAATACCCTCGTCTCTCGCTCAGTGTGTCCCCGGCTTAAGATCAGGAAATAATAGCTCACATACTCGCTATATTTGCCGGCGACTCTGGAGATCGCTGCCGTTTTTCGCTTGGTGTGTTCCCGGATTACCCCATGCTGGAAATAAGTGCGTACATCGCAAAAATATGACGGGGAAGGTATGATCGGAAGTGTTGGCATGTCAGTGTCTTAGAAAGCCCGTTTCCATTGGCCGATTATTCTGCGCCGATCTGCCGTCGTGAACCACCGCTAGAATTTAGGGGTACACCGACGCCCGATCGGTGAATGGAAACGAGACCTGCAGAGAATGCTCACCAATTTATTTCGCATAGACTATGTAACAAGACCACTATCGACGAACTTTCTCACAGAATATCTGCGTTTATCTGAAAAATACTGTAGAAAATATGCATACACTGCACCCTCCCTGACAGAATGATACTGACATATAGTAGCACTCAAAAATCGATTGGTAGTATGAACAAGTACACCTTTTTTTTGTTGAAAAGTTTTTATTTCCTGATATCGAATACATGATTCATTCTTCCTGTTAAGAAATATTATACAAAGTACTAATACACAAACAACTTGGATAAACAATTTACATAACAATTCAGTACAAAGACCATACCAGGTGACAGACAGGCGCAGTATGTATGCTACATACAGTAATTAGTTTCTGACTTAATCTTCCCACTGAGAGGTAACTATTTACAATTCTGGAACTGTTCTCAATATATAACCGGTGTCCTGTCTTGGTAGTAGTACAATTATGATGAAATTGCGGGTCTAAAAACGCACACACTGCCAAATACACCTCAACTGCTGCTCAATTTAGTTTGATATAGACTCATTTGAACTCGACAATTCTCCGCCGTTTTCGTCGGCCAATGATTCTGTTGGACCTTGGGTGACTGTGTGTGACAGAACCACAAAGGACCAGGCAGAATCTGACTACTGACGTCAACAAAGAGTCTAGCTGAAGTGGTGTTCCCACTGGCCAATTATTGCCACCAATAAATGAAATACCAGTCGACGGAACAAAGACATGCCATCATATTTCTATACCAACAATGATGAGATTTTTTTACATCACTGACTGACAAAGACATCTGACTAATGAAATCAACGTGGTGGGATTTCTGTTAATGAATAACATCTGTTCAATTATTGCTCAGTGAAAATTTATCACACACTTACCATTTCTGATAGGTTATATTTAACTTCTATGGTTAATTGTACTAACCGATTTGTGCATGCAATTACAATAACCGTATACAGTTTTCATCGGAAACTTGACTAGTTCCAATCTTATTTGTGACTGACAGCACTCCAGTATATTGCTCTTTTATCCACCTACATTAACATTGTTATAAAATCTGACTGGCAAGCTGACTGGAACAAAGACGGTGAGAACAAACACTATAACATCCATTCAGATTTGGGTGGTAAAATGGACAATAGTCAAGTTACAAGATGAGAACAAGTTAAGTTGACCCGTTTGAGAGTTGGTCACACCAGACTGACACATGAGCACCTCCTGAAGGATGATGAAAGTCCATTATGTAGAGGTTTAAACAGATCTCTTACAGTCACGCATCTTGTGCTTCACTTGAAATGATAGACAACGGTCCAAAAGAATATTTAGGGAATTGCATCTAAATGTGAGATATTTTCACAAAACAAATGATAGTAAAAAGAAAAACTAGACTTCCTTGAAGAAACAAATATATTGGATGATTGACATAGGCTTTAATAAACTGAATAAACCTTGATAACTTAGTCATTTGGCATTAGAATATGTGTCTAGGATCCAATTTGAACATATAACTATCAATATCTAAAATTCGTCTTGGGCGCCACTGTGAATTGTTTGCTATGCCTTTAAATCATAGATAATCTATACCTTTTAAATACAGGTGTCTAAAGTCTGATAATTTAACTTTAAAGTTGATAATTATCTTGGTTTTAACTTGGAAAAGGATAAGCATATTACAGCCAAGATAAGCATATTACAGCCAATGTATTAATTAGTGTGTATGTAGTTTCAGTGTCACCTAAGGTATATCTAAATATCATTGAGGTGATATGCATGTATGACACATCAAATTGGAGCTGGAATACAATAGAATGTGATGCAATCGCTGTTATTTCTCTGGAACTATTACACGTGTATTACACGTGTACTTTGGTACACGGGTATCATGAATTTATCTCACCCCTGGTATTTTTTCTCCATAGACTCTCTCCATATCCAATGGGGGATTCACACGGCTTTGCCTCGTGAATTACTACGCGATTCAAACTCGATGGGATACAAGCTCTGACCCTAAACTTTCATAGGTTTCCTCCATAGTATTACACTCATAAACGCAGTGATCCAATGGTAAAGAATACGTTGCTAGGCGTGTGTTTGGCTTTAGGCATGGCGTAACTAAGCAGATAAGGCGTGACACTGGTCTGCAGAAAAAGGCCTATTGAAAGGTACTACCTTGTGGAAGTCTCGTTTCCCTTCTTAGAAGGGCCTGAGGCACGGTAAACTACCCCTACCTACCGACAGCTACTAATTTCCATTGCTGTTGGTAGAGAAGTCCATTAGGGTTTCACGTTTCCATTGACCAAAGATATGATGTCCGATTTCCTGTTTTTTTCAATTGGTAGTTACCTACAGATTTACCCACGGCAGAAACCAATGAACACTTTAGTTTGGCCTCTCGGAACAGTAGAGGGTGAACTCAAGTTAACCCACAGAAGGCAACTATCCTATATTCTGGGTTAATATCAGGACTATTGATTATCACACCATATAATGACAAAGTAATAGGCATGTTTATATAATACAGACGTCGAATCTATGAGGTGAGGTATAATGGAGAGTTTATATAATGGACACGCGCAGTGTAGATATAGAATAGTAGTATAGGAAAACATTGGATATTCTCAGGCCGTGTTCTAAGTATTCCATAAATTCATTCGCGTACTTCTTTGCCCAAATGACAAACATAAAGTAATTGTAAAATATAATCAGTTATATAAATGATAAACACAAAGCAAAGTAAGCTAGAAATATTAAGCGTTTTTCATATCAGTGTCTTTGAAAATTTCCAGCATTAAGTAAGCCGCTAAAACGTTCTCCTACGTCCTTGAATAATTAAATCATTTACCACTTTTTTTTTATTAAGACGGGTCGTTCTAGCAAGTGCGATACAGTAATAGGGAAAGACTATTTCTGTGCTGAGTACAGCCTTCTGCTGTAAACGTGGCGATCTCTGGAATGGCGGCTTGGTGCATCCCTGGCTTAAAAAGTCAACTCCCAACATACTATACTGCTTTATAAAGTCGACGAAACATCAAGGGAGAAACGCAGCGATTTTTGAAATCACAAACACAAAATAGCGTGCATGTAGGCCATTGTTATAAATTTCACCTGATTATTGCTTCTGAATGCTAAATAATCGTTGGGAGATATTACTATGAAATGACATCTCACATACGCGCCATTTTGTGTTGGCGATTCCGGAGATCGCTGCCGTTTCTCGTTTGGTGTGTTCCCGTCATCACATTCACATTGCCAGTGCCATCTGAATGTAATGAATTACAAGATTACCTGTATATCGGAAATGTGGATGCTGCCACGATATAATCAGTGGTATAGGTGTGACAAAGACTTTCCCGTGACCGGTTATATTAAGAATAATCATTTCCGGATATTGCTATTAGTCTGATTAAACATAGTCCACTCGAGAAAAATGCCATGCCGTATGTATACACGTACGGACAGTGGCGCCACAAATGGGCATAGCTGAAAATACTTGATAACCTTTATCAAGACAGTGTTGCATTTCTATACTTATCTACATATAATCATAATTATCAATTCTTTTCATATACTGCTGGATGTAATACAAATTCCCTAGTGTGCAACCGACAGGGTTCAAATTCTCTGTCGCCATCAGTTTGATAACTGGAGATGATGACATGCCTGCACTGACTTTTCCTTCTCACATGTCTCATAAGGACCTTGAGAAAAACGTAGGCACTCACTTTCGTAAGCTTGCCACTAGAGGATAACCTGACACTTTACACGAGAAAGCCTCTCTGAAAGGCCGCAGACGACAATGGTCTGAAAGCCAGTTCCCTCGCCGCCATGCTTCTACGTCCTGCCGGGTATCAGCGTGATGACGTCCATTGAAGCTTGTTCCCGAGAGACGGATGTGGCGCCACCTGGGTGTCAGCGCCGGAACTTGTAGTGCGAGTCTAAATTGCGGCCATTGTGAAGCGTCCCTTATAGTGCTTCTGTGTAACGGAAATTGTGACGTCATTAGGGGATTGAACCGGACGGCTTCACTTCCGGTGGACTCGAGGGTCAACTTCGCCCGTCTTGAAAGGAGCAAACTAACTATGGCTCTGAACAAGGTTGTTCTGACCTTCTGAAAGTGTTGCTAGTGTGTGTTATTAGAAACTACCTCTAGTTCTAAGAATCAGTTGGTATTGTTAGATCAATGTCCCTGAAGAATAGTTACAACATGAAAATGTTGTGTTAGACTATTCCAAAGAAAGATTTGATAAACTTTTTGAAAGAGATAAATCTCTTCGATTGATATATACCATTAGGGTCCCCTTGGACGTCAAAGCCCAAACTCCAACTCTTGAAAATTAAAAAAAGCCGTCCAGCTGGCTCAGAGCTACGATTATTGGCTCTTGTCTGTTCTGGTCCCGAATAGTTTGAAAAACAGGCCACGGTCGACGTGATCGCTTGAACGACTGCTGGTATGTGACTAGATCTCATCGCTCTGACTTGCAGAATGGGATAATTTATGCATAATTCTTTGTATGCCCGTACCATATTGGTCTGTCTTGTCACATGGCCAAATCCCCTTTGATTCGTCTATACCGTAGACAAAGAGAGGCGGGCAATTGTTTTACCCAATCCCTATCTTCTATCATAGGGGTTGCTCGGGCTTGGCAGGAAACCAGTCTGTTGGATATGCTCCCCCCCCCCCCCCCCCGCCGCGGTGTATATGTTTGGAAGTGGCCATATATGGCGCCAGGTGTCATCACTGTTGCATAATGAAAAAACGCTCCACCCCCAACGGAAGCCTCCACACCTCCAAGAGGAGGCGAGGAAGAAGATGGGGGAGAATGAAAAATGTCCCCCACCAAACCAGAGTATGCCCGATAGTGAAAAAACATGTTATTTTTTTAATATATATTTTTTTTCAGTACAAACAGTTCTAACACAGGTTAGGTCTTCCATTGTAGGTTAGGTAGGTATGTTAGAAGTTTTAAGAAAGATAACCCTCGACCATACAAGATCAAACCCGAATGGTCCTCAGTATCTTCGTCAGTCTCAGTCTATGATGATAGAATCAGTGAACACAGATCACTACTTTAATTTTGAGTATCTTTACCTTGGGGACGGGGATGTCAGACTTCAGTGAATTCCCTGAAATCATGGATCGTCATAAAACATCGAAACACCGTCCCCACTAAAAGCATCAATAGAACCTATGTATTCCAACACCATAGTGTTTCAGAAACCCTATAACTACCGGTATATGGCTTAGCTGTAAATGTGGTTATTATTACTTCCAAGATCTCTAGGGTTTTCCCTAACAAGCTGCAAATAGATAATGCATGGAATCCCTGAAGCCAATGAGCAGTTAAACATACTACTTTTAACTCAGTTGTCTACAGGAAATCACAGTTTTTGAGTTCCCAGTAAACTTGGTCATTGTAGTCTTTGGGGAGAAGAGAGAGGGGTCGTCGCAGCAAATGTCTTCAGGGAGTTTCCCCAGGGGCTGCTGAGATCCCTGGGAAACTGAGCAGCTCTATTTATGGTATGCTCCAGAGCCAGTACAAAATATTTCCTGACGTGGGATCTAATATTAGCCAACACAGAATTGATTAAGTCGATAAGTGAAAACAAGAATTTTCACCCAAGATTTTGAATACCTCGCATTTATAGTCATATATAACATTTAACAGAATTGGTTGATAAAAAATATACTCATGTGTGTTTTTTCTTTTTTTCTTTATTATTCCAGGCACAGATCTAGTTTCGTCTCTTCCATACGTTCCCATCAATCAGCAATCGTGACTGAGGAAGGAAGGAGAAGAGTGAGAGAAGACAGGAAGGGCATCAGCTACGGGCACAGCAAGAAGCGAGGGCGTTGACCAATCAGCGCCCACCTTACAAATCCAGCTCCATGCTGAGGGCGCCACCGTCGCCGACGACTCAAGATGACTGCGGCTACGTACGGCGTCTACAGCCGCAACTTCTCCTTGATCGGCAACTACACCAGCGACTATGGCAACGACACTGACGTCAGCGGAGCCTGGAACGTCAGCGGCGTCTCTAACGTCACGCGCGACGCACAGACAGACTTGCCGGTGTCATGGAGGCTGGCGCACCGCGCGTCTTCTTACGCGTTCGTCATCACCATGCTCAGCATCACCGTCGTCATGGCGACCATGTTCACTCTCTTCGGGCTCTTTATGAAAGCGGAGGCACACAAAAGTTCGGAGGATCATCATGGTGGCAATGGGAGCGGCGGCGGGGGAGGGCCCAGCATGTTCCACGTCGACATCACGGGGAATGACGACAACTTCATGAAAAGCATCGACATGGATGTAGAATGATGGGCGTCCCACTGGCTTCCGGTATGGTTGCCATGGGTACCGCGCTCGATAGTTTCTATGGGGCCATCCATAAAGTACGTACGCACTTTGGGGTGGTCAAAAATGTCGGAAATCGGGAGAGGGTGGGAAGGGGGTGTCACAAATTTCGGAATTTCTGCGTACTGTAAGGATGGCCACTATGGTGATGGTATTGGAGGTACGATCTTGGGCACTACACTGCGCCGCTCAAGGTTGTTATCGGCAAATGATATTTCTGTAGGTTGTTCGAGCGGTGCAGTGTGCTGAGGAACCTCCAAACATCCATGCGTAGTATGTTTGCTGGTATACAGATGCCTCATTGGTGTATATTGAGGAGCCAATTAATGTGATTACAGACAAATATACGGCCTACTCCATGTGAGGGGTCGTATAGAAGGTATGAGGCCATCCATAAAGTATATTCGCACCAAGGGGAGGGGGATCAAAAGCTACGGAAATTTTGCGTATGCTCCTTCTTTGTTCTATTGCGTACAAGATTGAGAGTGGGGGTGGGGCCAAAACCTTCGGAAATTTTGCGTACATACTTTAAGGATGGCCCCTATGTAATATAACATTGGAGGTCAGTGATTCAATGAGGCGTATTGAATATACATTTTCTATTCACATATTTAAAGTTGTATATTTTTGTGCTGAATTATCCCTTCATTAGGGAAATACACAATAACGCAGGATTGTTAATGAGAGGATGTTTATACGAAAGTTATGTGCCAAGAAGAGACAAGGGATTCCCTGTCTCGCAGGTGATTCAATCTTTTAAAGTTTTTTATTGGGTGGCGGTCAACTTCAAATCATTGAACGTTAAATCAACCAAACCAAAACAAAATTATTAAGACTCTTGGTTTACTAGTCACACTGAAAAACAACCATGGTGCTGTCGTCAAACCGTTTGATATAACTTTTGACAGCATTTCATAACAGCGTGGTAGAACTTAAACAAAAGTCATTATTGTACCTATTGTAACCGCGCTGTACTCTGTAGAGGTGTACATATGTATGTCTGCCTTTTTGACAATAGCATTCTATGTGTTGTCTCTCTTATGAGTGAATAGGATCTGTCAGTCATGTTTGGCGAATGGAACTTTCACCGCCCAAAGCTCTTGTTGGTTTGTCCTGTTAAACATTGTCTCCATTAACAAGACATGTTTCAGAATCATTGCTACTTGGCTTTAAACTGGTGTTCAAAATGTTTCTATCATCAATAGTTATTACTCCAGGGTTCAATTGATAAAAGAAACCAGTACGATGTGGATAAAGTGTACGTTCTACCAATGGTTTTTACTCTAGGTATTTTGACAGGATAGCTCAGTCATTGGCGGGTTGATCTGCGGATTGCAGGATCCAATCCAGTGTTCAAAGCTCAGCCATCCTGCTAACCTTCCTTCGTATGTCATTGCAATTTTTTCGCAAGCGGTGGGGAAAGAAGGTATATCAAGCTAAGCCACGTCTTTTCACACACTTCCTTCGTATGTCATCCTCATATCATAGATTCAATTTCACCACGATATGACCCCAGCTATTACTAAAGCATAAAACACCATTTACAAAGAGCCAGCCATAATCGCGTCATAAATGTTTACTACATAACATGGTGCTGTCACTGGGTGGGGTGGAATTGACCTTTTTCCACAGGGCGGTGTCGCACTTTCTTGTAGCAATTCCTGCAGCCACATAAATACCTGGCAATGTATTCTTTAGCATGACTGAGTGTATGAGAGTGATACGTGTATGATATCTATTCCGATCACCCCCAGAGAGATAACAGTGATTGCATCGTATCCTGTGTTATTCCAGCGCCAATTTGGTAGGCCAAACATGTATATCGCCACAGTAATGGTTAAGGCAACACTTATACAATGAACATGGGCGGTAGATATACACTGGCACAGGCATGGCCAACAGAGGCTTATTTTCCTGTTTAGAAAAACCAAAACAATTATCAACTTTTAAGTTTAGACGGCCGAGACTTATTGTTGCAATGCTTTTGTTTGTCCTTTCATTTGGGAAACAATAGCCTTGCGCTTATACCCTCCATACACACTCTAGGTGCTTGAATTTACTTAGCCATGAAGCCAGACTGAGTGGAATTTAAATTCATGTATTGTGAAATTTATCTGTCATGGTGGTGTTACAATTCCTTGTGTGACAGTGACACTGGTCCACAGACTGCCTCCGCTGTGACAGTGACAACTGAGACTCCACATGGAAGTGTGCACTACACCATTATAGTAATTTTAACATCTACTTGTGAAAGGAATCATTGAGGATGAACTCATTCTTAAATCATTCAAAAGGTTAACCAGAGTGGACAATTTGAGACTGAATTGGTCCCTCGGCAAGGGAAATATTTGAAAGAGATTACCGCAAGTTTGACGCGTTTTAATCAGTAATTCAACTATCCATTCCTTTCTGTGGAGTACATTCCCACTGGGTAGATGATATTTACGTGCTCCTATTTTTATATCCTCTCCATAAAACCTAGCGATTAATGGACGATCTGGTGTTTTACTCTAGAATTATCAAAAATGCTGTCACTAGGTTCATCTATATTACTCAGCTGAAGCAGATAGATACTGCTGTTAGTATCTATGTTATTCGCATCTTGTTACTGGATATTTATGTTTAAAACAAGTCATATTGTAAGAATATCTGCTCATTGTTGTTTGAGTGGAAACTCTTGATTTTCTTGAATAGCAAAAGAGGCGGCCAAGGGAATTAAAATTCAGATCCTGATTTTGATTATTCATCAATGATATATAATTCAATTTAGCGTAGAGCATTCTGATATATTGGCTTATTTAAAGGTCACCTCAGCAATCAATGATATAAAGAACGTTTGTGGAGCCCCTGGCCTCCATCAAAATCTGGAATCAGGTCATTTGGTAGCTCTAAACTCAGGGACCATTCTCTGTCTACGGAAAATCAATGCACGCCTGGCGCCGGAAGTAAAGGGGAGGGGTGGGACAGGTGGAAGGGTAGTCACCCCCAGACACCAAGGTCAACAGTGGACTATCCCAGAAACATCCATATATATATATATACCATCACTTAATGGCTGATGGTTCTTATCTGGTGATACTCCCATTTAAATACAGGAAAGAAGATACATATTTGTGAAACTCGAGTCCCTAGCCATAGTTCCTCAGTAAGTACTATAGAGGAAACCTATGAAAGTTTAGGGTCAGAGCTCGTATCGCATTGAGTTTGAATCACGTAGCAATTCACAAGACAAAGCCGCATGAATTACGTAGCGATTCGAACTTGACCCTAAACTAGAATAGGTTTCTGAATTTATCTCACCCTTCACATTGACTAATGGGCTATCCTTTGTAACATAATCCCCCATTGGATATTTTTCCTTAATACTCTATGGACGTTGGATACGAGTCCCCAATGTTAAGTCTATGGACCATAAATACCAGGGGTGAGATAAAAACTTATTGGCAGTGCATGCAGAGCCAGATATCCCACTTGTAAGACCCAATAGTCTCAGTTCATTAAATCCTATAGGAATGAATAACTAGAGTTTCTATCAAACATTGAGTCTCATAAAGTATTGGGGGCTGGTGGTGCACTGCTCGTACTGAATTAGTACTATTTCCCTTCGGTGTGAAAGGTGGTCTTGCAGTGAGAAGAGAATATATATCAATGGCTGGCAAAGTTTCACCAACGGAAAAAATGGAGTATTAACTTGTTCCAATAAAATAGTTCGCCCGATGATCCCTAGGCGGCCACTGCAGTTTGCTTGATCGATATGATTACATGTCACTTCCGGTAAGTCATAATGTTAATGAGGTGAAACACATTGTTTATTGTTTTGGAGTCCGTGTTATTTTGGTATGATGTTATTCAACTGAATTATAGCAAACTACATTGCCTATGATATTACCCTGTATGAAAAACTATATTTCCACAACATATTGCTCAAATCAAGCTTTCATTTTGGAAATTATAACTGGGGATATCATAAAGTTATTTATCTTTATCACTACGTGATCAATCTTGATTGAAAATATAGATAAATACAAAAGATAAATATGCATGAAAAGACTTCTCGGCTCAGGCTAAGTTGAAGGTCACCAAATTTTGTTCATCTTACTTTTGTTTCTGGTAGTATAGATATGATACAGATTTTGTACATACACAAGGACCTGTTGTTATAACTCTAAAGGTCTGTGTACATACACCATTTAGCATATGTGGAATGCAGAGTAACCGTGTAATATGGTTGTGATCTTTGTTTTTATAAAGACCTAAGTGATTCAAAGGGTATATAGTATGATCAAGACTTGTATTCATACTTACCATTGCCCACTTTGTTATAAGCATTTGGGACTTTCCAAAACTCTTTGTGTATTTTATCCATACTGAGGCCTGGGGTATTTCTATATAGGCAGCCGTTATACCAATTTCTGTTCCTGTGCTATACATTATAGGTAAATAGACAATATACACAGAAAGTAAAATTGTTCATTTAATATTCAATTAATGATCGCAAATTATGTTCCAATGGGATTGGTTGAAATGAAGGCACTGTAATTCAACTGCAAAGAATACTTTTTTTTCTGATTGAATTACGGAAATACATAACTAATAAACTCTGGAAGTTGTCCTCTCGTTCTAAATAGAGATTTTAAGTTTAAATGTTTCATTTCATTTGTGAGAGGCAAATCTTCCAGTGTTGAGGGGAATAGAAAGAGTACTAAACTAATCCATCGTGATAGCATGATGACGTTTGAACATCAGATGAACTAAGTTCAACCATTTATAAAGGCATTTCAGTGTGGTGTGAAAATCTAGCTGCTGCTGTTTTATCATATCTTCTCGGTATTGTTCGTGTCTGTCGAAATTCAAAGGATTCCAAAGATGAGTTTTAGACCGGACACCCACCAAAGGTGCATGAAAAAGGTACCATGGTCCCCATACACCCCGATATAGCTCACGACGCAACCAGCCTAATCAACCATATTTCTTTATATTTCCAGAAATGATGCATATTTATGATTGATATTTTACCTGTAGATATAAACCAATATTATATGATATTTCATGATAATATTTAATGAAAAGATGAGTTCCAAGTTAAAGTATGAAATGATCGATTTGAGACCTTTATCTATTATCAAATTTCACCATATTTGCAGAGCGGCATTATCATTGTATACATATTCTAGGTATTCTGAAAATCTCATAATTTTTCGTCAATCATTTCACATGATTTCCCATTCAAAGCGTCGCCGATTCACACAAATGTGGACCGACGCTCTATGATCATCGATACATGATCCATGGTCATAGACCCTCTATGATACAGGTTTTTTTAATCGTAGCCCGTCGGTGTGCATCGGTAAAGTTATCGTAGAAACCTGACCAACTGCCCCGATATGCACTACGATTTCACCACGATATGGATTTTGTATCTGGAGGTCAATATCGGCGTGTATCGGTGCGCGCCAGGAGCCCGGTGGACCCCCCCCCCCCCCCTTTAAGAGTTCAGAAAAGGGGACATAATGTTGTGCTGTGATTTATTGGTATTATTTCATGTGCCTGTCAGGTGGCGCCAGTGTGCCAAGGTAGGGGGACTGGTGTCTCACTGATGTAGTCTTGGATCCGTTTGATAATCTAGGATCATACATGTAGACCCTATCATGTATGCCATAAAGACCCAGGGACGATGTGGTTAAACTTTATTCAACACTTATGGATGACCCTATGGACGGCTAATACTGTCTTAGCGAACACACTCATATGTCTGAAATTACCAAAAGAGCCATCCATAAAGTATGCACGCAGAAAGGGTTGGGGGGTGGGGGACGGGTCAAAGATTTCGGAAATTTCGCTTATGCTCCTTCTTTGTTGTATTGCATACAAGATTGGGAGGGGGTAGGGGGTCAACGATTTTTTTAGAAACTCTGCATACATACTTTATGGATAGCGCCAAATGAGTTACAGAATAGGGTGTACTTGTACGATCCTAGATTACTAAACGGGCCCCTGTTTCTGATTCTCGGTCCTTCTCCAAGAAGCCACAAGGGTGTAACTCATTCACATTATTTTTTCCGTACACATTGAAATATTTGTGAAATTAGTCTTGAATTATGTCTTTTTTAAAGTCTGGTTTTGGGCAAATATGGTATGCCCTATAGTAAAGAATTGCCTAAAACTCTCGAAATGGTAAAGCAATGTGCATTGGTTTGAGAAAATCGCGTGTTTAATTTCATGAATAATGCAATCAATGTTTTTTTAAACTTCACTTGTATCTGCATATTCTCACAATTTGTAAATATGGCATTAACAAAGTACATCTGACACATTGTTCTATGCCTCTGGTTCCCAGGATTAACTTGGCAAAGGTGATAAATACAATCCATTTTATATCCACAGAGTTAATCTGGTTTGTGACATTTCCTGGAAGTGATTCCATGAATTTGTATCTGTACTATTTCATACCTCTATTAAACATTGCTTATGTATTCCATAGAAGATGTATTCCAGTGTCTTTTTCGATGGATATTGTCTCAGTCATATTCTGATACAAATCCCTCTGGAAGGGGAACCTCGAAAACTAGGAGTGATATTGTGTAGAACATATCTTATGGGACAGTTGATGTCCAAATCAGTCATGTGATTTTTCTATTCTTCATAAAGTAAAAATCCACCCATTCCCTAAACTTGGGCTTTGCACGTCATCTTTTCCTATTGAGAATATGTTGAAACGGTTTCTTTGAAATATAAGACACTGAGACTGAAATATAGTAAAGAAGAAACCAACAAGTGTGGGTCAAAGTCATCATTCTCCAAGACTTTGATGTGGAGCAATAGGAATAAAGCAAAGCCGAGTGAATATTGTGTAGCGTTCAAAAAAGTTGGAATACGGTGACTTTGACCTAAACGAGTCGCTTTCTGTATATCTAGGACGAAACTACCAAGGATGAGATGATACACTGTACAACTAACTCATGCTGTGTGTCACTGAAAATGATATTAGACCTCCCTGGAAATCAATAGCATCCACTTTGATTTCATACTTGAAATAGAGAGGAGGAGGGCAGTTACGCCCAGAAAATGTTCGTTCTATATCGCATTGTCAAAGGCACGACCTGACGATGCAAAGAGTGTCTTGTTATTGAGTAGGTTAGCCCAGTTAGCAGACTCATGGCATTCCCGGTTGCTGTTGTCCTTTTCATGACAGCTAAAACGGAATTACTATAAATGTATCCAGGGACACACCACGGGGTATTTAGTTGCATTGTATATTTCAGATTCAATAACGGGGGTTGAAATATTACCAAAATAAAAGGAAATTTATAATCGACTTAATTATGTACAGAATGTTTATATTCGTGTAGGTCCCTAGTGGACTGGTGTCTTCTGAGGAAAGTTGTATGGTGTATTTTGTGTGGCAACTCGTCGCTTTATTGTGTGTTGTGTGCATTAAAGTCGTAAGCTCATCTGTGATTGAAGACGAATACTGTACTCCCATGTAATATAATGGACACTAAACATATCAAAACAATTAGTGTGAGTAGATGGAAATGTCTTCCCTACCACGATGGTGGTGGGGCATTCGCAGATGGTATTTTTGTACATATCTGTACAACTTCTCAATGTTGTATCTGAGAGTGGAGTTTCTTATTGTGTCACATTGTACGTTTTCCGAATGTGCCCAGCATTGACATTTCGTACCTGGATATTTGATGATAGGCGGTTGTTGTCAACTGATGAATTTCTACATTCTGATGTGCAAATAAAAGTCCTTCTACAAATATTTTTGTTCAGAGTAATTATTCCTCAGTGGGAATGACACATGAAAGATATTTTTAAAGACATCTATTTGTATTTATAACTACCACATATAAAACGTTAGAATTTCTGTGATATCCGCTTGGAGACTCTCCCGCACATAGAGACATAGTGAACCAGACTTAGGCGTGGAGAGTGAGGAGCCACGAGAGTGGGATTCTGTGCAGTACTTAACTGAATCCTGCTTCTCTTTTTTGTGTTTCTCTACACAGATGTACTTCTATCCTTAAGATTTGTTTCTATCCGTACTAAAATCATACTTTAGAACTGCAGTTATTCAATTGCCTTGCCCCGTAATCAGCCACAAGAATAGTTCCGCTGGTTGCCTGCAAAATACCTGTGTCACGCAAAATAATAACCACAAGTTTACGATGGCAACGACGAAGTCGCTAGTTACCTACCACATATAAAACGTGTAGTTTCTGGTAGAATACGCTTGAAGTTGCTCCCGCACATAAAGACAGAGTGAACACGACCTATGTTTGGAGACTGAGGGCCCATGAGAGCGAGATTCTCATGCAGTACTTAACTGAATCCTGCTACAATTTTTTGTGTTTCTCTACACAGATGTACTTCTATTCTTAGGATTTGTTTCATTCCGTACTGAAATCATAATTTAGAATTGTAGTTTTCTGATTGCCTTGCCCCGTTGTGGTGCCAAAATTGGTTACCCTGCCATAAGTGGTAATTATCGCTCACTTTTGTCTTTGGCGCATGCGCGAACATGCGCACTCTTGCAGTCCCCAATTGGAGAGTGACAAATTCATCGGCCCTCGAACCACTAGTTTGTTACTCTCCAAGCAGAAATCCAGCGCTCTACTACCTGCGGCCGATAGCAAGCGATAGCGCCACGAAATATCTGCTGGGAGAGTGCTAGTTTGTACATGCGCACTAAGCAA
The DNA here is from genome assembly GCA_950022655.1 of Alentia gelatinosa. NCBI lineage: Eukaryota > Metazoa > Annelida > Polychaeta > Phyllodocida > Polynoidae > Alentia > Alentia gelatinosa. Next base: position 53,861,174 of record OX465588.1, on the reverse strand, counting down.
ATTTAGCCTAATATCTGTTCGGAGTTTTCCCGAATAGAATAGTCCGTGAAATCTAAGCGGTACAGGACGGGAAGAGACATGCTGGGATAGAGTGAGCGATAATTACCTCTTTTGGTAGGGTAACCAATTTTGGCACCACACCATGATCAGCCACGAGAATAATTCCGCTGGTTGCCGGCAAAATACCTGTGTCACGCGAAATAATAACCACGAGTTTACGATGGTTTCTCGTTCACCCGCCAGAGGGAACCACGGCAGTTATGAGTTGTTAGACTTTAGTACATCCCATTGTCGCCAGGGCCAGAGTGTGAAGCGCCCACGCGTAAGTGGGGCAGGTCGACAGGTATCCGAGCACAGACTCTCAAACGGGAAGAAGGTGGGGGTATGAATCGACGAAGTCACTAGTCTACTATATCTAAAAACTATGATTCTGGTAGAATCCGCTTGGAGTATCTCCCATACAGTGAACCAGACCTCGGCATGGAGACTGAAGGCCGACGAGAGTGAGATTCTTGTGCAGTACTCAACTGAGTCCTGCTACTCTTTTTTTGTGTTTCTCCACATAGATCTACTTCCATCCATAAACTGGAGCGGTGCAGTGTGGACCCTATCAAATAAGAGGCGGAATTGTTAGACTGTAGTCACAGAGTAGAGAGATATCTCTCTACTCTCTGTGGATCCCGTTAGTGCCAGGGCCAGGGCGCACAGGCTCTCAAACCGGATGAGGGGGGGGGGGGGGGGTAGGTGGTAGCCAAGTACAAATCGATGAAGTCGATAGTTGATTAAAAAAAAAACTCCATCAGTTTGGCTGGATTTATTGTGCGTTCAACATAGGTGAACTTTCACTGTCGCCGAAAGCGTTACCTTCTGAGTTTGTTCCATAATTACTCACTGACACTCTGCTGCTTTCTTTAAATATCAGAATCAGATATGGCAGATTTCCACTTTCTCCAAATCCTTGTTTTCATTTCCAGTTCAAAATATATATATATATTTTTATTTTCAAATTTTAATTAATTACCGAGCTATGGACCAATCAACAATCAACAATCAGATCACTTCCATTCCCTATAATTTATAGGGTGGATGACCTTCCAGATTGGGGTGGAAGATGGTAAAACTATTACTGTCTGAGATGACAGTGTGGCGGTTACTCCATCTCCAGAATGCCTCTCTATTTCAAATGGATTGGGATGGGTCGAGATGAACCATCTCGTCCCCTAAAAGTGATAACATCACATACCTTGACCTAGACAAACTAATTCAGATGCCTGAAGAGTCCAAACCGGATGAAACCTTGAAAACTATTCCCCACCAGTTCTGTTATTTCTAACAGTATCCCATCAAGAATTATGCTTGGTGCACCAATCCCCAACACTGTACTGTGCTGGAGAGTGAGAACATGGCGACAGCCTTTTTCCAAGGTGGCGGTGATTGTTGTTACACAGGTGACGATTGTTAACCTGGAGATATCATAGCAACCTGGTTCAAAAGTGACAGGTAGTTGTCATTATCAAGGTAGCATCAGCTTGCTAAAGAGGTGCCATAGCCACGTCTTACTAATTATCATTTCCAGTACATAAGATAATTTTTTCTATATAAGAGATAGACAGTATAAATTCAGCCTCATTCACGCCAATAAAACAGTGGATTTAAACCTCCCCACAAACCCTCAGGCCCAGCCCATCGCAACACTGGGGTGTTTTCTAAGGAAAACCTTTTCCAAAAAACATACGTTTTTTGCTGTCCCCAATTGACATGTTCCTATGGGATTCACATCGGTCTATAAGCCGAGTGGGTAAACTGAAATACAGTGGGTTACAAGGACACAATTTTCTATGAGAGCATTTTATTTATTTTCATCAAATCTAAACAATAGATAGTTAGATATCTCACTGCTTAGAGACGTATGAATTCTATAGAAAAAAGACGTCGTACCTGAGAAAAGTTATGCTACGGGAGTGATTCTTGAGCAGTAGGTGAAAATGATTTTATTGTAAACTGGTGAGAAGCGGGTTAGGAGAACGTATAGTTAGTATACTATACACCAGAGGGCATGTCGATCTTGCGGCGAATAACCAGATGTGGAGACATGATTCAGTTAAAATTGCATGATATCCATAAACCTTGTCAGAATCTTTACATCTTTGCCTTTGGCTGATAATTAAAAGCAATAGACCTGGAAATACATGATGGCAAATGGGGAAACTAGAAGGCTATGAAATGGTGGTGGCTGGTGATTGACTCCTAGAAATCTGAAGCATGGGATTATAGAAGGCTAGAAATATGGGGTCTGTTGGAAATACTCTTACCTTATGCAGGAATAAAGTTGAAAACACACTGCACAATTTCGGTTGGAAAAATTAACTCCCTTAATCGTAAGTTAGTCTTAACGTATCTAAGGCGAATTTGCACTGGGCATCGACCATTACAGTATGATACCAGAAAGGGGGTGGTAGGAGTTAGTCCTAAGGAATTCTGTCCACATTGTGCGATAGTATTATGATTTTTTACATCACCGACTGTGTTACAGGTCTAGTCGTTCGTCAACTTGGGGGCACTAATCGGCGAGGGGCAGCATGTGAACACTTATCTGTTTGTGGTACCCCCAATAACTCCTCATGCAGTGATTAAATATGCTAATTACAGGCCATATCAGTATGCACCATGGAGGGTATTTCTTAAACTGTCGCCAATAACGAGAAAGAACAGGTTCCTTAATTCATCGGTCGCGATTTCGGAACATGGGACTGCAATTTCTTGGTGACAAATGTACATTTCCAGGGGGAGCATTTTCTAATCTTAGGCAAATTTCCGGAGGGGGTGCCACACTGACCGACTCCATTTTGAGGCCTTGCCTGAGGTTATAATTGTTCTTATGTTGCAGAGATTGGAAATCATACTGTGTGTTATGGCCTTAATATACATTTAATATAATCGAATTCCCATGATTTTGTAATGTTGTTGGTTGATATTGGAAGGCATTCGCCAGTGTTTTAAGAGGTAGACCATGGAATATCACTTAACCTATGAATTTGATAAGACTAACATTAGTAAAGGGGGTGTCCACCAACCACAACAAGGTTATGACAAGTTCTGACAAGAAAGTTCCAAGTGGCGCCTTGTCGCAGCCTTGTCATGAGAAGGGGGGCTCTGCGACAGCATTGTCTGGGCGTATCGGGAAGTGCACGCTCCACCAAAATTTCCTATCATAGGCCTCTGCGACACGCTCCCAACACGCCATGACACTCCACTACAAGGGTCCAGTCGTGGGAAAAATCGAACATGTTCGATTTTGTCGTAACCTTGTCGGAAAGCCCCCGACAAGCTTCCAGTCGCAGCCTGTCGTGGCCTTGTCGTAGACTCTTGTCAGGAACTGGGGTCCACCAATCACGACAAGGCTACGACAAGCCTTCCAATCGTAGGCCTGTCATGGACCTTGTCAGAAAGCCATTATCGTAGCCTTGTCGTAGATGGTGGACGCCCCCCTTAACTAGCCCCAGGAGAGTCACACATGGCTGCACACACCCCTGGCAGGCTGAGAGTTTACACAGTGAAGCGAGACGTGGGGGTAAAACAGCATGTCGTGTGTGTGGTGTCGACTCAGACTGACTGACCCTGTCAGTGCTGACCAACAACGGCTTCCTGCTGTCCAAATAACAAAATAAACCAGCCTTTTCTCACGAAACTAGGTTGTTATGTAGTATTGTAAATTCCCTCTTCTCAATTTTAGGAATTTGGTTCGGTAACTTGTTGAAATGTATTAAAATGGATCCAGCTATGGTTCACTGCATTTTATCGTTAATCAGTGCTTGCGCCTTTTTTCTTTTAATTTGAGCTTAGCTCTCTTTATTTTCCTTACATTTTCTGCAGTCTGTGTTATACATGTGACTTTCCATCGCAGTATACATATAACTTTCCATCGTAGTATACATGTGAATATTCCTTGTAGTTTACATGTGTGAATCCCACATAGTTCAAATTTGGGATAATTCATTGAAAATGTCTATATTTCTATGTGTTTCAGTTAAAATAGAAAGTCTAGCTAAGTATTTAATGTGAGGTTAACCTAAGATTACATATTATCCTTGTAATGGTTGTTAATCTATTGACTGGTATCTCATATGGATTACATGATTTCCTTGTTCTTATTGTATGAGCATGCTCTATTTTTGTATTTTGTTTTGTTTTGATAACAACATCACAATCACACTTATATAGCATGATGATTGATAGGACAGGGTACAAACAGGTTGATGAACATTAACAATACAATACAGAGTACTTATAGACACAAGAGACATCACAATACAATGTACAGATTACATACAGACATAGAAAATCAGTGATCTAGCATTTGCCTAGACTATGACATACTGGCAAAACATTCCCTGACCTGGAGAACAGCAAATGGATGTTACCTCAACATGGAGATGCCAGTTAGAATTGTTAGATACCTAGCACTGGGATATGAAAGGTATTTGTACATAGCGGTCCAAGATACCTTACATTATCCTACCCCTAATAAAAAACGCCATAGGTTTAACGTTGACTCAATGTATTTGACATAGCGTTGGATAAAGTGTTATTTATGCACCGAGGTGAATAAAAAAATCGGACCAATCAGAGACGAGAAAACGAAAGTAGATCCGGCAGCATTGATAACTACTAACATGGATAATTACAAATATTCTCTGTATATCGGTGAGATGGGGTAGGATAAATACGAAACTGAACTCAAGTTAGCCTTGTCAATGTTTATACCACTCTGGTCAGGTCTGCTACTCACTAAACTCGGCTAACGCCTCGTGTAGTAATACACAACCTGCCCATCGTGGCATAAATATTGACAAGGCTAACTCTCGTTTGGTTTCTACTAATTACCCCATGTCATGTTCCATTCCCAACATGGGGAAAAAGGAGGGAAGAAACAGTCCCCAGTTTCCTCTCAATATGCACTGAAAATACAGTCCTACTCAAGACAAGTGGTCCGGACTGTGCGCTGAGGACAGAAGAGGCACTTGCGCCTTAATAAACACTGAACAATAACTTGTTTGATGTACGTTGTTACTTGTCACAAGCATTGTCATATTATTCTGATTCCATTTCAGAATCTTGTATCTTATTATTGACCTTTATTGTAAGTCATGACTGTATCCATGTTTAATTCCCAATTTTTTTTTTTTTTTTTTTCAAAAGCCGATTTCATGTTACAACGATATCGCCTATTATTCACGTGGTCATATCATTAAAGTTTGTTGCATTATTTATATATTGTCTTAAAATCTCGCCATAATACTAGATAAGACATGTACTAGCAAAAACAACAATACCTTTTTTTATTAGTTCTCTTGTTCTTTTTTTCCCTATTCAACATAACATCATATTTACATACATTCTCCCAACCTTTCAAATTGAGCTATATTTGACATAGCCTGTCTCACCTAACTTGAACGTTCTGGTTTGACATTGATTCAAATTTACTATTTCCAGACTTTTTATGGATGGATTCATCATCAGATGTGCCCGGAGAGCATAAATATCCTTTCTGGGACAGACCTACATCTTTTTTGATTGCGCCGAATTCTGACCCGGTTCGTGGATGTTTTGGGAGTCACGAGAACGTAACACGAGGATTGAACGTCAGGTGATGCTTACCTCACAGAACTAAATTCCAGTCTACTTTTTTTTATCAAGAGAAAACATTCAGAATGAATCAGCAGGTCTATTCACCAGTTGACATATATCTACCATGAGTTCTAAATCTGGCAGGTGTTATCGGAATGGAAAGGCTCGATGCAGCTATGAAAAGTCATGAAAATATGTATTTATGATACTTTATTGTAAACCACTGTATTGTTTACTATTGTGACAGCTTGATCTACGCGAAACAGTCTCTGTGGAAGATCTACCACAGAATAGAACTGAACCTTATTTATTTTCCTAAAATGAATTTTAGAAAAAGGCTCAGGGAGTTCTGGTTCGTTCTATTACATAATCACTTGGCGCCGGAAGTACATGATCATAAAAGAGGTAGGTGACGCCACTGTCGCTAGATACATTTTGCTGCAACACCGTTAATAATAATATACTGCCATTTACATTTGTTGAGCGAGCAAAGAATTTTATTCATTTCCATTCAGGCAAATGCATCAAAGGTGAATTAATTCTTAGAACACATCAGGAAACATGTTTCATTGTTTTAGATTAGAAAGATTTTCAGGTCAATAAGGTACAAACTATAGCCGGAAACACACCAAGTGAGAAACACAGCGATTTTTAGAATCGCCAACACAAAATTGCATATATGTGAGCTATTATTCCATATTTCCCCTGATTATTACTTTTCAGCTGTTGAATTATCGATGGGAGATATTGCTATGAAATAATATCTCACATATATGCCATTATGTGTTGGCGATACAGGAGATCGCCGACTTGACTCACTCGATGTATCCTCAGCATTGGGCGCTAATTGTTAATTGGAGTCATCACTCGCCCTTCTCGGATGCCGGCTTCAAAAGACTTCAAACATTTATTTGATCTGCTAAGCTCTACCCGCCGGATTAACAAGATCTACCGGGCAGAAAATGCCGCGCCCATCAGCAAAAACTCCGGCAGTCACCCGGAGTAAAAAGAACGAACAAATTGAAGAAAGAGTATCTGCCCTGGATAAGAAAATGGAAGAGTTTGGAGGACGGTTCGATTCGATAGAAGAACTGCTGCGAGCAATGGCGGCTCCTGCTGAAACACCACCGGAATTATCTCCAGCTCAAAGAAGAAAGGCTCGAGCTGCCGGAGTGAGGTCGGACGTCCGGTTCGCCCCATATAAAAGTGTCTCCCCGGTGGTTAATTCAATCATAGAAGCAAGGAAAGAAAAGGCGGCCCGCGACCCTGGATCTCGAGGCACCACCACTCAGCGCGCCCAACCAAGCTTCACACTCTCCACCCCGAGGCCCCTATCCATCGCGGAGTCCTCGGCAAGGGGGGGGGGGAGAGATACAAGACCAAGTGCAGCGGATCCTGGAAGGCGCCCAACATGTCCTAGGGGGACAAGGTAAGAGGAGAAGTTTTTCCCTCACAAGCATGTGTTCCGAGGCCCGGCTAAAGCCAAGACAAGCCTTAATGAACTTACCCTAGCGGAGTACTTGTGGGGCTTATTCCGGGTGGTGGACGACGCAGCCTACCCCCCCGAATGGATTCCCCCTACAATGAATCATATGAGGGATATCCTCGAGGATGCTCGTGATTACTCCTTCGATCAAGTGCGAGGATAGTCGGAGTAGGTTCTTAGCCGAATCGCAGAAGGACAGCTACAACGAGCATGGGAGAACTCTCATCATATCCAGCTTTTGCGCATGTCTATGTCCAGGTCCCCCCTGGGCAGCCTCCAACCCCCCCCCCCCTTGTCGGCATCGGGAAAAAGCAGGAAGCCCGAAAAAGGTACGGATAAACAGGACCTTAGGGGAGGCCCCCCCTGCAAGGCCTTCAACCACGGCACGTGTGCCCTCCCCAACGGTCATCTGGACAATGGCCTAAGACAGATTCACATCTGCGCCTACTGCCTCTGCAACCTGGCGTCATACCACCCCCACCCAGAGAAGGAGTGTAGGATTAAGCAACGGCAACTATCCGCCCAGACCAACCGCCCCGAGGCCCACCACAAGAAGTCGACCACTCACCCTTTTCCGCAGTAGGCTCCCCCAAGCCTACAAACCAGGGGTACCCAGCCTCGAGGCAAGCCTCTCTGGGCTGGGATTTCGAGCCTCACGACCCAAGCAAGCCTGCTCGCAACGCCCATCGACATGCCACACAAGCCTCAGGGCTCGACTCAAGCCATGGCTTGAGGAACACCAAATTAACTGTGAGTAATACGAGTGCCTTGTCCTCAATTCCCCGAGACAGCTCTAGTATTAACGGAAGTGATCAATGATACGAGTAATGTATGGCAGCCATCTCATGGCGACCGCGCACGTGGGGGATTCCGCCGCTCTCCGCTAGATGGCGCCACCGGTAGTGCCACTAGCGAATGCCAGCCGCCCCCGTCAGGTGGCGGCACCGCTCTTCATGTTTCCCCGCCAGTACCCCCAGGGGACAGAGACAACGACCTAGCCAGAGGCTTAACGGCCGCCACAGCTGCTCCGGTCGCCGTGGTCGACCCTCCCCAATGGATTAGCCCGGAGCAATATGCTGAGGTGATCCTGAAAAATGGCCGGCACCCCGCCTACATGCGTATATGAAAGCCAAAGCCTCGGGCCTTCTGAATTATCTGGGTGCGAGAGTCGCCCTGCCCTCATGCCTTAACATCCCGGCCTGGAGGAAAGCCCTGGAGGACTACCACGACACCCTCTTCGTGGACTATCTGGCTTTTGGCTGGCCGTCGGGATACACAAGGCCTACTCTCCCGACCCCAACGACCACCAACCACGCTTCGGCCCTAGCGCACCCGGGTGCAGTTGAAGGTTACATTGACACTGAAAAAGGGCTGGGAGCCCTCTTGGGGCCGTTCAGGGAAGCCCCATTTGTCACCTGGACACAGACCTCTCCTATGATGACTAGGCCCAAACAAGAAGGTACCCGCCGTATCATAGTGGACCTATCGTACCGGGAGGTGGAGGGAGTAAACGCAGGGGTCCTCCGGGGCAACTTCCAGGGTACAAAATTTACCTACACCCTCCCGGGAATTAGAGATGCTATGACCCTCCTCCAGCTGAAAGGGGAGGGTGCATACATATGGAAGGCGGACCTGGCCCAGGCCTACCGTCAACTGAGGGCCGACCCACTGGCCTACCCCCTACTAGGCATCAATAGTTCCTGCGGAACCTACATCGACCTGTGCCCCTCCTTCAGGGCCAGGCTATCGGCGGCCACCTGCCAGCGTACAACGGTCGCCGTCGTATACCTTCTCGCCCAGAAAGGCTACTCGGCCCTCGTGTACCTGGATGACTTCTTCGGGGTGGAGGAGTCCTGGGAGAAGGCCAACCAGGCCTATGAATGTTTCCTTGCCCTCGCGGCCAAGCTAGGCCTCGCCCTATCGGCAGATAAGTGCCACCCCCCCACCCAACAACTCGGATGGATAGGCTATGATATCGACGTTGTGGAGGGAATTGTCACCATGCCACGTGTGAAAATGAACGAGATCAAGCACCTCGCGACTCACTGGGTGGCCAAAGTCGCTATAGACAGACCACGCCTCCAGTCGCTGATAGGCAAGATCGTGCATATCTCCAGGTGTGTCCTCCCGGCGTGTCGGTTCACAAATAGCCTCCTGGCAGCACTGAGGAAGGTCAAACCGAACAGCCTGATAGGCTTCTCCAAGGTGGTCAAAGCGGGCTTGGACTGGTTCGCAGCATATGCCTCGGCATGGAACGGCATTGCACTCATTGACCCCCCACGAGCCGCGGTCGCTATACAAGTAGTATGCAGAAAAGGGGGCATAGCAGCGGCGATACTTCGCCCAGCCGTTGACACCAGAGATCCAAGTACTCGTCACCAAGCCTCGCCACCTCCAAGCCTGTGGGGTGTATATTGCTTGCACAACCTTCGGACCTCGGGCCCCTCCAGGCGCTCGGATGGTAGTCGAGCTCGATCTCCTCCCGGGTCTCGAGGCCTTGACTATGGGCAGAACCAAGGATCCAGTGGTTGCGGCAGTCGCTAGACAAATCTGGCTCCTCCTGGCCGGAAGGGATGTCGACCTCGCCCTCCACCAGTCATCGGGCCGGACTCTCGACCTCCTGGCAGCAGCGGCCCACGCCCTCGTCTCGGCCCCAGCGGTCACCTGGGCCATCACCTTAGCGGAAGAACTCGGAGTACATCTCGTTCCAGCCACGCTTCCGTCACCGTTCCTGTCACTGATGTGGTAATCTCGTTACAGGTGAGACCAGACTCCAAGGCCAGATGCTGGCCTCGTTCCAAGCAGCGACCTCGGCATCAACCCAAGCCAACAAGGATCACCAAGCCAGGACGTATATCAACTTCGCAGTGTGGTACGAAGTGGATCACATCGTGCCGACTGTCTGGGAAGCTGGGCCATATGCTCAGTTCCTGGCCAACTCCCTCCAGGCCCCGACCTCGCGCCAGAATTACATCTTTGGTGCCCGGGCGTGGATATCAGCGGCCTCGTGCCAGCTGACGGCTTTTATCCGCCTCGGTCTAGGGAAGGTCGGCGGTTCTCTATCCACAGCCTGAGACGGGGAGCCGCCCAGGATGCAGCCTCGACCCCAGGTATCGCACTCGAGGACGTCATGGTGCATGGGACCTGGAAATCCAAGTCAGGCCTCGGGGCCTACCTCCGCCCTGCCTTGGTCCCTCGAGCCCTCGCGGCCAACCTGGCCAAATTTTGACTCCACAAACTACGATAATCTTTCAGATTACCATGCTAATCTCGTTAATAAATTTTAATCCGCCAGTTTCTCGTGTTGAGTTAATTGGGCACTAATTGTAAATCGGAGTTTAATTCACTGTTACGACATCTGACGGATATATCAGTCACTCCTCGTGATGACGTCATCACTCGCCCTTCTCAGGCGCCGGCTTCAAAAGACTTCAAACGTTTATTTGACCACCACCCGCCCCTCAACTAATTGTTTAAAATTTCTTACGGACGTATTCTGACTTGTAATCCACAAACTATGATAATCTTTCAGATTACCATGCTAATCTCGTTAATAAATTTTAATCCGCCAATTTCTCGTGTTGAGTTAATTATTATTTTCTTAAGAGGCTTGCTTTACTATGGTGAACATGCTACTCATCAGGAATCAAGTACACTGAGCGAATCTGGTGGTTTTTGAAGTGTGTAATGTCCTTCTTCAATCATTTTTTTCCCTTGTAAAAGTGGACGGAGAAAGGATTTAAAAAGGATATTTTACACTTTGAAAACTACCAGATTCGTCCAGTGGATAGCAAACAAACGTATAACATCGAGCTACATGGAGAGGAAGCTTCAGCGAATACGATCCTGCATTATTTGTCATCCCCATCTCATAGAGTTAACCTTGCTGTGACTCTGGCTGTTGATATGGCAGAAGACATCATAAACAAACCAATCTCAGTTTGCCCAATCTCTAAAATCCTACAGAACGGAAGGGACTGGGGTTTCACCAGAGCATGGGTTGGCAGACTTATGGTGGATTGCCTTTTTGGCATAGAGTACAAATGTAAGAAATTTCTATGAAGCTGGATCTTCCAACTTTCTGGTTCTGAGATGTTGGTGAGCTATAATTAAGTCATAATAACTGTTGGACTAGTGAACTCTCCAAACAGCCTCCTTAGTTGATGGGAGAGAAAATCCAACATCTGAAGAGAGAGAGAGAGAGAGAGAGAGAGAGGGAGAGAATGATTATATCATATCTTAAATATTAAACAAAAGATGGGAAATTGAACATAACATTGGTTTCAGTCATATCACCAATTGACTAGTAGAATTTCTCTTGAATAGGTTGGTCATTTTAGTTGGTTAGTTTATAGTCCTTTATGCCATACTGTGGCCTCAGCCCAAAAGTTGAAGAAAACGGAGTTTCTTTTGTATCAATTTTGAGATGACATTCATTTTTTTTTGTTTATATTGACATCATTTCCCTTATAATCACTTTATCAGCCACTTTAACAGCCACTTTAACCGCCACTGTAGAAACTGTAAACACAGAAAACAATATTGTCTAAGCTCTCATAGTATATACAGTGAAAATCTTACGTGATCTGAGTTCAAGCTCAATCCCACTCTACGTGTATTCTAAACAATATGATAAACAATTTACTATATACCCATGCCGTATATACTGTAAATACGCACTGTTTCGGCAAGTGACGTAAAAATACTGTACGGACCGCCGGTCTGTACACTAAAATACGGACCACCTGGCCATACACGTTTATTAAAAAATTGGTTGTTAAGCCAAATAATTTTTTTATTTTAATTTCGGGTATATAGTAAATATATAACGTCCAACCATGCTTGTACAAGTCACAGAACTCGATGATAATTTACCGTTTGTACGGAACTCGGCATAAATGCCTCGGTCCGTACAAACTGTAAATTACCATCTCGTTCTGTGAATTGTACAGCATAGTCAGGACGTTCTATATAATTACTGTCATAGAGTATGACTGACTTTATACACACTTATCAATTAAACAGTTAATCAGCCATATATCACTTTGACGAACTACTTTGAGCATAACAAGATCAGTCTATGAAGTTCGGGTGGGGCAAATATAGTATACGCTCATGTCACAGAACATAAAACTGAGGGTTCATCATTTATATAAATAAAAATGGAATTTACACAAAAACAGACACAGTTGATTTCATTTAAAAAGATGTATTGCAACCAAGATGACAATGGTAGTATGATGTATGGTATCAACGGTGAACACGTTGATTTTATCCGATGATTTGGGTGGATGCCTTAGGGATTGGGCATAGTTTAGTTGGTGTATTTCTTGAAGGTTTTAGTATTCTTGTTGTGTTATTATCATAAACAGTGTCAGCCTGGTTTAGGTAAGGTAGGATAGTGCTTTTATAAATTTGAAGTGTAGCGGGTACATCTATAAAATTCCTGATCTTAGACAGAAGGTAGGGTTTGTGTTTAACTTTTTGTAGAACTACCTTCCTTTGTTGTGGGAATTTGTGTTTAGATTCAATTGTTAGGCCTAGATATTTGAATTCGTCTACCTTTGGCAGTTTTTCATTATTTATTTTAATCTGGGTTGGAATTAGATTTTGCTGATGATCAAACCTCATGTATTTTTTGTTCATTGGAGTGTCAAAGGTTTTTCCTATACCAGTTTAACATTGATGTAACAATTGTTTTCAAATGTTCACTTGAGTTAGTACTGACAACCGTATGGTCTGCTTATAATAGTAAATGACAAAAACTGCGAATGGTGGCTGTGGAATGCCATGGTTATTGGGGAATATCGCGAGTATCAATTTGTAGTCATTCCCCGTCTATTTTCCTTCTAGTTGACTTGTTGGCCTGCAGTCCTGTCAATACATTTACTTTTACTTTGGTCAGAAGTGGTTTGCCTGGTTTCAAGGTTAACCATCATCAAGTTTTCCAAAACCGTGGAAATGCGTTTAATAGCAAAATCTTCATCTGAGGAGCTGAGCATGTTACATTGGGGAATTTTTTTATATCATGGAATTATTATTCAACAGACCCCTAAACGGGTCGTTCAGTCAGTTCATGCAGTGCCATAAGACCCGTTTCCATTTGCCGACGAAAACGGCTGAGATTTTTTGAGGGGCGACTGGAACAATACGGGCTCCTAAATGATTTGTTAGGAAACAGTACAACTACATGAGATACCTTTGTTGATTATTGGAATTTCATTCAGAACCGAAGTTTCGTCCATTACATGGACTTTATCAAGGTTGATCTAATCTAATTTTATCTACTGAGCTCCTTAGTGAGTCGTTCGCGTTGCTCAGTTCATTGAGCATATTAGTTTTAGATATAAGTTAGTTTAATATCGAGCCGTATTATATTTTCCTTTTTGTTGATATAATGTAGTCTAGATGATGACAAAGTCGGGTTTAAACGTTTGAATTGTAATGTTGGCATAGATTCTTTAGGTAGATATAGTTGGTAGCCATGATAACAGTGGTTGATTTGACATTTTAGTAAGATTCAACGTTATAGTCAAGATTTTAGTAACATTTAACAATGGTAAAATGTAATAAATTGTAATTCATTATGTAGTAGGTGAGATTTAAAAAAAAGCTCGTACAGATACGAAGTTCATAGATAGAGTGTTCTTTATCTCAGGGACGTGGTGTATGTCGTTTCTGTGGTTGCAGGTAGTCTCGAGCCCATATTTGCAATGGATGGGTTTTTTCTTCGTTTGCTTTGCATTTCAGACATTCCCCCATTTTCACCCAGACAGAACGGCGATCGCTACACATACCAACAACCAGTGGTGCCGCTAACTCTCGTTATACTCTCGTTATTCTTTTTTTTTTACTTTTTTTTTTTTTTTTTTTACAAAAGTCAAATATGATTGTATAAGGTAAAAAAAGGTTGGCATTGTAACGTTATGCTAGAAAACGCAGAAGGATAATTGTAAGAATAACTATGTAACAGTTTTATAGAGGAAAAAGAATTGTATATTTTGTTGGAACCAAAAGGAGAGTGTACTCCGAGCTGGAAGCAAAATCAGAACGGCTAACAGCCGATTGTAATCCAGGCTAAATAAAGTGTTTAAAAACAAAACAAAAAATTCATGAAACGGGTCCCAGGTTCATATCATGGTGGGATTGAATCTATGAAAGGGGGGGGGGGGGGGGGGGTGACAGGACTCTGCACTCTCCCAGCGGATCTTTTGCGGCGCTTGCGCTTACTAATCTCTACCTCAACCAAACGCTGCTTCCCTGGGTATCCACTAAAGATAGGGGGAACCAGCCAATATTTCGTATTCAAAACAGGGTTATTGTCAAACGTTATAAAACTCAAACAAGTCATATAATATACGTAGGGAAATACTGTAATTGTTAAATGAGCACATGTTGACAAACAAAACCGTGTAACACATGAGGTGCTCTCCACTGAAGAAACCAATCCCTAAAACTATGTCTGGCTTGAAATAACAAATAACAGAAATTAGTATTTATTATTTGTCATAGGTGTTGCTATGTGCATCTCTATATAGAGGTAGAGCACAAAATACCCTCAAAGTGCTTAGAATTTAGGGTATTTGAAAAAACCGGTATATGGGGAAGATTTTGCCCCCCAAAAGGCAGGTTTTTGGAGAAATACTAGCGGCCACAGGAGGTATCCCAATACCCAATTGCCCTCGTATAACCAAAAAGGTTAAATTGATTAAAATGAACATAGATGCCCCTATGTCTGTCATCCTCATCTCATAGATCCAAGCTTTCTGACTCTGGCGTTCTAAAGACACCATCAACCTACTAAAACGAAAACAAGAATCGAACTCACGTATCACTCGACAGTCTCTGATAATAGCTATTCCTTTATAACTCCATAAATCTACCTCTCAATAAGAGCGCAAATATACCTGAAATTCTCAGTTGAATATACAAAACCTCCATGTAAGGGATTGAATCTTACCTTATCAGTGGACCAAAATTTGTGTTATATCTAAAAATAACGTCACTAGTTAACACAAGCAATTTGAAGTAGTAACAAAATGCTTGATTTGGTTAAGGTTCACCGGTTTGACACAATATGGGTGATTTAAGAACCCGGGTATGTCGGTGTGTGGGTGGGACTAGCCAACCGTAGCGATCAAGGTCTCGGCTAAAATTAGCCTTCAATACATATATACTATATATATCCAGTTTTACACTTGTACGTATATTTTTAGACGGACGGTACGTTTGAGTTTAATTACCTGGGACTTGGGGAATTCACTTTCTTTTTTTGTGTGAGGCGGTCGAAGCACACGTTTGTTTTAGATCACTATTTTCAGTCAGGTAATATGACCAACAAATAACTTGTCATTTCTACTGATCCACCGAAGGTGTTAGTCCATATAAATTTGTCCCAAAGTCTATTTTGATATAGTCCCTGAATATATTAGTTATATACGTGATTTCATAATAATATCCTACTTCTACAGTCCATTACCTTATGACTCAGTTTTCTTGTAATTAATCCATTTATTTTCATCCTATTTTCGGCCCACAATTGCTCATGTGAAACCATTGCTTATTTTCCTATTAGAAAAAGTAATGCAAATCTTATGACATAAGTATCTGTTTTTTATGCTCTTACATTCGACTTATAATAAGCCGTGTGGAATATTAAGTTTGTTATGATTCTCTTGTGCCATATACAGCGGATATCGTGAGCTAATGATACATCAGTTGATTAAATAAAACCAAGTGAATTATTTTGCGAAGTTATATACAAGCTATACATACTTCCCCTAAAGCCTATTTGTCAAATTTCCCTAATTTGTTGTATCTGCTTACTTCATAAATGATATCATGTAAAACAATCACATGAGCATACTTTATGGGAGGTGATAAATAACATGAATCAATTAGGTCTTATTGATTGGTTTAAGTTCTAAAATAGTAATGAGAGAAGAAAAACCACCATATAATCCGCTGTAAACATGTACAAATTAAATGCAATGTATTATGGAACAACGCTTTGGAACAGCCTACCGCCTAACCTACGGAACATTGACAATCTGGACAATTTTTTAAAATCTAATAAAAAAGATCCCATGAACAGTATGCACATGGACCCCATTGTTCTGAAAAACCCGTGCAATCTTTAAATTCAAATGACAATTTTACCTGCCTCTATCACCAGGGACCCGTTTAATAATCTAGGATCCTACATGTAGACCCTTTTTTATATGCTATAGAGACCCAGGGAGGATGTGGGTTATCCTTATTCAATACTTATGGACGACCTTATGGATGGCTAATAGCGAACAGACTTGAAGAGTGTTAAACGATAACACTTGTAAGAAATACAGAAAATAGTCTTCATATTTGATCCTAGGTTATTCAACAGGCCCCTGATCTGTTTCTACACATTATCAAGGAAATATTTGTTTCCCTGATGGTCTCTTATTTAGCCATCCCCGAGTTATGTTATATATACTGTCCTATTTAAACATATATGTTGATTCACAAATGCCAACAATGAGATGATACTCAACGAATGTAAACTGGACTGACATTGAAACCAATCCGCTTCCAGTATAAATAAAAGTTTAAAAAAAATACAATGTAAGAGGAGAATATACGATATGCAGGTGCAGGTATGTGAGACCAGAAACGATACCTGGGTGATGCCACAGTACACAGTGTCGACAACTCGAACGCAGCCGCTGTGTATGCGAGCGAGTCACGTGGTGAAAGTGGGGTGGGTCATCGGAACGCGGTATAAGTTCGGGGAGACGCCAGACTCTGTGTCTACCACCTCATAAAACACACGGTTACCATGGAGGACGAGCCCACAGAAAAGTCGGCCATCAAGGTACGTTTCCCTAGCAACTCTTTCCTTGTTTCCATGGTGAGCCTGAATGGTTTGTCCGAATGCTACCAGAAACAGAGGGTTACCGCCATCATGTGTCGGTGATGTTTGTCCACGGTCACGCCTGGCTGAGTCTGGTGTAACTTGTACTGGCCCAGCAAGTGCAGGATTAAAGTCACCTTATACACCCAGGCCTGGTTAGAGTTGTGTAAAATACTCACCATCATCTCTAATTTTACTGGCTATGTTGGAGTCAGCATAAAGACCCAACCCAGGGAGAACAACATAAATTAGTCTCATTTCGAGAGCAAGAAGAAAAGAAGTGACAAATGACCCCGCCCCCACATCTATTTTTAAATCACCAGGGGCAAGGTTTTTGTTGTCGTTTTTTAGCGTGGGGTACACTCTTAGATATGTTGCCTAGGTTAGGGAGAGGTAATGTATTCTTTCAACGTCCTGCAAAACTATCACTTCGCTATCTGCATGCCATCTCTGTGACGTAGATATGGTGCGGAGGTCCAGTGGTTTGCCAAGCTGACTTGGACCAATCACTAAAGACCGAAATACCTCATTGACCCTCTGGTGTTTGATATATTTAGACCCTACAAACGAAGTTGTAGGTATTACAAGTTGGCTTGGTGCCAAGTTGGTAACAAAAATGACCCGTAGACTGCATAAATCGCACACTTTCTAATCGTTCTGTCTTTATAATTGAACATACAATTCACTCCTGGTTTACAGCTTTATTGCCTCTAATGTGGTACTTGCATGGCTATTTGCTGGTTCTCAATCGATGTCAAACTACATTCACCTAACACAATGCAAGTAAAGTACGACCACCTCATGAACAGCTGGTAAGTGTACCATAACATGCTGAATAACAAGCCGCAAAGCTGCAATATTGATTCACAGCTGTACGCTTTTGTTGGAGTCTATTTACTTGTATTATGTTGCATGTGGCAACGGATGGCGACATGGAAATTCTACTTGTGCCACCAACATCCTTAAACTGAGAGTGCGGAGATTGTTCCAGTTTTTGGTTTTTATGAATGACAACAAGTATGCATACATCCCTGCACATACATACATACACACATACATCTGTGAACAGCAATGCATCTATCCGTATATGCAGATATATCCTCTCCCTGCAAACCCCTTCCCTGCCAACCCTGTCCCTCCCAACCCTGCCACTGCTAAGGCTTTCCCTGCCAACCCTTTCCCTGCCAACCCCCTCCCTGCCAACCCTGTCCTGCTTATCCTCTCCCTGCCAACCCGTTCTCTGCCAACCCTATCCTGCTTACCCTCTACATGCTAGCCCTGTCTCTTGGCAAACACTTTCCCTGCTAACCCTTTCCCTGCCAACCCTCCCTCTGCCAACCCCCTCCCTGCCAACCCTCTCCCTGCCATTCCACTCCCTGCCAACCCCCTCCCTGCCATTCAACTCCCTGCCAACCCCCTCCCTGCCAACCCCCTCCCTGCCAACCCCCTCTCTGCCAACCCCCTCCCTGCCAACCCTCTCCCTGCCATTCCACTCCCTGCCAACCCTCTCCCTGCCATTCCACTCCCTGCCAACCCCCTCCCTGCCATTCAACTCCCTGCCAACCCCCTCCCTGCCAACCCCCTCCCTGCCAACCCCCTCCCTGCCAACCCCCTCCCTGTCAACCCTGTCCCCGCAAATTCTTTCCCTTCCAACCCTCCCCTGCCAATCTTCTCCCTGCTAAACCTTTCCCTGCCAACCCTTTCCCTGCCAACCCTATCCTTCTTACCCTCTCCCTGCCAATCCTGTCCCTGGCTTACACCTTTCCTGTCTACTCTATTGTCGGAGCCATAAATAGAAAAGAGCGCCATTCTATATCGGAATGCATGCGCAGTTCTGGAATAAACTACCACAAGGAACAGAGTACACATTTCAAACAGACAGAAAAGCCTATGGGAATCCTTTTCGACCCAGGTATTGCATAATATGAAGAGACGTCACGAGTTTGAGTCTGAGTTTATTTATGCCATGCATTTTGTTGGCTCCATAATTTCACGAGTCGAAGACGAGTGACATTATGGAGCCAACAAAATGAGTGGCATAAATAAGCTCAAACTCAAACGAGTGGCGTCTAGATTTTATCCTACCCCGTTTCCATATTTTTTCAGTATCAGAAAGTAGTGACATAAACAACACTTTATGTCACACCCGTGACATAAACAAACCCCATGTTAAGCCTATGGCGTTTTTTTATTAGGGGTAGGATAAATCACATGATCTAGTAATTACATAACGGATGTCATATGACCCTGGACTGCCGCTGGAATCAAGCACCCGATGAGTAATGGGTTATATCTCATTTTCCGATATTACAGATACAACCTATAATAGTCACCTGGATTATTGACACCTTTCAAATACATAAATATTGAAAAATCAAGGATAGTTAACTTATCTTGTATAACAGGGTAATTGCAAAATAGATTATTCAAAATACATGTTTCTAATTTTCAATCGTAATCTCAAATATGCGATAGAAAGATATCACTTGCGACAATTTATCAAGTACCTTTTACTTTTCACATGGCATTGGTATAGTCAGGGAAGATGCACACGTATACACCCGTGTGTATATGTGTATTTCACACATACATGTCATAATATTTCATCCAGGCACAATTTTGGCTTGCTGAACGTCCATTCATCCGTATTCCAACTCACAGGGCTCAGTGTATTTAGTTTGCTCGTTCCACAAGACGTTACCCTGACAGAATTGCACTTTACACAGCAGCTAGGTTTTTGGTTATGGAATCTCTGTATTTACTGTTCGGGGTGTTTTTATGGTTTTGACGCCTTTTCTCCTCTTCTTTTGTCCGAAAGATGCCATTTTTTTCTTCCTCTTAGATTTTCTACCTTACATATATGCAATGATTACTCGATAGACCCACCACGTTAGAGGTACATCACACATTTGTATACATTTCTATTTAGACGTGTAGCACACTGTATCATCCTCTCGACCTTTTTCCTATCCACATCCCCGCGGCTACGTGTGGAGCAGCACGCGCTGAGGATACCCGTCTGTCTGAGTTACCATCCAGCCTGGGGCCCGTTTAATAATCGAGGATGGTACATGAAGACCCTTTTCTATGCTTCGTACAATAGTATCTTGGTATTGTTTCTCCATAGACTTAACATTGGGAACTCGTATTTAACACCCATTAGATATATAGGAAAAATATCCTATGGGGAATTATGTCACAAATGATAACCCATTAGTCAATGCTAAGGGTGAGATAAATTCAGAAACCTATTCAAGTTTAGTGTCAGAGCTCGATCCCATCTCTTTTGAATCACTATGTAATTCACGCGGCTTCACCTTCTGAATTACTACGTGATTCAAACTCAATGGGATACGAGCTCAGACCCTAAACTCTCATAGGTTTCCTCTATAATATTCCATATAGCTGATTTCACTCCCCACATGGTCAAGATCTACTCCAGTTTTCGCTGTGAAACCCACATACTCTATTCCATTGCGCCGGTAGCCTCCAGACATAGTCCAGAAAACGGCTATATGGAATCAAGCCTTGATAATCTTCGAATCTATTCGCTGAGACCTTTTCGCCGTTCATAAAATCGTGTATAATCGTCATTGAGTTTCCGTATGCCACGCCGACTGGCATACAGGGTTTTATAAATATGCCCCTAGTGGCATACAGTATTGTCATCACATAATATTCCAAAATCGAGGAGACGGGGTAGGATAAAATCAAAACCTGATTTTTTAAAAATCTTGTCCATCGCATGCCACTCCTGGAGTTTTGACTCCGGACTTCACTTGGCTCTGCCTCATGAAGTCACTGTGCCAAACTCCAGTCGTGGCATACGGTGGCCAAGATTAAAATTCATCCAGTTTTACGATAGTACCTTTGATGTCATCGTCCAGTGATCATGGCTCTGTGACACTAACATTCATCAAGCGATACTTGACCTGAGATCACTATCATAATCGTTTGTGGATTATTAAACAGGCCCATGAGGGGGCCATCCTAAAAGTAAGTACGCAGAATTTCCGATCTTTTTTACCCCCCTGGCGTAAAATTTGGCGTTTCTTCTACGTATTTGAATTGTTGGGGACCACGTATTAGCTACTGATTTGGAACGTATTTGTTTGCTTTTCTTTAACGTTTTAGTACGCTTCTCAACGTTTATCAACGCTTATCTACGCTTCTGTACGCATTGTGGCGTTTTTCGGCGCATTCCGACTTTCCTTTTACGCATCTCCGCGTATTGCGGCGTTTTGCGGCGTATTTTGAGATTCCAAAATGCGTAGAAGAACGTAGACGTGCGTACACGAAAAAACGCCGTTTTTTACGCCAGTGTGACTGGGGCATTATGGATGGCCCCGAATAGTGTAGAAATAAATTCCCAAGTATTTAAGCATCGTATCATCCAGGATACAACTGCTGTTCCTAGAAATTAACCCCGAGCTATGTGAGCTACACTACATCATCCCAATGACGGACTTAACAAGTAGGTCAACATCAGGGAATGGTGACCAATGACCATGACTCACCCGATCACCTGATAAATCGCTATAGGTTGACATCACCATGACTAATTAAGTGTTGGTCTATGGTTCCAGTAAGATTTCTTCTCTGATTAGTTTTATTTCACTTGTCATCTATTCTATTATATAGAGCGAATCCCACAAGTTCTGGTACATTGTGGTTTGGCGGATTGACGATTGCCCATTCTCTATATTACATTACTTATGAGTTAATTGTATATATGTCTGCGCAGGCAATTTCTATTCTTTATGGTTTTTATTGACGTTCATAATTCACCAACGAGGGTGGTCGTCCATTACAGCCGTATGCAATCAACAGCGTAATTCCCTGCATTCTGGTACATTAGTCGTTATGATACAGACCATAGGCTTCTCAGCGATATAATTATAATAGCAAATATAACCTATCAAATTGTGGTGAGAGTGACACCAATTTAACCATGTCTCATTATGAGCGTGGGTCATGTTCATATATACGGTTTATCGCCTTGCTCCCATATTGTAACACTGTGCTCACACTTTTACAATAAGGTATAATGATTGGAACATTGTCATAAGGGCGTGTTCCACCGGGCTGGCGATATTCAACAACACTGGGAGTGCCAAACATACTTATAATAGAGCAAACCTGTGAATTTCTAGGGTCAGGGCTTGTATCCCATCGAGGTTTTATCACATAATAATTCACAAGGCAAAGCCATGTAAATTACATAGCGATTCAAACAATATGTGATAGAGTTCTAACCCTTCACATTGACTAAAGCCTGATGCCCATCTACCGATTCAGAGTTGAGCGATTAGTTTGCAAATCGTATAGGAGTCGGTGAACTTGTCGCAGGCAAATTACGTAACTCTTCGCTCGATCTGCGGACATTGAGGAGATGGGGTGGTGGATATTAGTCCTAAGCAAATCTGTCTACTAATCGGTGGCTCACCCTTGCCTAGCTGTCCTACATCTACCGACTACGGCAGACTTCTTTAGGATGCCTTGGCTGAGACAAATTACTGTCCGTTTGTCGCTGACAAAGGTACATGAATGTTCCGAAATCGGTAGATGGGCATTGGTTTAATGGGTTAACATTTGTGACATAATACCCCATTGGATATTTTTCCTAATTATCTCAAGGGCGTTAGATACGAGTTCCCACTTTTCTCCTTCACCCCCAGTAGTGGTAGATTTACTGCTATATCAAAGGCCAATCCTTCTCATACATGTCTATGTGGTGTGGGAAGTAAAAGAAGTCTCACCTCGGTAAATGTGTAGGGGTGAGGTTTCCACCTAAATACATTTCATAGATTCAATCACCACCCTTGTGGTGTAAAAGAACCTTGAAAAAGTCTGGTGAAGACCTGCAATGGTTAACTGGACGTTAAATCAAACCAACCAACCAACCCAATGTTAAGTCTATGATGAAAAAAATACCAGGGGTGAGATAAAGTTTACGAACCCACCGTCCCAGTCGCCGCCGGCAGCCACAGGCTGGTAACCTACTGGTAACCAGAGAAACCTCATTCATTAAGTTTTGATAGTTCAGCGCTGGTTCTGGCCAGGTTTTGACCATATAGCCCCCGCTGCTGGGTTTGTAGGGCTGACATGTTCCACCTGACCGGTTCACATATACCGTCGGCGCTCTTCGGCGACCATTCATCAACCGTTCGGGTAGAACACACACTTTAGATGAATCACCCGTACACTCCCTCACTGGTCTGACCCACATTGGGATGTAGCAACGGCGAGCTTACAAATAACTGCAATTCCAATTCCAAGTTAATATCAGCCAGCACTCAACTGCCTTTATTTTTTAAGACATACTCAATATTCATACGGTCAGTCACTTGAGAGAGGAAGATGAAGCAATGAGATGAGTGGTTTTTTTGTCGGTATCGAGCGCATGGGTATATAGGGCACAGAGTGATTGCTACTTCTGCCATCATCGGCGAGAAATAGCGGCACTGTAGTCGGGGGGCAACTACTGTTGTCTGTTGTCATAATCTGTAGATAATAAAGAGATGAAGCTAAAATTCCTCCATGGCAAGCGCCCAAAAATATTTTTTGATAAAAACCTTTGATAATTAGTCCAGCCACCTGGTGGTTTGGATGGCGTCGTGGGGCAAGATGGCCGCCTTCATATGACAATAGCTATATGCCCTATATATGACCGCACCCCTCAGCCGCCCACTGACTCTTGCGAATTCTTTTTTATTTACTCAGGACAAGAAGGAGGACATCGTGCAATCTGCCATGGCAGGTTTTCATTGTAGTGTGCATGGTTCAAACGGTGAAGGGCTGTGCAGGTCCGTCCCTTACATTGGGACTTAATTATTATTATATACCTATGTCTGTATATCCTACACATACGACCCGCTCCTATCCATGTCGTATTTTGATCCGTACGACACCTAGGTGACATACGGGGTATGTATGGGGCATGTACGGCGGCGAAATCCAAAAACCTGCCCAGAAGCAAAGTTAGAAATTGGATATTTTAAGGTATATAATAATACGAAAACAGGTTTACTGTGTCTGTACGTGATGAATACATGAAGGCATCGGTTCGTTTTATTGTCAATGCTACCGCGTATTTATCACGTACAGCCACAGTAACTCTGTTTCCGTATAATACAAATAGTCAGGTTCTCATTAATTGAGAAAATTATGACAGTTTATTCTCAATCAGGATTGAGTACCATCCTTAGCTTATGATTAGGGTGGTATGTGATGTGATGAGAGGAGATGTGATAGTTTCTTACTGCTCACACCATGCTTTGCATTTCAAACGAACAGATTTCTTGTAATAGAAAATAGAGTCACTGGTTTATACCTCTCGCGGCATGCATTCTTAACACCAACTAAGGTGTTACACTGACATCTCAGTGCAACTTGATTAGAGTCCCCATTGCTCAATGAAGAAAATACTTCAGAGTTGACGTTAAGAAGAATATAAATGTACTGGGTACTACATTCCGGGTTATAGCGATAGAAACACTCCCAATGATACTATAAATTCTAGAACAGAAATAGAGGGATTGGGAATTGACACCATTACACTCGGTATTTATTCGAAGTACAAACAGTTAGACATAGAGAGTAATGTGTTCTACTTCAGGTCCTATATTGGGATGGTCTATATATGTATATAATCAAAAGGAAACGTACATGATAATATGCATTAAGTCTCATCTAACTGGTAATTATGCGGTCTCCTCTGCCGACTCTATCTTACTATAACCACCAGACTCCTCAACCCATCCATCGGCAAACTTTGGTTTTTTTTGCGAACCCACATGGTTCGTAGGGATATTCAACAAGCATCTAAAGCATAACATTGCTATCTATATACAGTGGATAAATAAGATTTCCCTCTCTCTCTCTGAAATGTGCCTTCGTAATTGTTTGATGATGTGGGTGATTTACATTTGGAACTCCATACGTACTTTATAGTTCGTCAGCAGCACCATTGCTATATCAAATATCAGTTTCTCACATCTACGTGTTTTTGGTATATTGAATGACATCAAAATCATTTATAAATGATCTCTAAGTGTTGTAAGACATATATCTGACTTAAAAATCGAGGTTCACCCTGCTAATTTTATATTCAGAAATCGATATCATGATGATATTATAAAAGAATATACAGGAATTTCAAAAAGTTGAATTTCACATAGTAGAACCCATGTCATTTCTTCAAACTTTCACAGGATATAGCTAATCAAGAGTATTATTGCTTTAATTTTTAAAAACTGTAGGTCACCATCCTTGTTTTCGAAAGAATTGAATAAAACTTTAATTATTATTATTATTATTATTATTATTATTATTATTATTATCATCATCATCATCATCATCATACTTATTATCATTGGTTTGCAGTGTGTTTCGGTTCCGGATCCTATCACCTTTTGATGAAATATGCCAAATACGGATGTTTTCTGACCAGTATATGTGTATTATAATCTTCCCATCGTTTTTCTGGGCAGCCGCACTCGCGAAAATTTCTCCGATGCTGCATATGCGGTCTTGACCCCCGTGATTCCCTTCTATACTTAGCTGCTTTATACTTGGCAGGGATTAAGTTAAGGATATTGTTTATTGGCAATAATGACGAAGAAATTGCCGTTGGCTATTTTTACATACATCTCAAGTAACATACCTTTTGACCCTTTCCCCATAGCACAATAACTCCACTTTTTTATAATTAGCAGAAAATATAGAGATTATTAATCATGATGGAATCCCATACCACTCACACAAGATATAGGAAGTGACATATTTAGGAATTGGACGTTACTCTTGTGACCTTGCCATTATTTGCCGTAGTAGACCTTGTTACTTTAGACACTAACTGTGTTGGGTGTTGTGTCAGCGAGATCAAGCGCTGTAGTTAAAGACAAATGCGGGTAGGTATCGCACTGCCCCCTGTGTAGACACTGGTGTAGTTTCCCATTGACGCCAATGGATTAGCACTTACCTTCTTCAGATGGCCTTCCCATATAAATTAGCGTGGTGACATAAAATTATTTTTACCATTTCTCATTTGTACATGTTCCCTAATATCATAATCCAGAATTATTTGAAGATAGTAATAGAACATCAGTGTCCTTTAGCAACAAAGTCAAAATATTGCAGTTTCCCATAGACAACAAAAGTTAAGCACTTACATTTTCAGATGACCTTCTCAAAGAGGTTAGCATGGTGACATGCCATTTTTTGCATTTTCTATTTGCTAATATATGGAACTTATATTATCCAGAGTTATTTGCAAAAATCAATAGAATTTAGGAATCACTCAACTACCAGCATTTGTCTTTTAGGGGTAAGCGAATTCTATTGGTCTGTAAGTCCAAATCTACCACGCGATCGAGGTTATGTATAGATGACAGTTTGAATGGGTATTTTCAGCGCCCTAACCAGCAGTTATTTATACCTGGTAGGACACTGTGGAACTCCCAGTCCCTCTTAGTGGGTTGAGATGGACAAAAGATTTCTCAGCATGTGGGATTGGCTTGTCTGTTGCAACGTCCATCACAGCTGGAAAGATGACAGTAGAATATCCGCTGAAGAATGTGAAGGCTATTAATTTCTCCAAAATAGCAACAGAGGCAGATTATATGTATAGGGCAAATAGCTATTGTTCTATGGACGCGGCCCCCCGATGCATCCCGACACCATCCAAAACACCAGCGGTGGGACCAATTATCAATGGATTTTATCGAAAATATTTTGGGAGGCTTGCCATGGAGAAGTTTTATCTTGGTCTCAATATCATTTATAGATTAATATTGATTACTCCCCGACTACAGTGGCGCTATCTTACAATTTCCTGACGGATGATGGCGGAACTAGCAATCACCGTATGCCCTATATAACATGTATAATCCTTAAAGTCAGGGGCAGGCACACAATTTCCTAACCTCTTAGCAACGGCAGTGAGAATTCTCACTGCTAAGAGGCGGTGAGAACGTTTAAATCAGAGAAGATCTAGGAGGTATGCATTGAGAGCTAATAACTCACCATTGGCTGAACTGAGTGAAGTCCTATCAAATACGATAAAGAAGTGACAATTGCAGGTTTTAAGAAACCCTGAAGCACCAATGAGGGTGCCTTGCAAACTGTAGGTAACCGCTTGGAGGTAGAATACCTACATTTACACATCCGCATCCAATCTAGTTGTCATCTCATCCCGTTGCGTAAAGTCTGTTAACTATAAAATCGCCGTATACACTGAATATTAAGAAGAACATATTGAGATATTGGGGGATGTGGGCATTCACTTAGACATGGTTTCCAAACTAATTTACAGTAACAAGAAAAAGTTGATTTCGGCTATATGATATAGACAATTATCGATGGTTCTGTGGACAGGCGGCCTTATGTACTTAAAGGGGATCCAACCATCGTAACACCTGGGGGCACTCTCCCAGACCCGCCCTGTATATAATACTGTATTGTTTTGGGAACCGATTGAAACCAGCATTACTGAATTTGCTGACGGTTTATCCCACTTTATTGGCATCAATTGTAACCAGACTGAATGTACGGTTATTTGGATAAAGTATCAATAAAGAAATTCTGAAAAAAATACCACGAGAGGGTATTACATGGTAAAAGATCATCGCATTGAGTGGTTAACAGAGCCGCCTGTCCAAACAAACATCGTTGGTTATATCTATTAATCAAGTTGAAGTGAAGTCACAAAAAAACAGACGAGTTGATTTTAAATTAAATAATTTTAATGGTGGTTGTAGTACATCGAAATAAGGGGGGGGGGAGGGGGACAAATAGGATTGTTTGGTTGCAACGTTTCGTCTTAGTTTATAGGGCATCTTTAGGCAGTATGAGTTTATGTGTTTATTACCCATATTCTTGAATAAATTACACCCACGAGTTGCAATGTTATAGGGTATATTTCACTAGGCCGGCATCGTTCCATAAATAACAGTAAGCCTCATCTTGTCTTGTCTGATGTACCGCCATTGCAAGATTATATAATTATTGCATAATGGGATAAATAAACAAATATTCTAACCGTTGAACAACAAGCACAATTTGTTCAAACACACAAATGTATGGATTAGCAGCGAGGTGTACACCAATGTAGCTATGGCCAGCGACTTTCCATCCCAAAAGGGAAATTCACTATGACCATTGTGAATTTACGTCTGTATACTTGATCGTTACGTTACCTGGGCGTTCGCCCTCCCTACATCCCTGCACCGAAGTATAACATCCAGTCACGTTCCAGCAGAAAATTGTATCTTATTAGTGTCACCTATGCCAATTATTCCAGGAAATTAGCACCCAATGCACCCAATACCATGCCTGGGCATACAACCAGTCAATCGGATCGTAAATACATCTACAAACAATGCTGGTATGACGTAAGCCAATAAAAAAACACAGGTCACGTGACCAGCTTTATTTCCAGGTGTGGAGTATTGGTAGATCCAGCACAGGTGGGAACGTATCCAGCAGTGGTATCCTTCAGATAGAAAAGGAATTCGTATTTCAGGCAATCCTAGGCTTATATTCCTGACTGTATTACCATCTGGAACATTAACTACGCTTGAAGTGGTTATAAGATAACAAGTATAATGGCAAGTTCAATGAATTCTTCCCACATGTCACTCAACTACACGCCGCTTACTACACAGGTAGGTTAGACTAAGAAGGAACTGCATCGAGATCCGTAACTTCTAAAAATATACCAAAAGTTTTGGTTGCGGAGTAATCTCGAGAGGCAAAGCCGAGTGAGATTACACTGCAAACCAAAACGAATGGCGTATTTTCAGCGGCTATGGATCGAGCGTGGTTCAGATTTTATCTCAACTCTATCAATGATGAATTGGCGAACATTTGTCACATCATCCCTTGAGTATTCTTTTATAATTCTCCATGGGCGTTGAGTACGAGACCCTAATGTTACATCTATGGGGGAAAATACCAAGAGTGGGATAAAAATATGTCCTCTTTATATCTGTTTTCTTGTTGAGCATGGGTAGCACGCGCAGATATATATACGCTGCCTATGTGAGGAAAAGGTTAGATAAACCTTCTGCGAGCTGCAAGAAACATCCTTTCACTCTCAACATGCCAGCTCTGTGGCATTGGTAGGGTACAGAGGCCGAGTGTATTATGTATTATAGGCTTTATTAGAGGCATGCCCAGCTGACCATGACCAATAACTAGGGACTAAAATACCTCATGGACGCACCGGTATTCGAATCATAGAGGGGCACTTGTGAAAGTGGCAAGTTCATTGGCGGTATGATGGCAGCCCGAAAGTAGAGATCGCTATGTTCCCTATAAGATCATCACACGATACGATAAGGAGCGGATGTACGATTCAATCTGTAATCTGGTAGTTTTGTTATTATCATTGGGTGTGGGACACGCTCATACCGGAGACACACCAAGCGAGAAACGAAGCGATTTCCGGAATCGCCAACACAAAATGGCGTGTATGTGACCTATTTTTTCATATTTTACTGATTATTGCTTCTTATACGCTAAATTATTGGTGGGAGATATCACTATTTAAACAATATTCCAAATATATACCATTTTGTGTTGGCGATTATGGAGATCGCTGCCTTGGCTCACTTAGTGTGTCCCCGGCATTAGATACGGTGCAAAATTTAGGGAGAGATCATAGAGACTTTCAGGTTGCTGCACATACTATTGCCGGGGACACACCAAGCGAGTCAAGGCGGCGCTCTCTGGAATCGCCAATACAAAATAGCATGAATTTGTGGTATTATTTCACAATAATACCTCCCACCAATAATCTAGCGTGTCGGAAGCAATGATCAGGTGAGATATAAAATAATAGCTCACATACTCGCCATTTTGTGTTGGCGATTCCGGAAATCGCTGTATACATTTCTCGCTTGGTGTGTCCCCGGCTTGGCCCTTCACTGGCTGTGTGCCAACTCTATGGTATTGACATTGTGGAGATGACAAGTACAATTGTTTATCTTAGAGCGATTTAGAAGACTGCCTAGCTTACCATGACCAGTCACTACAGGCTAAAATACCTCCTTGACCCACTGGTGCTTAATTCATTTGGATCCTACATGGGCAGGCGCAAAATTCGCTCGTTGGATAGGTGCCAAATGAGCAAATGACCCACCGACGGGAAATAACTCAAAACTTCTAATTGTTCAATTTTCGAGTTGAACGCTCATTAATCAACGATGGACATACCATTTGTTCTTAGTTATTATTCTTGGCAGTCACTGTAGAAGGCTTTGCTGATGCAATTTTATTTGCATTTAATTGCCTAATTGGCAGTGAAAGTGAAAGAAACGATGGCATTTTCGTCACAGTCTGAAAAGTTTCGGAATTCATTTCCCATTGGCTATACCAGGTTGTGCGGCATATCTAATGGGGTTTGGTACATGAGATGTCCGTACTATTTGCCCAAACTTCTAAATGTTTCCCATGAGAAATTGCCTTGTCGTATGTTGACCCTGACGAAGTCTTTACTGGGGAACTCTTTGACACTGTAAAGCAATGTATAATATTTAGAGAAGAAAGGAAGTGCTATTTAACACTGGCAACCAGAGCTAGACAAAGTTAGAAATATATGGTACAAGGGGTGGGTTGTCAAGAAAGGAAGTGCTATGGGCTTGCTGATACCAGTTAAAGGCATATCCTACAATTCACAGTGGTGCCACCTGTTGATTTTTGAATATTGTTAATTATCAATCAAAAATCATTATGTGGGATCCATTCTAATGCCGATTCACTAAATCTAACGTTTTATCTAATTCATTCAATACTAGTTGTTAAAAAATTGAAAGAAGGCCGATTGATTTACTTAGGAAATATAAAGGAAAATATTGTTTTCTCGAATCCTTTCAAAAACAAGGATGGTGACCTATGAATTATAAAACATAAATGTATAGTACTATACCTCTACTATATTCTGTGAAACTTTGAGAAAAATGACATGAGTTTTACTATGTGTAAAACAACTTGATAAATTTTCTATATATTCTATTGTAAAATTATTATAACATTGGTCTCTAAATCAAAAACTAGCACGGTGACCCCCAATTTTAAAGTTAGATATATATGTGTTCTACAAGACCTAGAGATCATCATACTCAAGTTTCAGGAAAAAGACATGGGTTTTAGTTTTCAAGCGAAATTGTCCGATATGCCTTTAAACGCTAGATGGCGTAGAGGCATGCACCAGCACCCACACACCAACATCAGGGTAGTCGGGTCTATATGTACATGTACATGGGAGATAGTACAATCTACATGACTATATAGTATAACGAATTGAACGGCATACAAAGGCGAGAACATAGGCCTATATATCAAAACGGCTTCCTGATTGTCTTTGGTTTATTCCATCCAGTTCTGTCAAATTCGACGTATCTTCCACTGGAAGTTCAATGAATCAATAGTACATCAATTTTACAGGATTTCCGAGTACAGGAACTTTATCCAACGAGTTATGAGTAATATAATGAGTAATGATGAGTAAAGTTCCACTAAACTGATACATTGTCTTTAGCGTTACATCCACTCGTTTGCAGACAGTTTTATTTTCACTACTATCTCCAACTACCTCTTTGAGGTGACACGCGGTGTGTCTATGTCTAGCATCTCCCATAATTTGCTGCCCGGTAATTTGTGACCGTTGGTACTTGCTGGTTTATATATGATCAAAAATAGATTTATAAGATCCCGATATCTTGATTTGGTTAATTTTTTTATCATTACCTGGTGAATATGTATAGCGAGGAGGCTCTGAGCTGTTTTAAGCTTCTGGTGGATTTGCGGTTATCCCCTGTGGTGTAAAAATAATAAAGCTTTGGAGCCTGATTACACATATTCCAATGCAGCTGCCGATACATGCAGCACTGACATGAGTGCTTGGCGACAAAATATAGAAATTCCGTGCCATATGAACCTATTTGGTTTTAAGTACCCTCACAGGTGCCAGATGTGGTTAACCTACTTATGAGATACTAATAGTCTTTCAGGTTGTTAATATAATCATATAGAGGAAATCTATGAGAGTTTAGGGTCTGAGTTCGTATCCCATCGAATTTGAATCATTTAGTTATTTACTAGGCGAAGCCGCGTGAATTACGTAGTGATTCAAACGAGATGGGATCGAGCTCTGAGACTAAACTTGAATGGGTTTCTGAATTTATCTCACCCTTCACATTGACTAATGGGCTATCATTTTGACAACATCCCCCATTGGATATTTTTCCTAAATATCTAATGGGCGTTAGATACGAGTTTCCAATGTTATGGAGAAAAAATATCAGGGGTGAGATAAAACGGTGGAAATCACAAAGAAAATACCAGACAGTCAAGTTGATTGTAAAGATGTTGTTATTGAAACCAAGTGGTACAATTTGTGGTTCATACGGTGCATCAGTTTAATTCACGTGACGTTTCGCAGGTGTTTAACCCGCTTCTTCAGGTGATGATCATATATGATCCTCTAAAATGATAATTGAAGTCTACAATTGACCCTGCTAGTAAACCGCCTTTATATAAAGTTAAAGAAGAAGGTCAATTACATGTAGATACAAGGCACGTGGGGTGATCATTAGAACCCATAGAAAAGAATATAGATTTACATTCAGTTTGTTTATGCTGCTGTAGATTTTTTTTGGACAAACTCCCTGGCACTGATTTATCATAAAGTAACAGGATTCTGTTCACTTATAATTAAAGATATATAGGCCATCTAACGTGGTGTGTTTTATGTATACCTTTTGCACCGTACCTACAGAGCTATAAACTATACGCAGTCTGACCAGTCTCAAAGCCAGGGTCAAAGCCAGGTGACTTGGCACACCAGTGAATATATACGTACACAGGTATCGCCTGTCTGTATATGCTTTACAATCCTCCTTGCAAATGGTTTAACTGACATGCACATATGTATATCCTCTCAGTGAACCAGAACGTGATCCCATTTGCAGGTTTGCAGGGATCTATGTATTTGTATACACGTTTGGAAAATGGACTTATTGTTGTGCTACATCTATTATGACTAACCCTGACATGTGTACCTGTGGTTTGTTGGACCATTAACTAATTTGGGATACACCCCTTAATGGTTTGACCACATGCCTAAATGCTGGATTGAGCTCTGTTGTCATGATATATTTTACTCCATGCTTCGATTTATATATATTCATCCTTTTTTCTGTCCGTCGCTTGTTTTCTTTACTTGTTATATGTTGTTTTATCGTGTGTTTTACCTGTTTTCTCAGTATGCCGTCATGCTATCAGAGCTAGTGCTACATTCTCCCAATGGTATTTTATTTCAAGGTTTTTTTTTTTTGTACTTTACAGTTGAAAAGTACCTTATTGAGGAGCGACTTATCCACATAAACTTCTTTTATATATGTTTTTAATGAAACGTGAAACAGACAAACTCCAATTCTGCATAATGTTATTTTGTTCCTTGACACTTTTGAACACACTAAATCATACTGCTAGATGTATCGGATTATAATGACATCTTTAATAGAACACATTTCTACATTCAAATTATCCCATTTATTTCAGGCTATTATATAATTCAAGGATATTCACACCGATACATTTGACTTTTGTTATTTACCTAATATAAAGTGTCCATAGAAAACACAAGTGTGTATCACCATACCCGGAGCATACAGATATGTTGTATGTTCCGGGCTGCAAAAGCCGGTGCATGCAGAAAAATAGTGCATATGCAAATACAATGCGTACCTAACTTAATTAATATCGGTACGACACATGTCAAGAAAAGGTAGATGATAGATACAATATAGACTGATTTCAGATAAAAGCGGTTGTATGCTCCTCAGAGTAGACTCTGCGCAATGTCCTTGCATACGCTCGGATATTACTACGCGTCAACGCCTCGGAGCATACGGCCGCTTGTATCTGAACCCAGTCAATATTGTGTAAATTACCATAAGGAAGCTTTTGATTCTGATGCCAAGATGGGATAGTGGTCTATGCGCTACGGTATGCCTTCTGGATGAAAGATGGTAGAATGTATGTATGTACATTGTATGTATGTATGTATGTATATGAGGATGATAATGTAGTATGTATGATAAAGAAACAGAAAGGAGCACTCGTCAGAGTTCCACTTCACACACCACTCCAACAAGCTAAAATGTGTGATAATAACCTACGTGTGCCGTACCTGTCTTAATTATAATACAGCACTCTAATGGGGGACTACTTTAGGTAGTTAATAGGTGGGAGTTAATAGGCGGGACGTTCACATGCTCTCCCACGCTTCTCCGTATTTAGGCTGGCTCTCTCAGTGTATTATATAGAAACAAATGTCACAAACGCGCGGTTATTGTGTTCGATATCCTGAGGCTGAAGGTAGTGGTCTATATGATGGACAAAACATTAGTATACTTTGAAATTGAATTCATATTCAACCCTTTCATATCAAGACAAACAAAATATCTTAGTCGCTAGTGTGGTGGTCACAGGATATAAGGTTCAAGACTGAACATGCCAGTGTGTTTCCTGCTTGTCTGTCATCCTCGTCCTAAAGATACAATCTCAACATGATATAACAATCAATGAGGAATACTTTCTTTGGGTGGTGGGGATGTCCTACCATGAATATACAAGCTACAACCAACGAGATAACTAGGAGCAGATGGTATGTTTATCATTGATGAATGAGCGTGGAATTATAAATGAATAAGAAGTAAAAAGTTTGGGTTACATTCAGTCTATGGCTCGTGTTCTGTAACCCACTTGCACCCAGTGAACCTGCCATTTCTGCAACTGAGTCTAGGATCAAGCACCAGTAGGTCTTGAGGTGTTTCGGTCTTCAGTGATTGGTCATGGTCAGCTGGGCATGCCTCTATAACCTTGAGACATTGGCTCTTTGCTCCTTTCCCAATATAGTGAAAGGCATGCCGATAGTGAAAAGATAGTCTTTTTGCAGCTAGCTGGAAGTCTGTGTTACCGCTCTAACATTTAGGCAAAGTGTATACCCCGTGTAAGCACGCTCTAAAAACATCATTACTTTCACAACTCACACCAACTCTCGCCTATACATATTCCTTGCATCCACTCCCTTTTAAGAGGGAATACATACATACCTGTAGCTAACCAGTCCATGGCAGATATGTTTCGTCAAAGACCAAAAGTCTGTGTTGTCAGTGACCAATGGTTGGCCCATTTACTGTAGATAAAAAAGGGATTTAGATTAGTGTGTTATTGAGTGCGTGGGGTCCGAGGTCTTCCTTATGTTAACGAGTCTAGAGGTCTCTGTACTAGTTGCCTATGCCAAGGTTCAATTTTATTGTTGATTTGTAAACTTGCCGGGTTACCAGCCAATAGAGTGTGTTGTATGGACGTGTATCATGTATGTTGTTTGTTGATAACAGTAGTTTTTTTTGTTGTTGTTTTTTTTCGGAAGCTGGTAATGCCACATCATAGCAACAGTACATCTATCAGATAGGGGGACAAAACAAAAACGTAGAAACGAATTTTAAAAATGGATTTGTATTGTCTTTGCTGTTGGCATACCAACTCTGCTGTTCGTTTATATTGTCCTAAGAACATTCTATTTCAACCAGGGATTGCTCCTTTTGCTCGCTATTGAAACTTGAACAACTCTCTGGAAATCATAATAAATCTAAAATGCAGCCGGATCAGAACTTATCAAATTTACAAGAAAAACCTGATAAATTGAAAATAAAAATCGGAATTGATCTATCATTTTTATCCTCTGGCTGACTATAATCCCTATCATAGTATTAATTATCATTACCTCTTGTGAGTGGGAGGGCAAAATAAATGCAGTTCATGCTTCATTGAATCTGAATCTTTGTGCACAATTCTGTTCATTATTAAGTGACAGGTGTCAACTACGGGGCACACAGGAATTCTAGGCACCTCCAAGACCATAGGGTCACGTCAATTTCTATTTCTCTGTTAAGCATGTGCAGCCTTGTCTAGTTGTTCTATATTATGATGTGTTGCTACACATGTCGTGCATGTCAGCATTCCGAGAATTTATTCAAATCAGATTTTTTTCTACCTTACTTAGTATGAAGTGACATCTGCTCATATCATTTTCTTCACATACTGGAAATACCAGTGGGATTACTGACCCAAGCACAATAATGACTGCTTCCTTATATTAAATTCAAAGTGCGATATCTGTATGTGAATGCTTGTGATGTTGAATGCAATTGACAGACATGATTGACACATGCTATCATAACCAAGTACCGCAGTGATCGACAGGTAGGGAAGGATCATTAATCTAAAATAGATTTAGCGCATTGGCAGACTTAAGCGAATATCGGCCAGACCAAAGAGATAAAAAAACTGTCTGAGTGCAATATAATGTGACAGACACCAAACACATCCGATAGGAAAAGGGAAGGGTATATTTGCAGTGCTAGTCTGTATTATCATAAAGTTTGTATATTATACATGTTGTATGTCGTTCGAAATATCGGGTGTAATATTCTCAATGAACTTTATGTGTGAATACTGATCGCACGAGTGATATATATCCACACCCCAACTCCTAATCTCCCAGGTTGTTAGGAGGGTTGTAAACTTAGTAATTAATCTCTGAACACCTTGGGGATGTTCATCCCTCTATATCCGGATTATCTACACTTATAACGTACCTGTGGTTGGGAGACATGTGACTCACCATTTCTGCATGTCTCAACTATGCTGATGAAATTGCAGCATTTATACCAGAAGCTGTGAAGTATAAATGCTGTGACTCAGAACCATAAGAATCTTTGTGATAACCCTTTATCTATCATAGTGTCCTGCGTGGGTGAATCAGATAGATCAAAAAGAGATCCCAGAATCTGATGATAGAATTTATTTTATTAATGTTGTGTCATATCTACTTGACTTATTAGCCCTTTCATTCGGACACCTACAATGACGCGACTCGGTATTTCTGAAAATTATTTTGTACAATACCAAACCAACACCAAAACAAAACAAAAATCCTTTGGGGGAAAGTCTATCATACTCCCTTCCTCAACTTTGAAATGCTAAAGGACTAAAGAATTATCTCTAAATATGTATGTTTTTCATTGTAAACAGGGTAAATTGGAAGTTAATAGCTGGAATGAACAAGGATATATAAGTTGA
Source organism: Alentia gelatinosa (assembly GCA_950022655.1). Lineage (NCBI taxonomy): Eukaryota > Metazoa > Annelida > Polychaeta > Phyllodocida > Polynoidae > Alentia > Alentia gelatinosa. The sequence goes on along the minus strand of OX465588.1, from coordinate 53,824,017 downwards.
GATGTGTGATGGAGATATTCCCCTGATTACAAGAATTGTTAGCCAAGCTGAAGCTAGTTTAAGTACTTTCTAAGAAGATTTTTGATAATGATGTTTTGGGTTATAACTGAGATGAATAACTGACTCATGATACTGAAAGAAGATATGTACTTTTCTATATACCTTAATAAAGGGAGCTAAGGTCATTATAAAAATTATAAAAATATTGGGGTAAGGACCGATTATAATCGGTGAGAGTCGGGTACCCGCGTACAGCGACATAATTGTTCGAGATCGTTCCCGATTATAATCGGAGATTGGGTCGGTAAGAATCCGTGAAACATGTCAATGGTTTATAGGCTTTTAAGACATATCGGAAAATTTACCTTGGAAAATTAAACCCCATGCCAGTTTTCTGGAAATTGAATGTGGTGAACCTCAAGTGTTGTGGAACACATTTCTAACCTAAAAATCGAGGATCATTATGCTAGGTTTTGATTTAGAGATCAATATCATAATACTATTACAATAGAATACATAGAGATTCTAAATCGTTGTTTTACATGCAGTAAGACCCATTTCATTTTCTCAAAACTTTCACAGAATGCAGTAAATGTATAGTACTACTTATTTAGGTTTTGTAAATAATAGATCACCATACTAATTTGTGAAAGAATTAAAGAAAACTATATTTTTCAGTATATTTCCTAAAGAAATCAGTGAAATGTGAATCGGTGTAATCTATCTGTTGGGTTAGGTCAAATAGAATAATATATTACAAAAATCACTCATTTGGTTCTAGAATAAGTCAAAGGAACTGGTTTGAATTGATAATTGTTGTATTAAAATAACTCATCTATACTGGTTAAGAGATACAATACATTCAACGACAAAAAAAGATGATCAATATTTGGAAATTATAAAGTGGCGCAACCGTGTATTGCAGGCTATACCTTTAATTGCAATTATCGGATGTTGAAACAATTTAACCGAAACCAAAGCAAAGCCCGACCCTTTTACCGTTCGTAGCTAGCTACAGAGAATGACGAGATAACCGGGACAGAGTTGAGGATCGTACGTCAACGTGTCAAATTACGGGTCTCACTATAAGATCACGTAAGACATAACGTTATCTACGCTACACACCATCATCCAGTCAATAACTTATCATTATCCGTAAACTACTTGCGCTATGTCAGCTCCAATAAGAGTCCAACAATCCTCTTACGTGAGCTGATATAGAAAGGGTTGCCTCTGGATACGGGTATTTGTTTGTGTGTGGAGAAGCAACCTCACTCCGGTGAATGTATATAGATGGGTCGCAGTACGCTCAGCGCATTATCACAGTAGGAAGGTTGAGGCCGGACAATCACCAACAGGATCACCATCAACTGACTGGGTCACATCTCCTGTTTCTCCACACAAGATTCAACTAACAAAGTAAGACTGGGTTATAGCTTTATATTTGCTTATTTGAGAAACATCAGGGATAGTTTGTATGTGTATCACTTTTGGATAGTTATTTGGCTTCCGCAGCTTCGAGATGGGCTCCTAAGGACATACCTGGGTCATTGGACTGATAATGACCTATACGAGAATGTTAGGGCATCTCCAGATGATTAGGAAATCAGTCTTTATTTTTCTGGTTATGTGCACAACGCACATATATAATTGATATTAGACTCTGTTTCCGGTTACATATTTCTGGCCTACATCAACTTTCAAGTCCTCAATTTAGATTCTGTGGGGATGGATTTCCAAAAATGGCACTTGCATATATGTATGTTACCTCCAAACCAAGCGGTTCACTCTCCAAGCAGATTCTATCTTATTACTCAATAGGAAGGCAGTAATATAATCTTTAAAAAGGGGGTGTTTGTCATTAACCTCTCCCAGAAACCACACATTCCCTACATAAAATACGTACGAAAGGTTTGACTCCAACCCCATTCTACTCAATTGATTAAAGAAGGGCTGCACGGAAATTTAAGAAAGAATTTATCCCCACCCCTACCCCTCCTCACTGAGTACATACTCTATGGATGGTCCACTAGTACCAGTAACCGGTGACCACATAGGGACAAATCCGGTAGAGCGTTGTTTGACCTTGCATATAGGGTTTCCTGGTATGCTGATCACTATCTGAGGATGCCTACGAGAAGTATTTGGGAGTGTACGCTCAAAGTCGTTCAATATTGGATAGACCGGGGGCATTTAAAGGGGCCATTTGGACTTGTCATTTCTGTTACAAATATTAGCGCTGTATCACCGATCTTATTTTAAAAGGACACTTGTGTTTTTTTGTTCAGCTTCAGTTCATAGATTTTTTTTATTTTCTGAACAATATTCAAATAGATGAAATATTATTGATTTCTTGCAATTTACTATGTTTGCCTTCAAACTTCAGAGACCGTACATCAAACTCTTAATCGTCTGCTTCATACTTTAACACATTCGTCCTATCAGATATCTGTTCATATGTTGTAATTCTCTTGAAAGTTTTAAAGATTATTTCATAGGTTCAATTGAGGTGATTTTAAACTCAGCATCCACCAATAGAACAATTTTTTACAAGCTTACAAGGAGCCTGTTGTCTTAAAACAACTTGAGAGGTGCTTTGAAAAATCACCTCGCCATAGGCAGCACAAGACGTGGCCGGTCTTTGATAACCAATCAAGTCCTCGTTGGGGGTGAGAAAAGCAATATTAGATCTATACATAAATCAATAAAGATATTTTGCCGCACATTATACCAATCTGGGAAGACCGAGAGAAACGCTGAATTCAACATTGATGTATCTCCGCAAAGTCCTTACCACCTCAGCAGTCTCCATAGAGTCCTAATCTCTCAGTATCAGATATATTATATGTACTTGTGTAATACTCATCGCTTACTCAGGCATGCCACACTGATCCACGCGGCACATTCGAGTCAAAGGATAGACAGATAGTGTGACCGTAGTCACTTAACCTACCCCTCCCCATCCCTTTAGCTTATAAGACATCGACATCACAGATCACAGATCCGGTTTTGGTCGGTCTCAATTAGGTCAATATAAACACTCTCAGTTCCGATTATATCACCTTCTGGTGATAATTCCGATTCTGTTCGATTGCAATATTGTCGTTGGACACACTGCAGGGGGTGTTCCACCTGCCCGATCATTCTTTTAACGCCATCGGGCTGCATCCTGCCGATTCTGGCTGCATCGGCAACATTCCTTTGGGGATTTCTGGTCAAATATACCCTCTTCCACTATTGTGTATACAAAACATTTCTTTTTCATCGTCGTCCTTTTGTTTTCACAAGAGACATTTTTTCGTGTTCCACTTTTGTGTGTACATTTTCTCCTGATGGAGTTTTCTCAAAAGGGAGTGCCAATATTTGATTGGAATTATTTTTCAAGGAATTTTCCCCCAGAATAGACCAGAAACAAAGCCTGCATACTTTGGTCAAAACACTTTCCTGCCGCTCTTTGTCTGAAATGTCAGCCAATGAAAAGACAGGAAAGAGATCAGATGATCGAATTGACCAATCACGGACTAGTTTTGTGGAGAAAATTTGAATATTCAAGCTGGGGAGGGTATCCACCCGGGCAGGATCAGTCACTTGCTCGGTAGTCTCGTTGGCCGTCACATCCTGCTAAACCTCTCCCACTATTGCACTGCTGGCAAGTGTTCTATCAAGTGAAGTCCATTGCACATCTAACAATTTGGGGTTGAACGATTAGTTCCCGGATTATAGTTGCCAGTAAACTTGTCACAGGCAAATTACGTACCCCGTCGGCCAGCGGCGGCCACCCGAATGGGGAGTATTCCAATGGTCTGTTGTTGCCGACTGGATTTATCAACATGTTGATCAACTTTTGGCGAGTGATTTAGGAATATTGACCGACAACTTGTCGGCATCAGAAAAACATCCCAAGGATTGGGGATGGGGGGTCACTAACCATTGGCTCATCCTTGCCTAGCTGCCCCACATCTACTGACTAGGGCCGACTCCGTTGGGATGCTTCGCCTGAGACAAAGTACTACTTTGCAGCATTTTGACTTCGCCTGTTAAGGAGCATTCGTTAAGTATGGCCAGGGACACAGTTTTTGCAACATAAATCGGTAAAAGAAAAGCCCCCCCCCTCCATGGGAATACCAAAAAAATGTTGGCCCACCCCATAAAAATTGTGCCCACCGGCCATAATTACTGAGCGTTCCCTAACGCCTGTGATCAGTGGATGAGGTGGAGTTGATTCATTAAATGATTAAACACAATAAGAATTAGGTTCATTAAGGTATGTATCCTTCGCTGACTGGCCCATGAACCTGTATCCCAAACGAGGAGGGTAACCATATGATGCAGGGACTGGAGCCAGTCTAAGGTGGAGTGTAAGGGAAGGGGTAAGGGAAGCGATGGCAGCACAGGCAGAGAGGTAGAACACAGGGACTGAGGCCAGTCTACTCCCAGTCCTCCTCCAGTGTACAACTCCTCCATCAAGAAGACTGTGAATAATTACTCTTCTACTCCCCACTCTTCCATACAGTAAAGTTATGATTAGCCACCCTAGCCAGGACAAGAATGGGTGTTCAGTAACGAGGAGATATAGATCAGTCGATATTAATAGTTGTATATGTATATTTATCCTACCCCTAATATAAAATCCCATAGGCTTTACATTGAGTGTCCGTATGCCACGCTGACTGGCATACAGAGTTTTATATGCCACTAGTGGCATACAGAATTGTTATCACGTAATTTTCCAAAATCGAGGAGACTGGGTGGCATAAAACCAAAACCTGATTCGTTTTAATCTTGGCCACCGCATGCCACTACTGGAGTTTTGGCTCCGGACTTCACACGGCTTCGCCTCATGAAGTCACTATGCCACTCCAGTCGTGGCATACGGTGGCCAAGATTAAAACTCATCCAGTTTTACGATTATATATATATATATATAATATGTAATATAAATCATGAGGCCAGACGTTCCCACTCAAATCAAAACAATATAAACCAACATACACTGTCAATACACCGCATATAGATGCGAGCCGTTGATTCATTACTTATTCATTGTAAATACTAATAATATTATGAATATAACTCTATTGTCAAGTCGATTTCCTAACTTATATCAAAATATCGCTTCTGTCTTTTTTGGTATGGGATGGTATTTATACATGAAATAATCCAGTATTAGGTACACTCGCTGTAGAGGAATTTACTGTGATATCATTGGCGTATCATGTAAGTATGTACGTATTAGTGTAATCACTCTTTGCCATCACCAGAGGGCAGGGATGACGTTGGTAAACAGACCGTATCGTGGGGCACTGCACTTCCTGTCATGTGGTGATCTCAGATCTAGATAACGATAGACTAATTCCAAGTCATATTTCGTATAGGCCCTATGTACGTGTTGATCACACATCACTCCTAATATCTACACTAGCGACATCGTCACACAACTAGATTGGCCGCCACCTCTGTCTATACACTCTTCTGACTAAGAGATTGGTGTAGTTTTTTTTGTGTCTTTTTTTAATTGCGTAAAGAATGTTTACAGCAAATACATCATCTGCTACTGAGCAGGTTTCCATCAAGTGTCCTACTAGCAATGAGATATTCTCATATTCTCTGTATATATAACAAGCTCCTCATATAAGTGTGTAATATATCTATAAACAAAGTTGACATATGGGAGGTATAAGAATGGGATAATATGATTAAGTTGAGTCTGTGACGTATCCAAGAACATCAAACTCTTATCAATGCAAAGGGCAACAAATTGATAATAAAGCTTGGCTTTATAGTCATCTTGTTCAACATGCACATAAAAGGAAATGAAAATATGGAAAAGTAGTTCTGAGAAAACGAGATTACATTGTATCTTAGTGATACCAAAGACCTGCTTGGAGAGTGAAAGACAGTATAATTTGTGGGTCAAGGTGGCCACAGATTGAACTCCACCAGAGCCAACATGTGTAGCAAGCGTTTTCTCTGGTGGCCAGTGTATACTACAGACTGCATGAACATGCCATCTGGTGGAAATTGGTCACAATACAGGCTACAGTCTAGCTTAGCTTGTTTCCCAGTAGAGATCGCCTATCTGATTTAATGTAGCAACCAGCGAACAGTCCGCCATTTTCAAAATGGCGGAGGCTGCTGCTAGAGGCATCCCGCAGTAAGAAGATCAGAAAGCTGCAGAACTATGTTTTGTTTTGGGCATGCCTGGAAATGCATTATAAGAGTAAAATTAAATCTGAGTAGAGACTTCGAAAAGAAGAATAGCCGGTTCGAGTTATCTCTCCACGAGAATCACACGAAAGATCTGGGAGGAGAGTATCTATGGGGAAAGAAATATACAGAAGCATTCCTAACAAGAATGTCCATATTTGCACACAAAAAAGTCCTCGCCAGGTTACTCAAAGAGAGACATTTGATCGACCGATACCGCATTTCTTGGACGTTTTTAAGCGGTAACGTTGTACTATCTGCAGGATGCCGTCCCGTACCAACATTGTGACCGTTAAACCGGCCAAGGAGACAACGTCCGGGGTGAGTAGGACCCTTAGAATGAGACACGTTTAGCCTCTAAGACATCGACACACTGATCACACCTTTACCCCACCAACCTGTCGTCTTAAGCCCAATACACATCTACCGATTTCGGAACATTGATGTACCTTTGTTGGCGACAAAGGAAGGGTAATTTGTCTCAGGCGAGCCATCCTAATAAAGTTAGCCCTAGTCTGTAGATATAGGACAACTAGGCAAGGGTCAGCCTTCAATTACCAACTCCCTCCTTGGGATGTTTTTTGTCGCAACGAGTTTTCGTTTGAGGATCCTAAATCGCTCACCAATAGTTAATGGACATGTTGATAAATCCAGTCGCCGACAACGGAACATTGGTAAATGGCCCCTGATTGGGTGGCCAACATGGGCTGAGGGGTTACATAATTTGCCTGCAACAAGCTCACCGACTCCTATAGTATTTGGGAACTAGTCGTTCAACCCTAAATTGGTAGTTGTTTGTTGGGCTTTAGTGAGAGTCGATGATATACTTTTTCGATGTAAGCGCTTCACCGACCCAATTATACCTCTTCCCTGTGGAAATCGGGCATTGTTAGCTTGTGGGTAATGACCAACACTGCACGAAAACCACCATTTTACATATATATACGCCATCGCGATAACGCACGTATCGGCTGTATCGTGGCTTGTTTATATTTGTATACACCTCTTATACGCGTCTACGTTTCAGTCCTCTACGAGACAGTTTCCATATGTAGACGCGCTCGACTTGGCTGTCTTTCACGCCTGGCGTATTTAAGATAAAACATACTCTGCGCAATATATACCACCCCCCCCACCACCCCACGCCACCCCCAGCCAGCCTCAGTGAGAATCCCCCCGCTGCCCGCCGCCCACCGCACACCACCCGCTGCCAGCTGCGTTTGTACAGGTTGACTCAGTGGGAAACCCTCCCCCACCCCCCACCCCCCACCGCCCGCCCATGCCCGCCACTGCCCGCCACGAGGTGTTATGGTGTCGGGGGGGGGGGGGGGGGCGGGTAGACATGTGCGGCCGCATTCACACGTGTGAGGCCGCATTCACAGGGGGGTAAGATGATTTCAGGATTCAACCTCAAGTCTGAAGAGGGTCATTATATAGTAAGCCTGAATGTCCACACATTGAAATGGTGTATGAAAGTAAGATCTTTTAGAAAAACAATTAAAAAAACAACATAATGCAAGGTTTACTATGTGTAATTAATCAATTTATACTTAATTAGGTTTTTATAAAATAAATTGGTAATATGAAATTGCAATTTTCATATAATACAGACTTGGATGGTTAATGGCAAATGAAATATGCTACCAGTAGTGTCCCCAAGTGGCAGAGAATGGAACTTTTTGAGAGTGGTGTATATACAACGGAATCAGGCGTATATATGACATATATAAGACCGCACCATGGACATGTATATACGCCACTAGATAAGGCGTCTACGAGACGGATATCAGGTCGAACTTCTAGACGCAAAATCCTACTGTTAGACGCGTTTCGCATACATATGTAAAGCGGTAGGTTTCGTGCAGTGCAATCAGAATCTAGGAGAGTTGGGTTGCCACTGCACAGTGCAGGTCCACATGCTTTTGTTACGACGAATGCTCAAGTCGCAAACGTTCCTGGAATCTGAAAATGATCGAAGGTCGTACAGGAAGACTCGTTTCTGTACGCCATAGAGACATAGTGATGATATGGGCCAACCTAGATTACCCAACCCAAAGAGAGGCCATCACTATAGTATGTACAAAAGGATGTGGGTGGCGGTAAAAAATGGAAATTTTGCGTACACACTTACGGAGATTGTTTCTCAGTCTAGTTCAACGTCCATCTTCTTGGGAAAGGGGTACGAATTGTCATTCGACACCCATACAGTGAATGAATGACCGAAAATGAGTGAAACTTCCTCATTTTAAGATGATACTATAATAGCAAATAAAGATAAGAAAATTACGATCTAAATGTTTTTAAGACATCTTCGACTCGGTCTAAATGCTAGATTTTTTTTTTTACTTTTATTTATACTGGGAAAAATGATCAGCCTTGCGGCTGTATTTAATGCACTCTCAGTGCCATGACACGCCATGACACTCCACGCCAAAGGTCCAGTTGTAGGAAAAATCGAACACGTTCGATATTGTTGTAGCCTTGTCGGAAGGCTCCCAACAAGCTTCCAATTGTGGCCTTGTCGTGACCTTGTCTTAGACTCTTGTCGGGAACTGCGGTCCACCAACCACGACAAGGCCTCCAGTCGCAGGCCAATGGTGGACCATGTCGGGAACCCATTGTCGTAGCCTTGTCGTGGAAGGTGGACGCCCCCCTAAGAGGGTGCGTCCACCAACCACGACAGGGCTGCGACAACGGCTTTCCGCCAAGGTCCACGACAGCTCTACGATTGGAAGGCATGTCGTAGCCTTGTCCTGGTTGGTGGACCATAGTTCCCGACAAGAGGCTACGACAAGGCCCCGACAGGCTGCGACATAAAACTTGTCGGGAGGTTGTCGGGGTCTTCCGACAAGGCTACGACAAAATCGAACATGGTCGATTTTAGAGCCTTGTCGTGGCATGTCGTGGCATGTCGGGAGGTTGTCGCAGAGGTCTACGATAGAAAATTTAGGTGGAGCTTGCTCTTCCCGACATGCCCCGACAACGCTGTCGTAGAGCTCCTCTCCTCACGACAGGGCTGCGACAAGGCACCGATTGGAAATTTCTTGTCGGCGCGTGTCGCAGCACTGTCGTAGTTGGTGGACGCACCCTCTTAATTGACGCCGAACTCCACGATTCCGCCACAATTTTGAATTGTGTGGCGCAGAGCTTGCCGTGGCGTTAATAGTAATAAAATCTTAGTAGGTGGACACCCCCTCTTATCCTCGTAAACCTCGAGCCGCCTGGCCAGAAAACCATCATTTGTTGTATTTATATCCATCTTTTCAAATAGATTAAACCTAAGAATTGCCATATTAAGTGGCACATCATTAGGGTCTATTTTCCCCTATACAATGGCTTAGAAACTGTAAACAGTGGATTATCTTTTTAATACGGGTTCGATAAACATTATACATTCGCCGTTCTGAAATCTGCAGAAAACACAAAATAAGCGGTGCATATCCTGGGCCATTTCTTGGCCCAACAAAGGTCATTTGACATTATTGGTTTAACGTAGAGTAAATATGCTTGAAATTTTACATGTCCAGTTTGTTTTTCTTTAATCACAGCTGTGCTATTATAATAGAGTATGGTTGACTGGTCATTTGACTCGCATAGATCATTATCCGTATGATATCTGACAGCTTTTAAACAATAAGTGGTATTTTACTGAGTCCCCATACATTTTCAGTGTGGACTTTGTATACCGAAGGGGCCAATAATAAGCACTCCCACCAACAACCCCCTCCCCCCATTCCCCGGCCCTCCTCCGTCTGGTCACTCCGTGGGTACACCGCCCACACCTGGCCAAGTCAGAGCGCGGGTAACTTGTCCCAGACCCAGTCACAAATTGTCGTCTGCTTAGTAGAAGAAACGCCATGGAGGGAACGAACGAGAAGGGCTTTCTGGTGAGTAACGGCCATTATAGATGAATAGAGATCACTGGTGACCTGGATCTAAAATTTGATCGTTGTGTCAGGTTACGCCCACATGCTACAATTGCATTTTGTGTGTGGGATAGATATGTTGTATGCCGCTTAAGGAAGTACAGGTGTTAGGTTTCATGCCCTGACATGTCATTTGTATACAGGCCGCTCTCACCTTTCTTTCAACTCGTCTGGGGCTGGTGACGACACGTTTTCATACAGCCATGCCCTGCGACTGTAGTTGTTAGAATCCATGACCTACAAATATCAAGGAGTTTGATTTTTTTTTAAAAAAGGTAAGGGAAAAAGAAGAGGAAAAAGAAGAGAAAAAGGCTATAAGAGTAGATAACTTGTTGCATATCTCTTACTATGCAGAGAGGAAACCTAACTTTGTTACTGGAATATGTAACAAGTGTGATGCACAATAATTGAAAGATGAATCGAGATGTAGCAAGGTACATTAGATGGATAAATATACCCTTCTGTATGTAAAAAAAATATGTATCAAGGAATTTTTATTGTTTGCCCTTCCATGGCAGATTATAGCGGCTCACATTGACCTTGGCATAGAAGTGCACAGGTTTTGTATTTTTAAGATATAAATTATCACGAGAAAGCAACGGTATTCACCTCTCACTGTAGGTTTCGCTTTGCTCAGATTTAATCATATACTAAATTATAGCAAATGATAAAAGTGCGGATCGCTGATCATTCAAAAATGTATCTAACCGGAAGACAAGGATATTTTGAGATCTATAATCTAGTCAGGATAATACCAAATTTATAATAAGAACATGTATACTCGATTACAAGTTGGATCAAACAAGTGTGCAATACTTCAGTACAATAATCAACCAACACTCTGATATTGATTCTACTTAAAGAAGTGATATCATGAAGGAGTAGTCCATAAACAAGGTCAAATATCGATTCCCACTTGAAACCGATAATAAAACTACAAGAAAAGCAGATAAGTACCGGCAAAAAAATCGTTCAGAAAGAAAGTGTATCATATTGTATAGCACACACATTCTTGTAAACGTTGGGGTGGGGAGTTAGCTCAATGGTCAAGATTTGTGGGCTTGAGTTCCACTGCAGCAACTTTCTGCTTCATCCCCAGCAGTGGTATACTTACTGCTATATCAAAGACCAATCGTTCTCATATCATGTCTATGTGGCGTGTCGAGAGCGTGTCGCAGAGGTATACGATAGGAAATTTTCGTGGAGCGTACACTTCCCGACACACCCCAACAAAGCTGTCGTAAAGCCCCCCTTCTTAGGACAAGGCTGCGACAAGCACCGAATCCTCACCACTCTAAATTCATCTCATATATCCAATCACCACCTAATAAAAGTAAATCTAGCAGGCCATATAGGACGTCAAATTACCTAAAAGAAAATGTAAACGTATGAAAAGGTTTCTATGAACTCAAAAGTATGGGGAAGGTTTAGCATAACTTAAAGATGTACAGAAATTTCCACAGAGTTTACCATTCAATGGCATGACCATCGATACGAAAAAGGGATGTGTGAAATCGGCCACGTCATTCGCTTCTGCTAGCTTCGGGAAGTAGTTCGACATTGTTATGATAATGCACCAATGTAAATGTTGATACCAATAATAACCATCCTATAACGAATAGAAAGAGAGGTAAATGCGTCTTAATCGTCTCACAATATCTTAATTCGATTAGGGTCTATCTAACTTGGCTTTATTTTCTATGGGGAATTAGTCGTGAGACTTAAAGCTGACCCACGCTTCTGGCAGGACGAACCTGCTGCCCTCTGGTGTGAAATGGCAAAGCTCTTGTCAGAATCGCTGTAATTCTAAATGTATAGTAAATTGGCAACCAACCCTGTGTTTGCGCTAAGCTAGGATAGGGCTTAAATCACATACGGTATCTGCCTGAGTGCGCCTCCAACCAGGTAATTTTGTTCTGTATACTCTAAAAGCAGACATACTTAATAGGAAATATTCATAGCTGACAAATGTTTGTAAATCTTTTGAATCCGTTGTATCTGTTACCAACTGCTAATCAATGTATCCACCCACACTGCATCTGAAAAACTCAGGGTTACTGAGAGATGCTTTAAGGTAAATAAAAAAATTTTTTTAAATAGATAAAGAAACCAAGGTATATATGGTCATTATATTTTGAAAATAATACGCAAGAAATGAAGTAAGAAAATGGAAAATTAGCTTTGGGATTATGATTTAACACACTCTCGAAACAGTACACAAATTATGGCAGGAGAGTAACAGACATGTTCCTCTAGTGGGTCAAGGCGGCCACGGATTTGACTCGACCAGAGCTCACGTTGTGTAGCTCTGGTGGCTAGTGTAAATGTATCACAGGTATTTACATACGCAATATTAACTCAGAGGACGATAAGTATCCAAAACCGATTAATATTGTGTTCAGCATTCAACACTGCAAATTAAATTTTCAACGAAAAGACAAAATGACTCTCAAACTTCTCACGCACTACTTTGCGAGCAATGGATCCCCCTCCCGTAATCTCCACTTTGTGTAAGGCGGAGATTACTACAACCCGTAATCTCCACCTTGGGAATTACACACTCCAAATTGGTTTTCTATGGAGGCATCGTATTGGGTGGATCATAAAGTGTAGGAATACATATACAATATTGACTGGTTTCAGATACAAGCGGCCGTATGCTCCGAGGAGTTGACGCGTAGTAATATCCGAGCGTATGCGAGGATATTGCGCAGAGTCAACTCCGAGGAGCATACAACCGCTTTTATCTGAAACCAGTCTATATTGTATTTATTATCCACCTTTTCTGGGCAAGTGGCATGTCGAAATCAGTTCATTTTAATTATGCACTATGTTTTCGTACGCACTATTTTTCCGTATGCGCCACCCGGAGCATACAACATATCTGTATGCTCCGGGTATGTGCATACAAACTCCCTATGTGTTTTCTATGGACACTTTGTATTAGGTGGATAATACAATGACCTACTCGGCAGGTTTCAAGCCTGTAAACGTGCATATGTCAATTCTACAGGCTTACCATTAGACCACACGGGTGGGGAAAGCTCTCTGTACCAGAGTCTACTTATCATAAACCGACCTGAAGAATCGAGCTATGACGGCTGCTCTGAGTTACACCAAATACTAGTCCTTATTATCCACCTAATACAAAGAGTCCATAGAAAACACATAGGGAGTTTGTATGGACATACCCGGCGCATACGGATATGTTGTATGCTCCGGGTGGCGCATACGGAAAAATAGTGCGTACGGAAAAATAGTGCATAACTAAAACGAACTGATATCAACATGCCAGAAAAGGTGGATAATAAATACAATATAGACTGGTTTCAGATAAAAGCGGTTGTATATTCCTCGGAGTTGACTCTGCGCAATATCCTCGCATACGCTCGGATATTACTACGCGTCAACTCCTCGGAGCATACGGCCGCTTGTATCCGAAACCAGTCTATATTGTGTATTTATAGATATTAGAACTGTTTAATAATCGTGACGATGGTCAAGAGTGACCCTTTCTTTTGCATAGTCAAATCATCATACCTGCGCATGTATGGCAGAACTACATCTAAAAGGGTCTTGGGCCATCAGTGATCGTTTCAACCCAACAGGTCTATGCAAAACTTTGTCTATGAAACACCTGCCTGGCCTACTATGGCTGGTAGGGTAAGGTATCAGGGTGTCTTGCAGAAGTACCAGGGGATTACTGGACAACTCGACCCGAAACGAACTCGACCCGTGGTTGTCAGGAGAACTCGAACCATTTTGGAGAAATTGATTGGAGAACTCGACCCGTTTCAGATACATGTACTTATTATTAAGACAATTTCATAAAGAAGTAAATGTCTGAATAGTTAGCTTTTGGAAAAATAAATCAGCAGATATAGAAAATAAGTCCAGTTATGTTTAGGGTTAGGGATAGAGTTAGGGTTAGGGTTAGGGTAAGGGATAGGGATAGGGAAAAGGTTAGGGTTAGGGATAGGCTTATATGGGAAGGGTTTTCTGTTTGTTTTCTTACCCAGAGAAGATCAAATCTGAAGCCAAGGTGGCACACTTACTATTATACAGTATGTATCCACAGTTGTAATGAGATACTTGAGTTGGTAAGATTTAAAACGAGTCCAGTTCGTTACGGGTCGAGTTCATAAAACGGGTCGGGTTCGTTACGGGTCGAGTTCTCCAGTACTCGTACCACGGGACCAGTGAACCTTTGGTCACCAGTTCGTCCCTGAGGGTGTTTTTTTTGTGTGTGTGTGTACAATTTCCTTTATTGAATCCTGTAAGAATACTTATATAGAACGTCCTGACCATGCTGTACAAGTCACAGAACAAGATGCTAATTTACGGTTTGTACGAACCCAGGCATTTATGCTGAGTTCCGTACAAACGGTAAATTATCATCGAGTTCTGTGGCTTGTACAAGCATGGTTGGACGTTATATATTTAATATATACCCGAAATTTAAAAAAAATCAGTTTCATTTGGTATAACAACCAATTTCTTAATAAACGTGTATGGCAAGGTGGTCCGTATTTTAGTGTACGGACCAGCGGTCCGTACAGTATTTTTACGTCATATGCCGAAACGGTGCGTATTTACAGTATATACGACATGGGTATATAGTAAAATAGTGTACATTATCACATTTTAGTCAGATCAATACAGATCCACTTAGGTGGCAACTTCCCCTCAGTTGCAGTGCAACGGGGTTTCATTTCATGAGTATGTTGGGATTCAGGATATAAGACTTGACAGGAAATAATATATATACAAGGTAGAGCAGGGGGGAATATGTTTGTCCCGACTCCATTTACTTACTGGTGTACGGACAATATAAAGAGCTTGGAGATTACGTAATCTGGAGCATGTTTGTTCTTGTCTTTGTAAACAAAGTACATAGATAGAGTCTGATTAAATAGCCCATTAACGTTTGTCACTACTGTAAAACACCTCCCTTAAGTTACTTGGGGTCCTCGGTCTAGATTCAGTGAATTAAGTCGTCCCCAACAGTAGCTCCACCATCTCTTGATTCTCAACTAGCCACAAGTAGTGCCCTTATTTCTTTTGGGAATTCTGAATATCCAATACGCATATAAATTATTTTGTCTCTCCATGGTAATGATACAACCTTTAGGACAAGTTCGCGAATTAATCAGCAGGTGTCCTCAACTGGAGACTCAACTGAGTCCGTCACTTTTTTCTGAAAAGTGTTTCTCACTATCGATATAACTACAATAAAATTATTAAATTTGGGATATAGATTGGCTATAGATATAGAATCATCCACTTAAAACATTAACCGAATTGGGCAACTTTTAGCATCCGAAAAACATAAGGTACCTTTACGGCAAGTCTACCCATCTTATTGATTGCGACCGTTTGAGAAACGATTAACAACGATAAACATGTTTATATCGAACACAAAATGCCTCAAAACCGTCGCTGTTCCTTATGATCGTCGTCAATCGTTACGATTATACGAATATGAAAGGTGAAGGCCTCCAAACGGTCCCTATCAATGATAGATAACACCTCCCAGGTTTCCGAACGCCCTCATCCTTAGACTGTAGTACGTCCCGTTGTCGCTAGGGCCAGGGCGCTCATGCTCCCAAACTCGCCGTAACCCGAAGGCGGCGTGGTGCGTGGACGGACTACCTCATCCTGTGTGTGTGGATTCCAATCACTGTTGACCTGCCGCGTGCACATATTACATAATACCTACGCTGTATGCTTTCAGGTGTGGCCCGCCAGTTATAGACTTGCCCAAGTCACTGGCTGTAAATATTCATTAAGAACATGGACCCGTGTAACATCTAACTCGCCTGGATGAGCATACCACCGCAGACAGTACACGCAGTAACACCCCTCCTACCGCAGGTCACATAGATCAAGAACAGCAATGTCGCGTGAATTATAACAACAACATAGTTTGCAAAAGTTGTTGAATTGAGAAAAAATAACTGACGGATTTTCTTATCCCCAAAAAACCTATATACTTCTTTTACGTTATCGAAGTTTTATGATCATTCAACTAGCCAACGGAAACGGTTGAAATATATATATATATATATATATATATATACAGTAAAACCCCGCTTAAGCGGGCACCCTCCGTTCCAAACAAAGTGCCACATTAAGCGGGGTGACTCCTTAAGCGGGGTTAAAATAAACTAAATTAGAATTTCTGTTCCGAGTAAACTGTGCCCCTAAGCTGGGTGACCCCTTAAGCGAGGTGTCCCAGAAGCGGGATTTTACTGTATGTAGTTATTGAAATAGCTATATAGTATCCAACTACCAATGATGCCTAGAAACACCCTGCCCTGGTAGACAGGAAATGCCTGGAGGCATCATGCCACTGTTTAAGCGCTAAGTGCTGTTGCCTTTCTCCAAGCCGTGACAAGCCATACAACATCTGTCCGTTTAGAGGTGTCGAGGAGGGTTTAGCCTATGTGGGTGGGGTGAGGGGGTGGAAGGTCTTAGCAGGTGAGTTGGCGTAGCGATGGGGTGTGGTAGCGGTAGACTTGCTCAAACATTTGAGTATTATCATTCAACAAGAAATCGAACTACTTTTTAAGTACATAAACTTCACTTTACTCTTAACAGGTCCAGGAATAAAAGACTTGTCAGATAAGCACAAAACTCCCTGTGAGTTTCTCCCTCAATTTCCATCCAGTTTAGATACACGCTGCCCATGTGTTCTCTATGGACACTTTGTATTAGGTGGATATATATCTGTATGCTCCGGGTATGTAGACACACGCTACCCATGTATTCTCTATGGACACTCTGTATTAGGTTGATATATCTGTATGCTCCAGGTATGGTGATACACACTCCCTATGTGTTCTCTATGGACACTATGTATCAGGTGGATATATATATCTGTATGCTCCAGGTATGATGATACACGCTGCCCATGTGTTCTCTATGGACACATTGTATTAGGTGGGTATATCTGTATGATCCGGGTATGTAGATACACGCTCCCCATGTGTTCTCTATGGACACATTGTATTAGGTGGGTATAACTGTATGCTCCGGGTATGGTGATACAAACTCCCTATGTGTTCTCTATGGACACATTGTATTAGGTGGGTATATCTGTATGATCCGGGTATGTAGATACACGCTCCCTATGTATTCTCTATGGACACTTTGTATTAGGTGAAAAATAAGCCTCTGGGCTCGCGCACGTCTACTCGCCTCCCTCCTTCAGGTGTGCTGCTGCTGTAGCGTCAGGCGCCACTCTCAGGTGCGGCACTCGGAGGAGCATTGCGCTTGGAGACAGAGAGACGACTTTTCTGTTCAGTTGTTACTGCTTTCTAAGAGTCCCCTCGACTTGTCTTCCAGATGGACGCGGCGTCGTCACCCCCGAACTACACGGAGGCGGAAGGGCAAGGCTCGGCGCCACAGAACGCTGACCCGGAGGCGCCCTCCTACACTAAAGGTGAGTGAGTGCGGCGTGCATGCCGTGAATGAATACCCTCCAGTGACCCCGCCTTAATCTGCGGGCGGGCTTCGGGCCGCGTCACCCGCACACATGGGGCTGCATAGGATTAAATAAGAAACCAATAAGTTTTGGTCAAAGTCATCGTTCTCCACGAGTTTGATGATATGGAGTTATAGCAAGGAAGGTGTATGTGGGACTAAAGAAGAAACCAACAAGTTTTGGTCAAAGTCGTTGTTCTCCACGAGTTTGATGAGGAGTGATATGAACGAGGTGACATAGCATTCAAATGAGTTGGAGAATGACTTCTTTGGCCAAAATGAGTTGCTTTCTGTATTTATCTCACCCCTGTACACACTAAAGGAATGGACAACACACAAGATATAGACCATGAAGAACGGACTGCAATACTTGTAGGGGCATTGAGAACGAGTTCCAAATGTTAAGCCTATGGGAGAAAAATACTAGGGGTGAGATAATACCGGGGAACTCGACCTGAAACAAACTCGACCCGTAGTTGTCAGGAGAATTCGACCCGTTTTGGATACTAACGAATAAGACAGTTTCATATAAAAGGAAAGGTCTGACTTCTCAACTCTTAGAAAAACATAAACCAGCAGATTAATCCAGTTAAGTCGGTGACATACCAAGCGAGTAACGACAGCGATCTCCACAATCGCCAACAGAAATTGGCATGTATGTGCGATATTATTTCTTAGTAATATCTCTCATCGATAATTTAGCATCTCACAAGCAATAATCAAGTGAAATATGAAATAATAGCTTACATACATGGATAATGTGTTGGTGATTCCGAAAATTGCTACGTTTATCGCTTGGTGTGTCCCCGGCTTGAGGTTTAGGGTTAGGGATGGGGGAAGGGTTTTCTGTTTGTTTTCTTCCCCAGAGAGGACCGTACTTACTACTGAGAATAGTATTTATCCACAGCTGTATTAATAAGATACATGAGTTCAGAAGATTTAAAACGGGTCGAGTTCGTTACGGGTCGAGTTCGTTACAGGTCGAGTTTGTTTCGGGTCGAGTTCTACAGTATTACTGCGTAGAGTCTCACTGAACGAACCCCCATAGAAAACAATGGCGACATCAATAACTTTTCCGTCTAATTCAGTTCTCGGGAAATGGTTTTTAACCCTTTAACAGCAGCATGATGCCTTCAGGCATTCCCCTGGCTACCGCAGCATGATGCCTCCAGGCATCATAGAGGCATCATTGATACTTATATACAAAATTCAATAAATAAAACAATAATTGTTTGAATTGAAAGAAATTTTGACATTTCAAAAACAGCATATTGACCTTTGATTTGGTATAACAAAATAGCATCAGCTACCAAGGTAAATTACTCAAATAACATGACACATCATGTGACATTGCTATTTTCCAAAAAAGGTGCCTGCTGTAGCAGGGTCGTTTATGCAGGCAATGCCTGCTGTACAATGGTGTTCAGAGGAATTGGGTGCTGCAGGGAAAGGGTTAAATGTATCATTGCTTACCTGCGTAGTATACGCTCACTATGCTCCATCATAAATCAAAATGAACTTAAACCAGCGGACTAATTATAAGGTTGCCCGTGTTGTCGTCTATGTAATATGTTAGATGGACTACTAGATGGAAGAATGCCAAACCTGTACGGGGAATGGTTAATACATGTAGCCCATAAAATACCTGAATTTACAATAAATAAGCATACCTTTAACGTTGGCACCGACTGCATGTACATGTATATGTGTTAAATAAAGGAGAATACGCGATACATAAGTGATTAACGCGATTTCATTACAATCAGCTAAATTAATGTTGGGCTGATTGAATCCATCGACAAGATTCTAATGGAGCAGGGACTTTCATGTCTCACCAGCAAGTACATTGTGTATTGGCATTTCGCTGTCTTGGATCAAAAGCGCGTAGATTGTCGAAAAAATCGGGCGTGGTTACATTGGTGATCCTCAGTGGTGTGCATGTCCTGTAGGCTTAATTGCATATCATACAATGCATTTTTAATAGACAACGATAGCATATATGATGCCCATGCTCACCAATGTGTTATGGATAATCACATGTGGTATGCCTGTGTTATCTTTACCATATCTGAAGTGTAAACGGATTGGAGCTGGAATATCATAGATTACAATGCAATCACTGAACATCCTCGGGAGATTATCTAAACGGGTAATATAAATGAATTGAACTCAAACACCCAATTATTCAATGCTTAAGGGTACGTTGCTAGGTGGATATTTGGTCAACCCAGCTGGGGTAACTATGAAGCCAGCTTTATTTTCCTTCAATAACACAATCAGGCTTCTCACATGCATCTGATATAAGCCTGATGCAACCCTTCCCTAAACGTGACATAGGTCCCGAGAATGTTGGAATGCTTAGTGAACCGCCCACCCTTTTGCTACACGTAACGCCAAGTCCGGAAATTATGCCGTCATGCACCAATAAACGCATTCTGTGACAAGGAGTAATAGGCCCCTTTCACACTCACGCCATTTTTTAAAGGCGTCTAGTATATTACGCTGGTTCCCGGGTCATCTGCTAGGGGCCTCGGTGTCGTTTGACAGAGGCGGGTACCAGCCAACCAGTATATCACATCAGAACGAGGCGTGATCCCCGAAGTGGCGTCACAGTGCAGCGGGTGCCTATAACACTCATATAACATACATGTTTTCAGCAACTAAAACATATATTTATGAAAATGTATTTGTAAAGTGAATAGCTTTAACACCTTGTCCGCACTTAACATGGACCCATGAATAAGGAATCACATCTAAACAAATGTAACAAATATAGAAGAAATTAATCAAACCAACCTCGACTGGTGATCTGGTTAATTGGTGTACATATCCAAGTGGGTATGAATACCAATGTGAAATCTCATTTTTCAAATACTTAAACTTCTTCAAATTAAGAGATATTTGCAGAGAGTAATCCTGTATTTATTTGTTTCACATAATTTGATAAACTTCTTGTTCGTTCACTGAGTATGACCATGTTCAGGTGTCTGTGGTTCTATTACCCACGACTGCGGAACTCGCCTCGCTTTGGAATACAGGTGTTGCCGTTCAGCGCCGCCTAACGGCCCACTGCCTAGTTACGCGGCCGCTCGGACAAACCTGGCCGAGTCTGGCTATATGTGTATAGAGAACACAGCAATCACACCTAAAGTGTGAACGGTGGGTGTGATTGCAGGAGTGTTGTTTTCCGACAGATTCAATTGCTGGAACAAACTAGAGTATTGTATCAACGAGTCTGAGCTGTCTAAACTTTATGGTTGATAATTGTTTTGGTTTAAACTTGGAGAAAGATAAGCATATTATAGCTAGGCCTGCCAAGGTATTACAGTGTATGTAGTTTCGGTGTCCCTGTCTTATCTAAGGTATATCTATGGTATCATTGAGGTGATATGCATGTGTGATACACCAAATTGGAGCTGGAATATCATAGAATATGATGCAATCGCTATTATGTCTATGGAATTAATGTGCATAGGTATTATAAATGTATTACGCTGATACACTCAGTGATCCAATGCTAAAGAATACGTTGCCAGGGGAATGTTTGGCTTCAGCCGTGCCGTAACTAAGCAGATAACGTGCGACACCGGCCTATGGAAAAAGGCCTATACTGAAGCTCTGCTGGTCAGTTCCCTTATAAAACATGGAACCAGTGCAACCCGTTCTTACGCGATGACTGCACCGCCATGTTGAAGAGCTTTAGTTGACGTGATACCAGACTGAAGTCCAGTAGGCATACAAGCCGGTGTGTAGTCCAACAAGTCAACTGAGTACATGTATATAACAAGATCTAAAGCTGGACTGTGTATTAGCACGGAGACATCTATAGGTAGACCCATTTTGTCACGGGTGCTGCACTCACCAAATTAACGATAAATCGTGGCCTATAAGTGTGAACATAGACTGTCGTACGTGAAAGGGTCGCCAGGGCTCAAACGCTTCTGGACGGACTAATGTTAACATATATCGGACCAGGAGGCCGTTGAATAAACTACGAACGACAAAAGTAACTTAGAGTTGTCTTTTGGGCATATTTAAAAAAAAAAAAAAAAAATGTGCTGTAAGCATCAGATGTATTAATCCTGAGAGTAACCTAAAGGTCTTATAAGGTGTTATATACAAATATTTAATTTAAAAATATCTTCTTATTGTCCCATACAACACTAAATGGAAAACATTGTCCAAGATGTCGTCTATCGTTGGAGTTATCGTATCGTCCAGCACCAGCACCAGAAACGAACGATATTTATTCATCAGCCTCCTGGTACTGGTTACCATTTTGTTTAGCTGGTGCTCCGCCTAGTTTAACAAACGTTTTACCGTATTCGCGTTACTTAGCATTGTTTTGACACAAGGATGTCTGGGAGTTGCCTTTTGGTTATCAAGAATATATTAGCTTTTTCCGAGATCTTTGCGTCAGCTTTACTTCAGATTTTATTTAAAAAAAAACTATTTTCAGTGACGTCGTTTGTATAGTCTAGGGACGGAGTCTTGGGTAGATTACATGCGTTTCAGTAGTCATTGTAAAAGGTGGTGTTAACAGGTAAGATGTCCTTTCTAGGAACTGTCAGGTGTAAAGTTGCATTGACAATCATTATTCTATAGCTGTGCGAGTATTGTTTGTCCTTTATGTCCATGGCAAGTGCACCTGTATTTTACCTGGATATGGATAAAAAGTACCTGCTATCCTCAGCTCATTAATGTGCAGAGAGGAATATGGTTAACATGGTTATAATTCGGAGTCTAATGTATCGAATTTGACATTGCCATATATGTGTATTTCCAGTTATGGACACTCCTAGATTGTACATGTTGCACTGGGTAATGCAGAATCCTTCCACTCATATTCATGTAAAGAGCACTTCATACATACATTCATGATGTACTCCATACTATTGATATGATGATCATTCTATATGATTGGTCGTGTATTCGAATCCTCTCGGTTTGGGGTGACGTCATGCATACATTACTATACACCCATGCCGTATATTTACTGTAAATAACCACCGTTCGGCCACATAAGGTAAAAATACCGTGCAAAATACGGAATTTCGTACACATTCCGTACACATCGTTTGAAATATTAGTTATAATATTAGTTTTTACCCAAATTAAGTTATTTGATTTCGGGTATAGAGTAAATATAAAACGACCCACCATGCTTGTACAAGCTACAAACTCGATGATAATTTACGATTGGTACGAAACTCGTTTTGTACATTGTACAGCATGGTCAGGTCGTTTTATATAATTATCCATAAATGAGTAGGGAAAAAATTTCTACCTGTATCAACCACATGGATTCTATCATCACTCATGTGGTGTAAAAGAACCTTGAGAAAGTATGGAGAGGACCTGTAATGGTTGACTGGACCTTAAATCAAACCATCAAACAATAACAGATCATTATCTAGATGCACGCACAGATTATCAACAGACAAACTTGACGACTAAACTAAGTTGTTCATAGCATGGTGGTGTGTCTGTTACTATTGCTGTCTTTTTTAAAACTGAAAACTTGGCCAATGTAGGGAACAAAGCAATTCTTCTAGGTCCCCTCTGTATTTAGGTTTAGGTCCAAATAACAAATTCTATTTTTTTTTTTTTTTTTTTTTTTTTGCAATCAGTTTTTATTTTTCATTTGTTTACATCATTTGTTCGAGTTTTTGGTCCTTATACAATCTTAAATCTTTTCAACGTTTTCAAAAAACACAAACAATTCTAAACAACAAATTCGTAATGATGTGGTCATACCAATGCTCTTTTTTTTTTTTTTTTTTTTTTTTTTTTCCCTTCCCCCCCCCCAGATTTCCTATCTATAGTGATCTATATATATATCTTTTCTCAAATCTAAGTAAGAAAGAGTGAGTATTTGCAATAGGAAACTTTGCAAACTTTTACATTCCCACCTTAAACCAATTATTCGTCAAACAACTAACTGTGAGCTTTAACGAGGATTCCAATAATACTGTTCGATTACACTTATGCAGACTCGTAGAAAGGTTTATCAAAAGAACAGATATGATCTGGACTCAACCATTATTCACATAGAGTTATAATGCAATTTTATACAATACTTTGTGTAGTGTATTTTTGTATAGTTGGTTCAAAGATCCACTCCATGTGGGTAGATTTGTACATGCTGATGCACCCTTCCATAATGTCTAAGCTTTCTTCTTTAAATTTTCTCACGCGTGTCTTAGCAGTAAGATTTCTTACTATCTAGAGCCTGTGGGAAAAAGTAATACCAATTGAAAGACAGCATTTTGGACAATAGCCCTTCACTGTATTGCACACATTACCCACTATAAATTAGTACTTTCCTCACTGTTTCAGAACGAATGAGGACTCTAATCCGTAAAGTAAAGATTTAGAGCGAGTTAGAAGTTACAGCAGGGATGCATCTAGAGTCTACGAACATAAAGACTGGGGAATGGTGTATTTTGCTTGTGGACAGTAAGGATTCGGACACAGGTAGAATCAGTGTTGAGAGTGTAGCATCAAGAACGTCTAGGTGCCTGGGTAATGCAAACAACAATCCTGCAGCCCAACTGCGCAGTTATTCTATAGAACTGTGTATGTTTTTTATTTGAAGGGTTTATTTCCATTTTATATCCTTGGATAGGCATTTCACAGAGAATTAATCCATAGTGATAGTCCTACTACTAGTCTTGTAGTGATCTTTTACCACCACCCGCCCCCCCCCCACCCGCTTTTTGGGGACATATTTAATACTTATTGAACATTTAAAATGAAAGACGAAATGATACTTATGGAACATAACACAGGACATATGTAAGACAAGCGAAACAATATTAGATTATTAAATTTAACAGTACAGTACAATACATTGCAAAACAGATAGTGTTCAAAGCATTTGAAGACCGTTTGTATAGCACTGTAATGTTATATTACCCAATCATACATGATCCAGAGGCGTGCTCCCAATTGAAGATCGGTGTGGGGGAAGATGGGACTTTGGAGTTTATCCCCAGCCTACCTGAAGGCCCAAGCTCAACGCTTCTATATGAGATTATCTATATGAACTGGTGATAACAGGTATCTGGCTTAACCTAAGATCCGTCTGGATCTAGATTATTATCTCTGAAAGTAACATGAGCAATGTAACAAAAGACGCTAAAGGACGCATTCATATTTTACATCAATGTTACTCGACAGAATTATAGATGCTATAGTTTGAATAATGAAATGATGTTTGTGTTCCTATATCTTTATATCGATTTTTGATTTTGCATATAAAAATGTGCTTTTAAAAGATAATTCTATCATTTCTTTATTCAACATAATACGAATTACAATGGTTCGGTGCCACAGTCACTCAACCATTACTGCATGTCTGGCAATTCTTCGTCGTACAGTCCATGACATATACATATATGATAAACAATATCACATATGCATATATATATATATGATAAACAATATCACATATACATGTATGATAAACAATATCGCATATACATACACATAATGTATATGATGACCAATATCACATATACATAGATTATTATACAGTATATACAGCAGAACCCCGCCTAACGGACACCCCGTGTAATCGACCACCCCGCGTTAACGGACACCTTTACTCGGAACGGATCCCTCTATTAGACGTTTATTTTAACCCCGCGTAAGCGGTCACCTCGTGTAAGCGAACACCTCGTGTAAGCGAACACCCCGTGTAAGCGAACACCCCGTGTAAGCGGACACTTTGGCCCGGAACGGAGGGTGTTCCACTGTACTTCACAGTGTGCATGTAATTTAATTAAGTGAAGTAGAAGTAGGCTACCTCAGTTTAAAGAGGATTTCATCGAAAATCCGAATAAGTAGTATAGAGAGTAAACACTATGTGTAAATATTGTTGTCCCACTCGACTGACTACCGCATGCTCATGCAGGCTTCTAATCAATATGTGTGGGAGGTATTGAACCTCACTACGTGTAAACAGTGAAATAATCTTATGACCGTAGCCACAGCTGCGACAGTCTGCTGTTCTTCCCCCGTGCAAAATTTCTGATTCCACTTTCCATATCATCAGCTGGGGTATATAACAGACACCTTCGAGGCAGGATAATCAGTAGACTTGCTCAAGTCTTTGAATATGAACAAATTATGATTACACCAAATTAAGATAAATTATGTTGCAGTGAGACTGGGGAGGAGGGGTAGGGTAGCTGGAGGGATACAGGGACTGGGGCCAGTCTAGATAATCAGTAGTGCGCTGGTCAGTGGATCGCAGGATTCAAAGTTCAGCCATGCTTTGTTTCCTGCTTGCCCTGTTTCCCCATCTCATAGACTTGCCATGATCGATCCTGGCTGTTGCTATGGCATTGAACACCATCACCAAAAGAAAACAAAACATAGGGTTTCGTATGTCGTCAGATATGTTTAGTGCCAGACATATTCATTACTGCAGGCAATTGCTATTTAATTAATACCTACATTAACATGGTCGACAGTGGTCTGATTTGAAATCTTATTTCTATGACTATTGCTAACCCCATCATTTGACAGATAGAGTCTATATATTGTATTGGAACTAGGTCTGATGAATATGAAAGTGCCTACTGTATGAACAGTGATAATGTATGCTAGGGGGTAATGTACCATTTGATTAACACAGAAATCTATTAATCGATCTAGTACTTCCAAGTGTGAAGGTTACAGAAAGTGTTTGGAGAATAACATGCCGCCTACCTTACACAGAGAGATGTGAATCGATGGCGTACTACCGAGTGTGTAAAGTAAAGAATGTGATTGGAGAGAAGGACTTGAACAAGCATTATGTGCAGTGATGTAGACACGTGTGGTTCATAACACATCTATATTTCTACAGCAACTATGCAACATGACCTACTACATCAAATACTGGGCATAAACTCTGGGGAAAGCAATACACCTGTAATGGAAATGTTTTTCACAAATATGCCAGGTGGATAACGAAAACAAGCTGCAGGGGGTACTCATGTGTTATCAAAGTTTCCTAGTACATTCAGCTTTCAAAAGTTTGTTTTTTTTGTGGTAAATCATTTTTTATTGACATCAGATTTATCCTCCATTACATCAAGGTCAGGATGCCATATGCAATGTTGTCCGTATTAGCAATTTTACGGTAAAATCTTTGATTTATCTCATAATAGGCGTCCATTAATTATTTATTATTTAGGTTGATTTGTTTTCTCTGTGCATTGCTGATGAGGAAATTCTCGCCTGGTCACGACTTGTGACGTCATTCGTTACCATAGATACCGCATAGTTGTCACAACAGAAATAACTCATGAAAGCAATTATTCCTTGAAGAGCCAGCAACTATAATGGAAATAAAGAATTAAATTACTTCTTAAACAGAATGTTGCGGGAGAGTAGAGAATCAAGCAACGAATACGCCCGTCTTAAAAAAACGATAATTCAGTGAGTTGGCAGAGTGTTCGAGTTGAACCAAACGATGGGTTTACTCCACAAGAATTCAGACCCATATTTTATTAGTTGTGAATAGAGTGAGCTCTTAATCAATTCTAACTTAAAAATCACAAGGTTACAAAAATTAGGCATGTGACATAATCGAGATATGTGGAGAAATAATGAATGATGTCAAGGATAGTAAAATCTTTCAACAAGGCATGTACGTGTACATGTATACAGGCGATTACCGCTTTATCCATTCAACGGAGGAACAAGACTTCAGTGATTTGAGAGTGAATTGTATCAGACAAGACTGTTAATTGTAGATTATGTTTGTATGTGCTAAGAAACATCCCCATCTGGATTATTTACTAAAGGTATATCGATCGGACAATCTGCCTTGAAAACTAAAATCCATGTCATCTTCCTAAACGTTGAATTTGATGATCTTAAAGTGTTGTAAAACACATATCTAACTTAAAAGTTGGGGTCATATTGCTAGTTTCTGATCTAGAGATTGATATAGTGATAGTATCATAAAAGCACGGATTTAGATATAATTCCGTGATAAAAGAATGTACAGAATTTCCGGAAAGTTGATTCTCACATAATAAAAGCCATGTCAATTTCTTAAAACATTCACATAATGTACTTAATGTACTATACTACAAATATAAGTTTTAAAAGATATTGGTCACTGACTTTGTTTTTGAAAGAATCAAAGAAAACCATATTTTCGGTACATTTACTATGAATCAAGCACATGAAAATGTACCTATTGTATATATTAGATCAGGCCAAACTAGAATTCTTTTTTTACGTATTTTGCATTGAAATAAATCACAACAAAACAGTTTGAATTGATAATTAACAATATTTCAAAATCACTAGGTGGCGCCATTGTGAATTGTCGGATATGCCTTTAACACAAATCTTTCTTTTTCTCAGAGCCCAACGATGCCCCTCCGGCGTATGACTCCATCTATGGCCGCCTGAAGCATATGAAGGACAACTCCTCCGGTAATGTTGACTACGTGCAGAAAGTCGTCAAGTTGACCTGCTGCAACACAGGTAGGTCGCCTCTTCAACCTCTTTTTATGGGCACATACACACGCCCTTATTGCTTTAGTTAGTCATAAGATATCCAGGGTTATTCCACACACTGAGAAACCAACAGGCGATCAACGCTGAGCCGGTCCTCTATGTGTTATCGTGTGTGTCCTGTATTGTGGAGTTTCCACTTGCCGATTATGACCACCGATTATGGTATTTACCACTAGACAATAATCGATAGTCCTCTGGACAGACGTCCATAAACCAGCTGTGCAATCATTCTCATCAAACTCACCAAAACCATTTTTTATCTTTATTTTCTGTATGTGAGACAAGTGTACCAATCTATTTCATGGATGATCTGCCAATTACAACAGAATAGAGTAAAGGTTTAAAAAAAAACACAAGGAAGATTGACGTTTAGTGTACACGAGTGTTAGTAAGTGTATTATGACGTGAACCTTGAGTGGTTTGCAGAGCTGCCTATCCACAAAACCATCTTGTATTCACTATTCATCTTCTAGAGTAAATTAAACCCAGAATTCTTCATAACAAAGGGGATATAGGGACTGGGTTTTTTTTACCTCTACAGTACAAAGACACTATTTCCCCGTAATCAATGGTTCTGAGACTGAATACAACGGATTTTAAATCCGTATGGTTATGGTATCTGGCAGTTTCTAAACAATGGGTAGTGGTTTACATTTTCAACGGGGACTTTGTATGCGATGGATCATTTAAGAGATCCTCATGGCATAAGCATGCAGGGTTAGAGGTTAGACGACCTGTCATGGCTGTGCCATCAGAGGGCAGTACCCAGAGGGGGTGTGAAGCGCAGCGCCCCCTATACCGACTTGGTTCACATATACAATCGCAGCTGCCTCACGGTGCCACTCTCAAACAAGGGGGAAGGAGCTCTGAGAAGAACCCCCTACAAAAACATGAAAAATGCAAATAGCTCTTGTGTCATGCATAACAGGCCGATTTTGATAAACAGAACATTGTTAGAAACCTAAGACATGGGCCTATCTAGTGATATACATGTCATAAACCTGTGCTATGGCTAAGGTTTCCTGTCATAGCTTGAACATTGGAATTTGTGAGAAAAAAAGGCTGTATTCCATAACACAGAACAACCATAAAACGTGGAGCTCTATTGAGCTCTATTGTGGTTTGGAATAAATTAGATACAACTCTATCAGTATCTGAAAAGATTTTTGATAGAGCTCTAACAGTTTGTATGTAGTAGCTGTTACTATTTAGCCTATTTTTGCTATACTTTAGCATAGGAATCTGCACCAGCTGTCATTTGAGTCCATGTCAAAACGATAGGGGGTACTGCGCTTCACACCTCCTCTGAGCAGTACCGCAGATTAAATGACAGGTGTATCACTCGAGATCAGTACAGGTAGCTTTCAAGTATACCTCAAAGTAAAGTGCCGTCCCTACCTGGCGGCTACAAGGCTGGGGGTCGCGATTCAGTAGTATCATCCACAGAGAAAGTATATATGTCCAGGAAGATACCCCCGTTTACATTGAACATTCATATAGAAAAAAACATACCGAAATGGCTATAGTGATATATTGATTAAGATCACAAATAATATACTTCTTTTACCAAAACCTGTAATCAACCCAATAAAATACAAATATGTCTGTCTAGTACACGCAACTTTATCTCGGGAGCAATTGATCTTCCATTCCATTGTCATTAAAAGACATTCAGATAGAAAAAAACATACCGAAATGGCTATAGTAATATATTGATTAAAATCACAAATGATATAGTTCTTTTATCAAAGCCTGTAATCAACACAATAAAATCAAAATATATCTGTCTAGTAGAGCAATCGATCTTCCATTGTCATTAAAAGACTGTCTTTTTTCTCTTACAGTTGTACTGATAATATGGATCGCGGTCCTTCTTGCTCTGCCAGTTGCCATGATTGTCATAGGTAAGTTACATGAATTACGATGCTCTATTTGTTAATTCAGTGTGAGTAGGGTGGCCGGTGTTGCTTACATTAATGACAGATGTCCACAAGCGGTCCATTGGTCATACTTTTCAATCATAGCTTCAGATTTCCCTCCCAGGTGGGGTGGAGATTAACTCAAAGGTTGAAGCATAAGACAAGTTTACTCAATCAAAAAATGAAAGAAATTGTGTATTCTAATGCAAAGTTTTTCCAGTACAAATAACCAACATAAATTCATATCGTATCCCAGAGAATCGGTAGCTTCAAGTGTCGAAACGGAATAGATAACGTTTTCAGCTTTCGACAATTCTGCGATATGGCCGATATCTTTTCCCCCTTAGTTAATCTAAATCAAACTAATTTCGCGACTAAACATCAACATTCTAAAGCAGCTATCGTGTCTGCCAGATAGTAATTCCGTTATCAGAGATAAACAATGGATTAGTTCATAAATCCGGTCTTAAATCCGGGGCAGTGGTCTACTAACGAATCATGATGCCCCCAACATGCAGAGTTGTCAATTACCTGCACACAATCCTTGTTTTTTCTGCAGATTCAAGTTTTAAGCTTTAAGTCTAAATTATGGCCATTTTTAGCTGTGTTATCTTTGTATTACGAAATGGAACAATGCTGATGAGAAAGCTATTCCAGTAAATCATTTCAATGTTCTCTAGTTATTAGTACTAGTATTATGCCACGATGGGCAGGTCGTGTATTACTACACGAGGCATTAGCCGAGTGTAGTGAGTAGCAGACCTGCCCATCGTGGCATAAACATTGACAAGGCTAACTCTCGTTTGGATTCTATTAATTATTAGATTTTATTCATGATTGCTTGTTTGATTCTACGTCCGGTCAACTATTATTGGTCCCTTCCAGCCTTTCTCACGGTCCAGCTTTTTCTCAATACTTTTATTCATGAAAGGTTATAGAGCAATCATCAGTAACATTATATTCTTTACTTGTGAAATTGTTTAACTTTTCGTGCTATTTATGAGATTCTATCCATATTCAATGTAATGTTTTGTCTTCCTGCAGGATCACTCAAATTGCGCGACTGCCCAGTAGAACGATACATTCCAATCTACCTGATCGTGTGGGGAGTCTTCGGAGTCATCAAATCCATCTCAAACATTGTCAGCATGGTAAGGCACTGCGAGAAAAGCTGCTTTATATATTCACTGCCAACACAATTCTGATATTCCTCGTTGTTATCTATGTAAATTTCACATAAGGCCACTATCGTGCATGATATAGAGGAAAAAAGGGGAATTTTCTTGTGTAAATCCTATTTGAACTACAATGCTATTGAATTTCTCCAAATATGACTTTTAACAGTGGGTTTCCATAGAGTTATCATCGGCAATTTGCATCAATATACGATGTACGATGTACGTACATAGACTATATTTAATTTTATAGATATGGCCATTCTCTGTCCCTGACCGTTACTATAAAGGCATAAAGTACTATAAGGTATCTAAATAGTTCTCTTTTTTTTGTCAAATTTTACCCAGGTGAGAAACAGAGGACAGACTACAGATGAAGATGGCCAGCAGAAGAAAATCCCCGTCAATCCTTTCGATGGTTTAATCAGTGTTTTCCTGTTCGCGTGGTTTATTGCAGGTCAGTAACACTGTGATTGCTTCTGGTTAAATACAATATACAGCCTGGGCATTCAGTCTATTGATAATTGTTACGAACTCCCAGATGGGCAAATACTTGCCCCGATACCGTTAGGCAGGAGAGGTTGGAGTTGGGAGGTCGCGGGTGGCGGGTCAGTGTTGGTGTATCCTCTACCGACACCCACAGGCCCGGGCGGGCCGTGGGTTGCAATTTTTTTTTTTGGTATCATATATACGCCTGGCGTATATATATTGCGCAGAGTATATTTTATCTTAAATACACCAGGCGTGAAAGACAGCCAAGTCGCGCGCGTCTACATATGGAAACTGTCTTGTAGACGCCCGAAACGTAGACGCGTATAAGAGGTGTATACAAGTATAAACAAGCCACGATACAGCCGATACGTGCGTTATCGCGATGGCGTATATATATATATGTAAAATAGTGGTTTTCGTGCAGTGAAAGTGATGACTATTACTTAAATATAGTATGACGATTCCCAAACCTACCATTAATGTACAAGCAAGTGGGAGGTCATTCATTGTGTATTTGTTTACAACTATATAAGAAAGATTTCAATAGAATTCAGAACAGATGCACAGTAATGTCATTAAAGAAATCGTTTATGAAAAAATATTAAGAATACGAGGCACATATACTTCTTAACACAGCCGATGAAAAAAAAATCATTTATGAGAATCAGAAATTAGAAACGAGAACGATCAGTTAAATAGCAATCAGCTGAATGGGAGTATTTCTGT
The DNA here is from genome assembly GCA_950022655.1 of Alentia gelatinosa. Taxonomy (NCBI): domain Eukaryota; kingdom Metazoa; phylum Annelida; class Polychaeta; order Phyllodocida; family Polynoidae; genus Alentia; species Alentia gelatinosa. The sequence goes on along the minus strand of OX465588.1, from coordinate 53,791,560 downwards.
CATTCATATGATCTATTATTTGTGTTGTTGTAATGGATAATGTCTATGAGTTTCGGAGAGGTTAGGGAAAAGTCTTATGTTCCTAGCAGGAATGAAAATATCTCAATACATCTATTAAATCATTGTTACACAACACAAGAAACTCTAAAAGTAGTTCTATAGCACAGAGAGTGGTTTTGGCCCAAGTAATTCAGGTCAAAGTTCTGTAGACTGTATAACCTTCCCAAGTCCCTGTTAACACTATGTAAGGAAGTCAGGGTGAAGGTCGTGGTTTGCTCTGAATACAGTCATTGGCTTCTGGACCAACCATGCCTTCTATTTTCCTTATATGGCAGTTAAGGCATAGGGACAACTCAATGAAAAAACAGCTTAAGACTTTGTTTGATTGTCTGTCACTTTAACCTCTTTTTTAGGATCTTATTGGATCTACCACGTCCACAAAACATACCAATCGACGAACCCGTTGGAACTGACGACATACTGCGACAACACGTTGTACCTGTTCGCCTTCTGGGTGCAGACTGTCTGCTACATCATGATCGCCATCGGGATCTTCACCTGCTGCGCGGGATGCGCATGCGCATGCTGCCTGGGCCTCATCTCCCGCGACAAATAAACCTGACAAACATGCCTCCATATGGGAGAGCTCAACCCGACAACAATCCTCCATATAGAAGAGTTCTACCCGACAAATACGCCTCCATATGGGAGAGCTCTACCCGACAAATACGTCTCCATATGGGAGAGCTCTACCCGACAAATACGCCTCCATATGGGAGAGCTCTACCCGACAAATACATCTCCATATGGGAGAGCTCTACCCGACAAATACGCCTCCATATGGGAGAGCTCCAACTGCTGCTGCAATAGTAATGGAATATTTAGACTAGTTCCATGTCCAAATAGTTAATGGGACAGGGTACCCCTCATTTGAAGTGAACTTGAACTTGGCAAATCAATCCTCTCTCCCTCACAAGATTCCCCAGATGACTTATTTACACTGGTTCAAAATAAATGACAATAAAAATAAAGGAATGTTTCTCTAAGAAATTCGCGACGCCCCCTAGTGAATGATCCGGGAACCAGTGTAAAAAAAGACAGCTAGTATTGGTTAGGTACCAGCTCAATGCAATTCCACAAAGCACTAGAAAATGGCGGGTGAAAACTGGCCTAATATGTGAGTACATAGGCCAGGCTTCCAGGCTATAGGGAATCTGCCGCAATCTCAGTCCATTCCGTGATTAGCATAGAAAACCACCCCTGAGTCTTGAAAGTTAGATACTGGTTACCCGTCCACTTGTACAAGCCGCGGAGATCCCATTGAGCTTATGTATAATAGATGCACAGTATTCATGGTATTAGACCAGTTAAGAGATGGAGTGTGTTTAAACAGATCTATGTATTATTGATATCATTACAGCATTCTATATAAAGTTTGGCATTATGTGGGGAAAGTGTCTCGATGAAACCCATTAAAGGGACTCCAAATGAAGAAAAGAATTTGATAGTCTATGGATATTTTCTAAAAGACTTGGTTGCGCCGACTCTCCCCGTTACAAGAATCAGGCTGTTAATCTCGTTATTATTACGTTTGCAGTTCAAATGTAACATTATGGCGTACTCATTTTCCGGAATAACTGAGCGACAAAGTCTGTGTGACAAAACACAGCCAGGAGTCCTCGTTATGGTCATTTGGCGTCAAGCATATCAAGGATTGAACGAGAAGCAATACTTGACGATGTGATAGTGGTCGACACTCTCAGCCGTCCATTCGACATCTCACCCAGTTTCTCTGTTTTGGTCGCAAAGATAAAAAGTGACTTGAAGTTTCCCTGATGCTTAAATTCATATGCGGCTTTGTACAGTAATGGATTATGCTGAAATACAGGGTGGATACAAATTATCAGTGATTCCCCTTCTACCCCTCCATTGACGATATACTGTATACGCTTTTTACTTATTCTGTAACCAGATCTTGTGAGATTTCTTTTGAATCAATTAACTTCTAAGGTGGCGTATAGTCCCAGGTGTATTTTTCTACTGATAGAGAAATAATAAATCTTTGACATTGAGAACATTAAGAGATATAAACAGAAAAGCATAGTTTCTGTTCTTTTATAGGCATAATCCTGGCCCATTGATATATCTGTGTCTACTAACTCGTAGATATACATCTGTATATAGGAATACCTCAATAATCTTCCCGATGTCCAATACAGATTCTTTTTTCACCAGAACTTTGCATATAACTGATATGGTCTTTTGACATCTAACGTTTTGCAAGCCGCACAGTAACTTTCCAATGGTGTCTTACTGTGAAATCATTGTGCTACATTCCTTTACATTAAACCCTCGCCATCGCACGCACTATCGGGTAGCTCGCAGACCGAAAGGTCTATTTTTGTACAGATTTAAATCAAGTCATTGGTGTTGAAGGTAAAGAACAATTTTGCGAATTACCAAGGTAAACAAAGACTTTAGTTGAAATAAATTTAAAAAACATATTAAAAATACTTGAATTTGTACAAATTAGCGTTGTCTTCCTTTTACGTTCTAGTTGGAGCTAATAATGCAGTCTTCCTCTGGTTTGAGTTTTTTTGTAATCCTAGCATTGGCGTTGACCTACTGAAACTATATGACAAACTACATCTGGGAATCAAAAGAACAAAAATATTTTCTTTAGCTCTCTATCCCTTCCGAGAGAACAAACAAACGGAAGCCTGGGATCAAATAAATGCATTATAATTATGGTAATTGTGAATGGCAAAATTATAGAATTGATAAATAGTGGTAAATTCTATTATCATATATACCTATCCTGGTAAGTCATACTAACTTCAGGTACGCTATAGGTATTATTGTCATACCGCACGGTATGCTGGTGGGGAATTGAATACACATACTCTGAGTGCGCAATTGAAGCAAGCGACCATAGCAATGTATGGAACGATTAATACGATAGAAAAACAGGAAATATCATGGGGAAAACATATAGACAATTATAGTAAAATATTACCAAAGCATATAATAAAAAATGAAATACATTCTAGTGTTTTGTAAGACATACTTAAAATGTCTTCTGCCATACCAGCACAATCTTCATGTTATGACTTAACATAGTCTTATTTTGGTTGATATTTCAATATTCATTCAAATCTGGAGGTATATGATCAAGGCAAAACATTGATCTTGTTGGGACTTCCTCTCGTACCTTACTTCTTTTTCATGAAAATATTTAGCACTGATTCTGCAAGCTCGTTTACTATCTTTATTGATAGAAACTCGGTATGAGAGGATGTCCCAACAAAGTGAATAATGTGAGAAAATATGGTTACTGAGCCTGTACGGGTGGTCGTTCGAGGTCATTTGATGAAAAAAATACGGCCAGACGCCGTAGGTGGGAGGGCCATATTTTTTCATCAAATGACGGATAAAGGACACCATACTGGCTCAGTCACTACGATTTCTTATTACTATGCATGTCCTACTCATTTAAAATGCCATTTTATTAACTTTCCTGGTCTGTGATCCACCCCCCATTCCTGTACAAAACCACTGCCATTCACTACAGCCCGCTGTCTCCCACCAACCTGTCATCCCTTTTTTTACGGCACTTGGACTATTCGTTAGCGGCCACCCCTCAAAATAGAGTTTCCCCGTATAATGGACTATTCCAAACTTCTCATTGGCAATGCAGGCCGCCATCACTTTGGGGGTTCTTAGGTGATATAAAAGCTTCCCGCAAGGAACAAACATGCATGATGGTCAAATAACGTGGGGCGTTCTCATAATACCGTTTAAATAGCTGAAATATACGAAAACAATAGATAACAACACTCGCCGCTGTTGCTGTCATTAAGACAATCCTATACTGTGCCACTCCGGTTTACTCTGGTGCAAGGTTGCTCGAGCGTGGCAGTGTGAGACCGGCCATGTGTGTCAGTTGGCGAGTGGATTTATTATTATCGATCGGTCTCACAGATTTCAGCTATTCAAATGGTCTTACTTGAACACCACACCTTATATACCTAGATATTTGGCCATTGCGCACTTTTAGCTGTAACATACATTTTTTATCAACACGTACAACGTTTGAGTCAAGTCGAAAGATAACCTAAAGCAACATGGAGGGGATGTGCCTATTGCACATGTGCAAAAACATGTATATGAACTAATCGTAGTCTCTGCTATTCGGCAAGCAGGTGTTTAAGTTTAACAGAGGATATGCTTGGAGGGCGGGCGGTCTCACACTGCAGCGGGGCCGAACATTATTACCTGTATAATGCTATGTGTACAAGGCTGCTATGCGACTAGCGAGTAAGTGACCGATTCCAATGCGGTTTGCTGTGTTCTTGGCGCGAATTTTCGCCTAGAATTTTCAGAGAGTGACCGTGATCGGTTGATTTTGGTCAGGTGACCTAAATCCAGTGTTTTCTTTGGTTGCTTTTGCAGACAAAGACACTTGAAAATATGTGTTGTCCAATCCTAGCAGCTGTTGTTCCCATGTTTGTAAACAACACCGGTGGCGCCACCACTCTTGTGGTGAGTGGTGGTGGCCTCTGGTGTTGTATGTTGGAACTAACATTTAGCTGCTACTCCTGCCCTCTTGGGGGATTTTGTGGAGTTTCTCTGAATGTCTCTTAGAACATATGGGCCACATCTTATTTGATCTGGCTCCTACTTACTCGTTAGTTTCGACAGTATATGTCGCATCAGGAATTTAGTAGCATCCTTTCAAGGTCAATTTGGTGAAGTGCAGTGTGTTTGCTGTATTTTCGCCTTGTTGTCCTGAATAAGTCATTGGGTTGCGGAGACGGACTCTGAGGTCACCATATGCCAGGAGGATGGGCAGGAGGAGCAGGACCACATGGACTCGGTGTTTCAACAAGATACAAGCGTCTGCTCCTCAAGGAAAACAGCCCTCGAAACGGGTCTCGGGATGTGAGGACAAACGTCAACAAAATGAGTGAGAAGATGGATGGAGTTCTCGACGCCATCATGCAGATGTCGCAACCTGGCTCGAGGTCGAGCAGCTCACAGGTGTCCATCGCCGCACGGACACGGGACTGGGCGCATGACCAGACGGCGCATCTCATACCACCCCCATGTCAACTACGGGATGCCTACATGTCAGACGAGTACTTACAACGGGAATTTGACTGTGCGACACGACCACACAACTGGTAAGAGTTCTTTGCTCTCCGACTCAATCCCTGTTGATTGACCTCTAAACCTTATGTTCATTGATCATGATGGGGTGTACACTCTGCACCAGAAGTTAGAACTCAGGGCCAGCCTCAGGCCGCTAGAGTACATTAGTTGCTTTCTGTCCCTGCTGAGTGACGACCGTGCGCTGCACCCTGAGGACAAGGACCACATGTTTCGGCACCTCCACCAAGTGTCCGTGGATGCCCAGGCCTGCCCGTGGGCCAGGGTGAGGAGGTGGTTGAATTTTGTATTTGACCAAGTAAAAGCCGGCTGTATGCACTGGTCCGAGTACGGCCAGATTCAGGAGGAGAGGGTACGGCTAGCTATGACGGCTCCCGCACCCATCAACGAGGAAGCTGACACCGGACACTCACGTAGCCGGGAGGCCCCCTGCTGTGAGTTCAACAGTGAGAGGGGGTGCTGCCACCACAATGGACATGATGAAGGGGGCAACCGGTGGCTGCATGTGTGTAGTTTCTGTGATTCAGGCGGCACCTCACCAGGGCAGACACCCTCTACCACCAGCGGGGTAAAAAAACGTGACTAGGCGAGGTGCGAGCCCAGGATACACCGGCTCCCAGTGGCTCAGTGGATTACACAACCGAGCCACAATGTGGGCTTGACGCCGGGAGTCACGTGGTCCCTCCACCACGTGGACCGGGGAGGGACCAAAACAAAAACAAAGGAAAGGGGAATACACTCTCAGCCGTCGACAGGAGTGTCGCCCCCACCATCTCCTGCAGTGTGGACAGTGTTGGTGTTAGTGCGCCTACTGCTAGCACCACTGTCCCCGCATCAACTAACACTCCGGATTTTGACACACCTTGAGAAATATGCGAGACCGGAGTTCATCTGCCTAGAGTCTGAACGGATCCAGAAGCCTTCGCCGACCACCGCCGGAGCAAGTGACCTGAATTCTCGGCCGTGGGGGCCGAGGCTCAAGCAGAGATATACCAGGCTGTGAGGGAGACCGGAATCCCCAACGTGCTGGGTGCTAGGTTGGATTTACCATCGGATTTAGACCTCGAGGCCTGGGAGTGGTACCTCTCAGGGATGGAGGGGAAGCAGGAGCTTCTCAACTTCATTCGCTTCGGCTTCCCCCTAGGCTACCTCGGGCCCGTCACCGACACTCAAGATCTACCCAACCACCCATCAACTACCCAGCCCAGGTGGGGAGTTTCATCAGGAAGGAATCTAACTATTCAAATATGCTGGGACCGTTTGAGGACCCACCATTTGTCCCGTGGTGTCATGTGTCTCCCTGTGAAAAGACAGGGAGGGAGGACCGCCGCGTCATAACCGACATGACCTTTCCTCGGGACCGGAGTGTTAACTTGTTTGTCATTAAGAACTCGGTCTACGGACTGGAGCGAGAATACGGTCTCCCCACAGTGGACGAGTTCGTTGGTCGACTCATGAAGGCAGGTGACTCGGCTTATATGTCCTCCATTGATATATCACGGGCATACAAGAATTTCAGGTGCGACCCGTTGGACTGGCCGTTGTTGTGTTTTATGTGGGAGGGCGGGCGGGCACTACTGTGATATGGCTATGCCGTTCAGTGCCCGTGCCTCCTCGTACCATAGGCAGTGTAGTGCTGATTTCATGGTTGGCATCCTCCACTCCAAAGGAATAACAGCCGCCATTAACCATGACGACCTAGTCATCCTCTCAAAGGACAAGACTACGGCTGCCGAGGACTTTGAGACGGCCGGTGCCCTATTCGTCGAGCTCGGCCTCCCCGAGGCCCGGGACAAGGCACAGGCTCCCAGCCAATGGGTCACCTGTCTGGGCATTGAGATCGACGCCGCCACCATGTGCCTCTCCATCCCTGAGGGTAAACTCACCGACGTCCGAGGACACGTCGCTGCTGTTTCAAAGAAGAGGTCCCTCACCAAGAGGCAGCTACAGTCGGTCCTCGGGAAGGTTTTCCATGTCTCCAAGTGCATTCGACCGGCCTACCTGGGATACGCCCCCTCACCAGCGATTGTAGCGAATCATCTCTCGCACGTACGGTCCCATCTACGCCTAATGGGTGGAGACGTGGCCCCCACCGAGGCCATGAGAAGAAACAAACAGTACGTGCCAAACGTCAAGCCCCCCGTCCAAATGGAGGTCTTCCAGGTAATCCTCTCTGGTCCCGGGGACACACCCTCCACGTAATGCTGTGGTCGCGTTCCTGATCATTTACTATGCAGCACTGAGGCAGAGCGAGGTTGCCCTGCCCTCAGCACATGCCTATGACCTCACTCGTCACCTCTCACATGGAGACGTGACCACTATGGACTCCCACGTAATCGTCACCATCAAGGCTGGGAAGAACCTGCAACGGGTGGGAGAGCAGAAAGTGGTGACTCTCCAGCCGGCCCCGGACTCGAGGTACTGCCCCCTACGCGCAGTCAAAGAGATGACATGGGCAGTCCCTACGGCCTCCCCTCGAGACCCGTTCCTGATGTTGCCCGGTGGGCACATCCTCACGTCACGATCCCTGTCGAAAGAATGGGAGAACCTCATTGAGGCCGCAGGTCAGCCCCCGAGGTCCTACACCCTTCACATCCTCCGTAAGGCTGCCGCCACACAGGCATACTAGGCAGGGGTGCCAGAATACAGGTGTTGCCGTTCAACGCCACCTTACGGTGCGTTGGTTAGTTAGGCCGTCGCTCGGACAAACACGTCCATAGAGATATATAGCAATCACACCTAAAGTGTGAACGATGGGTGTGATTGCAGGAGCGTTGTTTTTGGACAGATTAACTTGCTGGAACAAACTAGGGTATTGTATTTACGAGTCTGGGTTGTCTAAACTGTATAGTTGATAATTATCTTGATTCTAACTTGGAAAAAGATAAGCACATTATTGCTAGGCCTGCGAATGTATTAATGTGCACCCAGTCTTGGTGTTCCTATGTTATCTAAGCTATATCTTAAGTATCATTGAGATGATATACATGTATGATACATCAAATTGGAGCTGGAATACCATAGAATACGATGCAATCGCTTCACTTTCTCTGAAATTGTATGCATTGGCTTTATAAACGTATTACGCTGATACACTCAGTCATTCAATGCTAACGGATACGTTGCCAGGTGAATGTTTGGCTTCAGCCGTGGGGTAACTAAGCAGATAAGGTGCGACACCGGCCAGTGGAAAAGGCCTATTGGACATTCAGCAGTATGGAGGCTGGAGATCAGATGCTCATCATTCTTAAATAAAGAACTCTGCTTCTCAAAATGTTAATTAGTCTCTCATTTAGTCTCTCTCACACCCCTAGTCTCTCTTCTATTCCCCATCCACCTCTCCCCTTTTTTCTTTATAATGGCTTCTTGGCTATTATATTATTACCTTTATTACATACTTATGTAATAACTCATGATAACTGTACTTATTATGTTATATTCATATTATAATTGACATCAAACATACCTTTGTCAATTATCTCTTATTTTTATTATTAATATTCATAGTAATAATGTCTTATCACTTATTCATTTTAATAAGACCTCATAAAATTCAATAAAATTCTATTAGCCCACTCCGGCTTCATCTTCGTTCATCCAGGGATACGGGGTAATGTGGAGTTCCACTGTGATACCGTGAGGTAGCGCCACCAGTCAAGGACCGACCTCTGTGTTATTTTACTCATTGGTAATTAAGAGCAAAACCATATGTTTGGCATCGGGGCTAAGGCGTCGCCCATACTAGAAGTATGTGTTGTATATTGTACTGTCAAATTGCAGTTAAATCTCCAGTCCATTCTAGTGAAACATTGTTGATCATCGTTCCCTCCTACAGGACCAGCTAATGGTGAATGAAGTATAACTCGGACCAAAATGCCACAGTTTACCACAAAGTACACATCTTCTCATGCCCAGAAAAGCTTGTATATGCTTAACACCAACTCTACACAAACCATGGAGCATAATTACCTACAAGAGGAGAGTGAAGGCACAGAATTCCTTCTAAAATACATATATGCACGTAAAGCTAGTTATATATTTTTAATCCCTTTCTATGACTCAATATTTGCAATTACAACCACACCGAAGTCAAGCTTTAATTCTATAAAGGCTATGATCCTATATGTTCATTCTCAACCAAACTGACCTGCCGCCTGGTAGCAGCGACAGAACTACAATTATGTTTATGAGAGTCAGTGGCGCCCTCTCTTTGTGAAATCTTGTTGCTCACAGACTGACCGCCACTAGACTGTTTCCCTGCCCCAATGAATAATAGGATAGGTGTCGCAAAGTTTGTGCAATGAGTTAGCGACCTTTGACTTACGCTGGTTTCCGGGTTCTTCACAGTAGTAAGGAGAACCAGCACAACCTCTGTCCCTCACGATATTGCCCAAATACCATATTTCCATTTTTTTATAATGAGGATAGGAAAAAGTATAGTAATGGCAACCTTTCATAGGATAAAAGATAATCTATTAAAAACTGACAGATTTAGCCATGCCCTCTAGCAGGTATCCAGCGTAACATACTTGTAAAAAGCATTGGTCGGGTACCATCTCAATACAAATCCCACAAGAAAATGGTGGGCGTTACCTGGCCTAATATGTGAGGAGGACATAGGCTAGGCTTCCAGGCTAGACCACCACTTCTGTAGATTGGTCGCCACCTCTGTCTCTATTGTGTTCCAACTAAGAGGTTGGTATGGTTAAGTCCAAGCCTTGTTCATGGACATCACTCTCGATCCAAATGATTTTCTTCTTTATGTATCTAGAGCTGAATTATCTACAGAGAAATACTCAAAGCTCACAAAAAAGACCAGCTGAGAGTAACGTGTGATTGCCCTTGAACTTTTGCTGGTTCCCCGCTGATTTGCAGTGGCAAGGAGAACCAGTACAACCTCTCTACAGCATGAGAATTCTCAAATAAGTTATCGACAGTCGTTTGAAATGTATTGAAATATATAATAAAGGACTGGCAATGTTTCTACAAATAGAACAATATTTATTAGAATGCTTCTTTAAAAGATACACTTGATTTTGCCATGCCCTCTAGCTGGTAAACCAGCTTAAAAATGGTGGCCGTTACTCACAATGCACCAGAAAATGACAGGCGTTACCTGGCCTTATATGGGAGTGAGCACATAGGCCAGGCTTCCAGGCTATAGTTTGTGGTGCAGGCCATATAATAGGGTCAAGGCAAGGTTGTAGATTGGCCGCCACCTCCATCAACGCTCTGTTCCAACTAAGTAACCTGCCACTAGTAACTGCACAATAATGTACAGGAAGGGCCTGGTTCCAGCCTGATAAAATCCTAAATTAAAGTTTGGACTGTGGAGCTCCAATTCAGTCCTTAACTTCCTAGATGATAAACTTTGGAAAAGAAATCTCTAAGCTGAAAAGAATTCTGGTGTACATAGCTCCTCAGATTGTTACATGAAGATAAGTCTGTTCACCCCAAGCTGCCAGAAAGAACTGAGTGTACCGTGACCTCTGAAGGTCACGTGGGTTCGATTAGTCAGAGATAGGGGGGGGGGGGGATAAAATTTGAACCGCACTCGATCCACAGCCATTTGAATAGCCATTTGTTTAGGTTTGCGAGGTAATCTCACTTGGATCTGCCGAGTTAGATTACACCACAACCAAAACGCATCGCATATTTTCACTTTCTTCTTAATCTTTCCACTGTGAACTGTAACAATTACATATGTCCTCATAATGTAGCAGGGCGAAGAAGACAGATTGTGATCTATCTCCATCTCATTTCCATTTTCACATTCTCACCTTGTACTATTGTCTTCTGTGTAAGCTCTTGTTGGCACAGCCTTTTTTAAGCACCTTGCTTCAGACTCACTGATTCTAAGTATAAATGTACAAAGCTGTATCTGAAAAACTCGCCCCTGCGAAAGATGGTAGATAAAAAGTAAATTGAATTTGAGCTCAATCTCGATTTGGTATCGTAATCAGTGACAAGGAACACATTTTAACAGATGGTTGTGAATATTTGATACTCACCAGGTAGCGCCACTGTGAAGTGAGGATAAGCCTTTTAGATTGATGAACGATTCATTCATACAAATACTTACATGTTAAATTCCTTTCTTTCTTTTCCTTACTTTCTTTAACTTTCATTTACGCTTCATTTAGGCCCACCTACAACGATAGAAATTTAGACCTACCGATATGACTCCGATACAAAATGCCAATATTGGAGACATATCGGGAAGGTGCAGTATCGTAAACAAATATCTAGACAACCCGATACATCACGCATCGTAAGGTGTTGACCAGTCATAAAAAGGTGATTACGGTCCCGAAATGCCCCACGATATTAGCAGGGAACAATGGCATATCTTGCGCTTTTATCCTCATTTCTAGATCTACGATACACTATAATTCAGGAAAAATCGCATCGATAATGTTTAACAGGTTACATAGAACAGTAATGTATTTTTTTCAGACACTAAAAGCTCTGTATAAGGTCAAACTAAGAAAATATTGATTTGAGAAAGTTAGACCTAATAAAAAATCACCAAACTCTTAGGGCATATGGGCCTTTGTATCATCTACATCATTGCGAAATTTCATAATTTTCTGGTCAGTATCTCACCCGTGAGAATACCCTGCCCCCGCTAACGCCGATTGTGGTCCCGATAGGCCTTACGATTGACTTCCCGACACCATACCGATTCTATCGTGAGGTCAGCAAAAATCGTGGCAGTGGAACAGGTTTCTGCAATTCCGTCTACAACACCTTATGATAGGCTGTGATTGAAAAAGCCAATCGTGAGGTCCCGATAAAATCCAAAATGTTGGATTTTTTTAGCCTGTCATAGGGTATTGTAGCCTATCAGGGAGATATTGTTGTCATCGAGTATGATTCACAGATTGGATCACGACAGAGGTCGACGATTCTGGGACTTCCCAATAGGCTACGATTTGGCCATTTCAAATCGTAGCCATCAGAAAGTATGTCGTAGACCATCGGCGTAGATCGTGACAGGGCTTTAAACATGTTTAAATGCCATAAAGACCCTACTATATACGGGATTTTCATCGAACAAAATCATAGACCCACATTTTTCTTCGGTGCCTAATCGCAGAGACGTGGTCAACTGCCCCGATTTTAGGTGACCTTCCGACAAGATTATGATTTCCTATCGGGAGGTCCATCGTACACCATATCGGAGCCATATCGTGGTAGGTGGACGCTGGGCCTTACGCTTCTTAGCGTTTGTTGACGTCTCTTAACATTTCTCTACGCATTTCGACTTACTTCACCGTGATGAATTCAAAATTCTTAATGCCCCAGTCACAGCGACGTAAATTCGGGCGTATTTTTCTACGTATTTGAAAGGACGCAAGTTCCGCGTATTTACTACGCAAGTTCCACGCTTTTATCTTTAAATCCAGTCACACTGGCGTAAATTCTGACGTTTTTACAATGTATGCGTTTTACAATATATTTGTAATTTTCACAAAATGTAAAGAAAGGTAGCCGTGCATACATGAAAAAATGCCTGTTTTCTTTACGCCACTGTGACTTGGGCATGGAAAACTGAAAATCACGTTGTCCTGTTATGCCCATCCCTCATAAGCTACAGTGACATTGTGGTGGATGATATAAGAAGAAATACCTCCAAAGAACATAAAAATACACAGGTTCATATCTTCCTTGTAAACGCATCCTTGACAGAATTCCGATAAGGCGCGCCAGTGATCTAAAGATAAATATCGTATCAGTTTCATGCGATCACCATTCTTCCCTTCCAAAACATCTTCTAAGAAATGTGTGATAGAAACATTGACCTTTCTGAGGGATTAATGACATATTAATGATACAAGTCTTAGTGGAAATAAACGTTTTGAGTATCTTCAAAGGGAATAATAGTGGCAAGCCTGATATGGTTAATTCGGTACGATTATAATGTATACCTACTTCTGAACGTCTTAGGGCCAGCGTCCAATGAGCTCCCGATGCACTTATGCCCTGCTCTGCAAATTTGGTGATTTTCAATTAGATTTAAGTGTCTCAAATCAATACTTTCTTATTTTGACTTGGAACAGAGCTTTTGTGCCTGAACAAATACATTTTTGTTCTACGTATAATGGTAAATATTATTGATGCAATATTTCAAGAATTATAGTATGTCATATATCTAAAAATGACAATAACACCTCAAGATATATGCACCTATGCCCTGGTTGTATTGTGGTGCATATCAGGACTGTGGGGGTTTTTTTTCCACAGGAGAACTCATTACGATGCGTGGTGAAGTTTCTTTGTAATTATCAAATTATTCATTAGATATTGATTTATTTAATGGGTTTATTCAAAGGGGTTGGCCAGCAGAAATAAAGATATTAAAACAAGACTTAGAAATATCCGCAGTTTTTCCACTGTTAGTGCCGTTAATTTGATGTTCCGTTCGCTATGTTGGCAAAACTAGTGAAAAGGGTCCCTGGACACCATGCACATCTATTTTCACCTCTAGTCATACACAGAGTACCTTGTTTTAACATGTTTTTTAAAGAAATCTCTATACTCAGTTATATGTTGAATCGAGGGATCTAATTGGTCCCATATCCTTACACCACGAAAATAGGGAGATCTCAAGTACGTGCTACGAAATATTCGCTCCTGCTTGAAGCATACATTATTCATACTGCTGGTTCGTCCTTCCCTTACATCTAGGGTATTGGGCACTTGAGCGTGTTTACACATCATATTTATTATTTGTATGTTATCTCTAGAATCCAGGAAATCAATACATGTATCCTTTTGTAACCTTTCTATATTTCACAATTCTCATGGTATTCTCTTACTTAGTTCAATAATGTTCTATATATCTGTGATAGCCGTCCTAGATTCCATGCACCCACATGATAAATGAGACATATTTGCGTTTTCATGTCGGTATTTTTCATTTTCTCGATAACCGAAATTCATCCGAGTATAAAACAATCTATTTATTGATACGAAACGTCAGTCTATCCTCACTGCCTTAAATATCAACTTACTTGCATGCAATATATATTTCGTCAACACCAGTTTATATAAACTTCCCTCCCCAGTGGCTCCTTCATCTCATCTCCATAACAGTATTCTTCCGTTACTCTTTGTTTAGATAAATAACATAAGGTGTATTTCTGTTATGATCCCGGCATAGATCACAGGACTTATTGATGTCACTAAACTTCTAAAATAGATCTATGTATTATATAAACGTGTATACATATAATCTACATGTAATTCAATAATAACTTTATAATCTGTGAAAACAATAGACTAACCGTGCGGGGTCTGAGAAAAGAACTTGCTAAATGAAAGTGGGGGGTAACCTCTACGCTGACATTACCTGGACCCTTCTAGGACTAGCAGCGAGTGACAAAGATTCTCTCCCAGGACGTTCCCGATAACTATCCTACATCTGCAGGGAGTGACAGTGACCTAGCCGTGACATATCACCCCGGGTTCATCTCCGCAAATATGCTTCCCTCTACCTCATCCAACAGATTTGAAATATCAGCGATAGGACCACAGTAAAATTACGCTTCTGGGACTCCTCACTTGAAGGGACACACCGCTTAAGGGAAAATATTTTCCTCGGAACAGAAATTTTTATGCAGTTTACTTTAACCCCGCTTAAGGGAACATGTATTTTCCGTCAAGTATCTCACATGCAAGCGAGATTTCCCGGCCAAATTTGTTTGAATTTCGTAGACCCTCTACGACTAACGTTTTTTTTTAGCGCGTCGTAGTGCGTGAAACACTTGACTGATAATTATGAAATTTGCAGATCTGGTGGACCTTATGATGACAATACTGCACCACAAATTTGGAGTCATTCGATAAAAGCTAAGGGTCTCAAATCAATCATTTTATTGTTTAGCTTGGAACTTAGTTTTTTTTTGTCTCTAAAACACTATTGTATTGTTATATATAAACTATTAACAAATCTATTATAACGATGCATTATTTCTTTGAATTATAACAGATTTTATAGATGCTACCTCAAATAGATAGTTAAAAGAGTTTTCCTGCCCATTTTTGTCGCCGACCCGCCGGGTAAAAAAAGCAACCCTCCTAATACGCTACGACGGGCTACGATTAAGTCCCCGACACCCGCCGCCTTCGGAATCTTAATTGTAGTGCATCGTAGCCCCTCGTAGTTGGTGGAAGGGCCCCCTTACTGCATATAGCCATTGTAATTATCACCTTAAGTAACCCCCTTGGTTATTAGAGGGACCGCTTTTGGTTCTCTTTTTTTATCTGTTGTCTAATTAATGGTATTGCCTATGCAATTATATTATCCATGGTATACTGAGTACCCATTGAGACTGTATGGGGACTCAGTAAACCACTATCTATTATTTAAAGACTGTCAGATACCATAACCGTGGAATCCGGCCTCAAAGCCATTATATAGGGGGAAATAGTTCCTTTGTGCTATAGAGGAAAATTATCCCTATTGAAATACCCTTTGATATGGCAATTCTTTGATTTGATTTATTAAAGATGATGGACAATGAATATAATAAAGAAAATGACCGATTATTGTCTAGATTTGTCGCTCATAGAGAGAAATTATTATATTGAAAACCTTGATATGAACTTAAGGAAGTCTGAAGATATAAATGTTGTTGTTAGATGAAAGATCGCAAATCGGTTGGGTTTCAGGGCAGAATCACGTCAGTCCGTTTCCTGAACGTGTCTATATTTACTTCCCCTTGGACCTTTTTTTTTTTACTAATAGGACTATCGACTTTGAGCAGCTCCGGGAAAGAGAACGATGTTCATTGGATGCTGATGATATCATCTAGAAAAGATGATCAGCACAAACGTCTAGGAAGAATGGGGCACCAAATGTGTAATATTCATTCATGCTGGAAGTTTGTGTATACTTATGCAGATATCCATCTGACTCCAGTGGTCTGGAAATAATCCACGTACATGTACTACGTTTAGACATAGTTAAATAATGGAGGGCAGTAGGTGGGTGCCTAGATGATACATAGGAATATTCAGTCACTGGCTAAAACAGGAACCTGGCTATTTATAAGAAATATGTATTAGCGAGGATAGAGCTATATTTTAGCATTGGAAAAATACAATAAAAAGTAACTCATATACCAGAATGAATGGCATATATTTAGCGGCCACGGATAGATTGTTGTATTTCTTTAGAGTACTCCATGGGCGTTGAGTACGAGTTGTGTCGAGTGTCATGGCGATCGGTGAAAACTATGCTGTATTTATATTGCATTTGTCATTTACGGGTATGTGTAGAAACATGGATCAATAAATGAAGATCTCCTATCATTGTTAACACCCTATTGGACAATAAAAGACGAATGTGGTGTTTTGCACCTCCCGATTATGACCACCGAGTTGGGCATATAGCACCGCCGACCGACTATATGATACTTTTCGTGTAATAAGGGTCAACGACTTTTCTCTCCGACATCACTCAATATGTCACCGCTTGAATAAAGCGGTGGCAGTGACCAAAAATCGGTTGGTGACCACCTCCATTTTCATCTAAAAATAACGTGTTTCTCATCGCCACCGGTGTCTATGTTACTGTCAGGAAGGTAAATAATGTCAGGTTCTATACATATTGATTAATCGCTGCACATGCAACAATTAATCGGCCGTCAGATGGAAATAGAGTGTGTACTTTGGGATCGAAGAAAATATTTTGAGGAGGACCATCGTTAGACCTCTGTACAGGGTGCACATAACCAGTGGATTTTTCATCGGCAGGTGGAAACGCCACAATTTGGTTTCAAAACAACGTGCACATTAAATATTCGTTCACTGGCGGGATATTTTGCCTCATTCTGGAAAAACCCACCTTTCAGTGGATCCTGAACTTGGGTCTAATATCCGGGAGCTGATGGTACATTCATTCACGGTACACTGGGCTCCCCATAGCGCCTTCCCTGCTCTATAAAGAGGAGGTGAGTGGCTCACATCGAGAGAGCTGCTCGTGCCCTGCTGAGGACCTGCTCAGAGCACTCAACCACGTACCACAGGCACACATCACCCGTGAACTCTGTTTCGAGGACGACTGGATAGGTGTGACAAGCTTCTGAGACCACTTGCTTCGATATAAGGTGAGTTTATCGTTTATTATCCACCTAATACAAACTGTCTTTAGAAAACACATGGGGAGTTCGTTTGGACATAGCTACGGATATGTTTTATTATCCACCTAATACAAAGTGACCATAGAAAACACATAGGGAGTTTGTATGGACATACCTGGCGCATACGGATATGTGGTATGCTCCGGGTGGCGCATACGGAAAAATAGGTCCGTACGGAAAAATAATGCTTAACTAAATCGAACTAATATGGACATGCTACTTGTCCAAATGTGGATAGTAAATACAATATCTTGGTTTCAGATAAAGCGCCTGTGTGCTCCTCAGAGTCGACTGCGCAATATCTTCGCATACGTTCGGATATTACTGCGCGTCAACCCCTCGGAGCATACGGCCGCATGTATCTGAAACTAGTCAATATTGTGTATTTATTAGAGCATGCTCACACGAGCTACATACATTGCCGAAAGCCGGAGACATTCCAAGCAAGTTATGCGGCGATTTCCGGAAAAGCTAACAGAAAATGGCGTGTATGCGAGTTGTTGCTTCATATTTCATCTCATTATTGCTTCAGAGACGCTAAATTATCAGTTGGAGATATTACTTAGAGTAACATAGCACATACATGCAAATTTCTGTTGGCGATTCTGGAGATCGCTGTCTTTACGCGCTTGGTGTGTCTCCAGCATCATGGTTAGAGTGATCACATATAGACTACCAGCGAACTGCAAAAAAATACTATCCCTTCACTATCTGCGTGCTATTCTCTGTGATATTGGGAAAGGAGCAGGGTTCCAGTGTCTCAGGGTCTTAGAGCCGTGCTCAGCTAACCATAACCAATTACTGAAGCCCGAAATACCTCAAGACTCACTGATGCTTGATATTTTTGGATCTTAGACCTGGCAAGTTGACTGGGTGCAAGTGGTTTACAGAAAACTATCCATAGACTGAAAGTGACCCAAGCTTTTTAATTGTTATTAATTTCTGATACATGCTCCTTCATCAATGGTGAAAATAACATTTGATCCTGGTTATTCATGGTTTTCAAAGTACCCATTGATAATGTATGGAGACTCAGTAAACCACTACCCATTATCAAAAAAACTGTAAGAGTCCATAACCGTTTCTGTGGCCCAGAGAGCTTATTAATGTGCCCTTTAGTATTGTAATCCCTGTTATTACTCTACTGAAGAAGATGGATAAAGAATACAACAAACGATGGGTTTGATCAGAATTTAGTCAGATATATATAGTCTTCATTATCCATTATCCAAAAAGTTTCCATAAAATATATGGGGGCTCAGTAAACTACTAGCCATCGTTTAAAAACCGTCAGATAGCATAACCATGGTATTTTTTTAATTCTTTTTTTTATTCGGGTAAGTTTATCAGGGACAAATTGTACTTTCGCTGGGTTCAATCAGCGTTCTTCCATGGACAAGTCCAACATGGTGAGTAACAACAAAACATGTGTATAACAATACATAAGACATAGACATGGACAAGCCTTGTGGCGTGTAATGCTAGGCGAAAAATGTCAAGATTCTTTTAGAGAGTCAGTTCTTAGATTATGGTATGATTTCATTCCATAGTATTCGCCCTGAAAGCCATTGTACAAGAAAATAGTCACTTTGGGCTATAGAGCAAAAATTAGTCTCCATTAATGTACCCTTTAGTATGGCAATTCGTATTATCACTCTACTCGAGAAGATGGATTCAACAAACGAAATGAAAATGAATGAAACAAACGATGGGTTTTGGGCTATAAAGAACGGACGCACCAAGGTGATGGGGGTCGGGAAATTTATCGCATGCTTCTCCTTTGTTCTATTGCGTACAGGATTGAGAGTGGGGGTGGGAAGGGGGGGGGGGGAGAATTTCCGGAATTTTTGCGTACATCCTTTATGGATGGCCCCTTTGTGGACAGGCGGCTCTGTAAACCACTCAAGGTTGACCTCTTAATACACTCGCTGATGCTTGTCCACAAAACCGCAAAACCATGGATTATAGTCTATCTAAAAAAGTCTATCCGTATACACAAAAGAAACATTAAAGAAATATTCAGTATATAGACGAGGTCTATTTGTCATAGAGAAATGCATCTTACAATTACTTCTTTATAGTACTTTGAACAGGATGATGACGATGACTTTGACAATTCTTTAAGGACAAGGACAACAGTAGCACTTGATATAGATATCAGAAGATGACAGCTAGGACTACAATATATAGAGAGAATTACACGACCTCGAAAAATTCAGACGCTTTTCGAGAGGACCCAGTGCGGGAAGTGGATATCGCAGCCCTGATCTGCAGAAGAGTACCTACCGCACCTATGCCTGATGAGACTGTTGATCAGTCGAAACCACTATAGCTACACGAGGGTGGCAACACCCTCAACGATCCGCGAATCTGACATTTTGTACAAAAACGTTAGGGAACATCACGGGCCGACTGGTTCGGCAAGTGACGAAGAACACAAGAAATTCAACGACATAAATTTGGTACGGTGGAAACACGGTTTTCTCCCCCCTACCTAGGATTGACGGCAGCGTCAATTCACCAACTCTTCCTGGCTCTGGTTTACACAGAACCAAGAAAACACCCACTGACAGCTGCACTGTCACACACAGACACCGGGCTGGGAGAACACCCAG
Organism: Alentia gelatinosa; assembly: GCA_950022655.1. Taxonomy (NCBI): domain Eukaryota; kingdom Metazoa; phylum Annelida; class Polychaeta; order Phyllodocida; family Polynoidae; genus Alentia; species Alentia gelatinosa. The sequence continues at coordinate 53,771,627 of OX465588.1, read as the reverse complement.
CAAGGTCAAATATCAACACTCACCTTGGTTTTCCTCCTTGTCCACATAGGACCAGGCGTTAGGGGAAGTCAAACGACCCCTATCCAGGAGTTTACATGGTTTGAACTCCGTAGGAACTGTGTGGATTGACACATAGACACCACTCGATCACAGCGACGGGCGACATGGCCGTGTCGAACGCGTTTGGTCGTACAAAACAAACAAAGCGGTCACATGATGCGCATGTTACGGCTCGACCAATCAGAAGCGTCAAAAGTTGGGTATCCAGATCCGGCCGCGAAGATGTCCGCGGCCCGACTCCCTGTGTCTCTCTATCAGTGGTCGCATAGTGGTGGGAATGGACTGATTCCTGATACGCCGCGTCATATACAACCATAGATATCAGAACTGTCACTAGGGGCATCAGGTTTATTAGGAACTTTACTTCATTGGGAAATTTAGGAACATATATCAAAAAGTGATTTCAGGAATTACTCTGGATCCAATTCATTCTTGACCGTGGGCCACATACTCATATACGTTGCCTAAAGGTTAAAGAGGTCACGTAGACTTTCAGCTTGCTGCAAGACTAGCCCTTCATGCTAGTGCTAACATTGGGAAAGGAGCAGAGGGCCAGTGTATCAGTGTCTCAAAATGATATGATTCTGAACAGCAGCCGCATTCCGTGGGATTATGTGTCGTTTGGGATAGCAAAAGCAAAGGCCATAGGCCATATCTGCATTTAAAAAAAAAAAATCAGTGGTACTGTTACGTTCTACAACGCAGCAATAGGTACCAGGCACACATTGAAGTTTTCATAACTCACACTCTCCATCGCAGGGCCAGCCGACAACCCATCAATCACCAGCAGTCACTCCAGCCATTACCACATGTAGGCCCTGTTTCCACTTGCAGATTTTGGGGGTACCGATAAACTTTTTGGTCACCATCGACCGATATTTAAACTTTGGAAGTGGAAGCAAACATTTTAAAAGTAGGAGACAGATATATATTCCGATGTTTTTGTGCCATTTTCTGACAAATTTGTGGCCAACACATTCATCATGGATTAATTGGGTCAAGGGTTGGTCGGCTACTGATATTCAAAAGCGCCATTCTTGTGTACGGATTTTTCGGGTCCACAACACCCTCCCACTATTTGCATATTTAAATGGTTGGTTCCTCGAATCGCCGATATTTTGTCGGCAAGTGGCAATCCTAGACCAAAGGCCGACTATTTGGCACCAATCTGCAGTCAGAAACCACTGATAGATCCTTATGGAATAGAGACGTCAGATCGTTTAATGGAAACGAGACCTCCAGAGAATGGTAACCGATTAATTTGGCATAGGTTATGTAGCAATGACAGTTACATCTGTGTGTACCTTGACAAATACAGTAGGAACAGTGTTAAAAAATATATCCTCACCAATAAATTGATACGGACATACAGTCGGTGGTACCACCGACAGACTTTTAGGATAACTAAAGAAATCTTCGCCGTTTTCGTCGGCCAATGGGAACGAGCTTTAGGCTGTTTTCCGTAAATTTGCCTGTGCTGTCACTGTATGCTCTGTTCACACACTAGGAGCATTCATCACAAAAAATATCCTTTGGACAGCATGACATCTTATCACCTAAAATACATTTGTCTGATGCGTACACATAATCATGACGTCACATATCCGAAAGCACCATGCCATAAATCCATCACTAACGTTCACGTTTATTTAGGAGAGACATCCCGGGGCAGTTATCACATATATCATTTCTGCAAAATAATTTCTGCGTTATAATTGCTTAATATTTATACTAAATTTCAGATCAAGAAATACCTCCTCGATTTTCAATCATTCAGGTTATCGTTTATAATAGTTGCGGGTGAATTGGATGTGTGCAGAATAAATCATCAATGCCTCCAATTTGATAGATTATTCATGAAACGTTTTTAAATTTTGTATTTACTATAGACAGTCTATATCTAGTTATCATTAACATATCATTGGTCATAAATAAACTGGCCGATTACAAAGGGCGGCGATTTCTGTTGTAATAATTATGCAATATGCTACCACCGTAGGATTTCTTTACTGACCAAAGGAAAATGTAGTGCCTTTTGAAAGCTTTAGCCTTGAAATCCACAAGGCCATGTTCGTAATAATAGGTAATAGGTATTTATTCCCCTTCCACGGGGTATAGGAAATTATCTTCATGTACGATCATAGATTATTAAACGGGCAACAGGATTTGTATTCCGGAAACTCCTCACTATATAAGGCCAATTTCCATTGGCCGACGAAAACGGTGTAGATTTTTTGTGTTCTCCCAGTAGCCCATTTCCATTGGGGCTAACTGAAGAGTTTGCGGTAATGCAAACAGAGCACGGCCGCTAAGGACTCCCACTCCCATGGTCCCGGTCACGTGGTTCCGGTCACGTGACCACCCCATTTTAACCCGCCTGCGTCCACACCAACGAGAAGGAACCACCCACCCACCTTACAAAAACTCTTCAATCTCCCTCTCTTCAACTTCTCCTACTTCATAGGGCTTTTAAGTACCTCGTGAACTCTATCCTTTTCTTAATTCTATGGTATTATGGACTTATAAAAATTACCCGTACTTTTCTCGTACTTAATAAATGTTATGTCCATACCCGTGCTTGTGTTAGTCATTGGCCATCACCGATATACAGTCAGGGACCACTGTCGGACCTTTAGCACTTCTAACGCAAAATGAAAATAGGCTATTAGGAGAATTTAAAAAAAAATCTACACCATTTTCGTCGGCCAATGGAAACGGGCCTTTATGTTGTGTTTGACCTCCGGAGCTAGTTGCAATCCTAAATAGTGTTCAGTGGCAGTATTAGTCCACATACGGCGGAGATCATAAGTTGACCAGCAATTATTTTGGGAACACCATGATTGCCAATCCACTTACACTGCGACATTGCGATGGAACATTGCGAACACATTGCAAAAAATAAAACTTGTCCTGCCCGAAATGACAGTTGATTATATATGTTGCTGATACATTTAGCTGTTGTATGTAGCTATGCGGTGCTGTGGTATGATTGAAAGATTACCCTACGACATGAACAAAATTACAAAAATCCATGATGTGTCTGTGATGTAGGAATAATTTTTCAGTATTGCAGTATGTAGTAAATACGGACTTTAAATTTCATTTAAATACACACCGAGGTTTGTTTTTACAATATTAGTAAATTGGTCTACATTACCGCATGCCTTTTGCTGTTACAGAAGGGACATTTTTCACATATTACATGCATATCGCATCATACTGATCCGACGATCCGAATGAACCAACTAGAGTGTGGATGGTGGGTGTGAACGCAAGACTGTTATGTTGTCTAAAGCAAGATATGATGGCTGGGACCAGCTACAGTATTGTACTAACGAGTATGGGTTGTCTTTACTTAATAGTTTATAACTGTCTGGATGTTCTGCCATTGTATGTCTACCACTGTGTGCATTGTATCTGTCCTATCCTGACCGTATCTGAAGTACTTCTGAGGCGACATACATATAAAACGCACCGAATTTCAGCTGGAATACCATAGGATACGATGTCATCAATGTATTTGCAATGGATATACTATTCTAAGTGGGTATTATAGACGTATTACCCTCATGTACCTAATTATCGAATGCTATAGACTATGTTGCTATGTAAATGTCTGTAAACTCTTCTGCGTAGCCATGAAGCCAGTATCACTTTAAGAGCGAGTCTCCTACTAATACGATTTTGCTACGATTAAAGTGTCGGCTTACTCTGCAACACACACATCAAAACCGTGGCGAAATCATAGAGCTCATCATTAATTAACCAGATTTTGTCCCCGGGCTCTATGACGTACACCAATGCACTACAACCAGCTACGAAATTCAAACACGTTTGAATTTCGTAGAGCGTCGCACCGCTATCACTGAGCTTAGCGATGCAGAAAGCACACTTTGTCAAGTTGATTGAATCGTGAATTGTGGCCGACTAACTGCAATGATGGCAACAAGTGTCACCGACATCGTAGCATGACGGGAGGTCTATCGTAGTCCGTCGTGATAGGTGGGAGGTATGCCTAAACCTAGCGGTAAAAGGTCTATTTTGATGGGTGATACCTTCGTTCAGCAACCCCATCCTAAGCTGTAGGCTGTAGGCTGGGTCTGGCTTGGCTACCCAAGAATGTCGCCATTTTGAGTGTCCATAGAAAATAGCGAAAAACATTCTTTATATGATTAAAACATTAAGAAATGGTTTGCGAATATATACCATCGCCTTTGAATCCTCTTCAAATCGGTATATAATATGTGTATAAACAAATGGAAATAAACGCCCGATCACAATAGTCAAAAGTCAGGTCTAGATTACAATCGGACAGGATCAGCCATTTCCTACATGCGAGTAATGACCGACTGCCGTCAATACTCATAATATCGGATTCATCCATCAAAGTCGATCCGACAAAATGATCGGGCTCATTCGGATCGGATCAGTGATGATACCATGTGATAATGTCATGTGATAATGTCATGTTGATGTATAGTCATGGGTCAGAAAGGCCACAAAGGGTAGGGCTTTGAGGTCGTACTGCAGCAGTAAGCGGAAGTAGATCTGTTGAAAGACTGCATCCGTTTTCCTTCATTTTAAGCTGTAGATATTTGTTTACAGTGATCATATATGCATTAGTTTGAAAAATGACTCAAACAGTTTTGTCATTGCCTGATAGTATTCGGTTAAGTAATGTTTTAACATTGTCCTTCACGGATACGCAGAGATGTCGGGGCGGGAGGAATCAGTCATGTAGCCTGGAAGCCCGGCCTATGTGTTCACTCACATGTAAGGCCAGGTATAACGCCCGCCATTTTATGGGGCATTATCTTATTTTTTATCCTTTGAAAGGTTGATATTACTTTATTTTGTATCATGGTACAATATAAACATGAACTAGTAATTTGGAGAACCTCGCGATGGAGAGAGGTTGTGCTGGATACCCTTGCAATTTCGAATCAGCAGGGTGCCATTGAAAGTTCTAGGTCAGGACAAGTTGCTCTTACTGGGCAATACCTGTCCCATCGATTAATGCCGCAGGGGACCACGTCCTCTTATGCCTATGTCCTTTTCACATATTCAATTAGTCAGGGAACCAGTCTATCCGCTATGCTGCTCTTTACAAAGCGTATCTTAAAGGCATATCGGCATTTATCTTGAAAAGTAAAACCCATGTAAATTTCCTGAAAATTGAATATGATGATCTGCAAGTATTGTAGAATACATGGTAGCTGATTCATAAATTGGGTGTCATCGTGCTAGTTTTTGATTTAGAGATCTCATGGAAAACCCATGTCATTTTTTTTTAAACTTCCACAGAACATAGAAAAAGTATAGTACTATACGCATTAAAGTACTGAAAAGCCGCCCCACTTGTTTTCGAGAGAAATCAAGAAAACCATAATTCTCAGTAAATATCTTATGTAAATCAAACCCGTGTAATATTTATTTACTTATTGGGTTCGGGTAAATTTGACAAAACGTTGAATGGACTGATTTGACATCAAAACGACTGAGAGGGATTCCGTTTTGAATGATAACTGACAATATCTAAAACTCACCAGGTGGCGTCACCGTGAATTGTAGGATATGCATTTAATCCTTGGACATTGCGCACTTTGGAAAGAATTGTTGACTGAAATGTGATAGCACACAGACATGGATACTTGTGCATGCTCCCAGCATGTAGCAAACATGGGCACATCAAATTAATGCCCATGCGGAAGTCATAAAGCATCTACTGTGAAGAAAAGATGACATGTTATCATGTGTTGTTGTGTTTTTAAGATATCCTGTCTCAATTCTTAACCTTTAAAGCGGAGATATATATGTATATATATATATGTTCAGAATCCTGTTTTTTTTTCTATATCAACCAATCCGGTCTTATCATCCAATCCGGTAAATTTTTATGGAACAGAGTGATTGCTAGTTCCACCATCATCCTCTAGGTAGTTGTGAGATGGCGCTATTGTAGTCGGGGGACAAACACTATTATCTGTTGTCATAATCTCTAGATAATCGTCAGACGAGCCTATTAACTGTTTTATGCCAAACGAATTTATTTTTAATGAAACCAATTCATAACCTGATCCGCCACCTGGTGTTTTGTTTAGCATCGGGGGGCAAGATGGGCGTCTCCATAACACAATAGCTATGTGCCTTATATGGCACTGAGCGCTTCCAGTATGACTGCCGCCATCAGCCCCTGACGCCATGTTATGCCGGGAACACTCCAAGCGAGAAATACAGCGATTTCCAAAGTCACCCACACTAAATGGCATGTATGTGAGTCATTATTTCATAGGAATCTCTCCTACCGATAATTGAGCATCTCAGAAGCAATACTCAGGTGAAATATGAAATAATAGCTCACATGATAGCCATCTTGTGTTGGCGGTTCTGGAGATCGCTGCATTTCTTCCTTGGTGTGTCTCACTGACTTTACAGGTGTCCTCACGTGGCAACCCCATGTGAGTTGGCTCGGAACTGCAGTACCCACATTCATTTTTCACTCGATATTGAAAAGAATGTGGAGGATAATGATTATTATCATATACCTATGGTCGAACACGTACTCTGAAGATACGTAGCGAGTTTGAGTCTGAGTTCATTTATGTCACGCATTTTGTTGGCTCCTTAATTTCACGAGTCGAAGACGAGTGACATTACGATGCCAACAACATGAATGACATAAATAAACTCAAACTCAAACAACTGGCGTCTAGATTTTATCCTACCTCCACATTTTTTCAGCATCAAAAAGTAGTGACATAAACAACACTTTATGTCACACTCGTGACATAAAGAAATCCCATGTTAAGCCTATGGAGATTTTTAATAGGGGTAGGATAAAAAGTACTCTCCACTGTTAGGGGTGCTATAGAGGACACCTATGAAGGTTTACGGCCAGAGATAATATGCCATCGAATTTGAATAGGGTAGTAATTTACAATGCGAACTGCTTGAATTATGAAGCGATTCAAACGGGATGGGATCGAGTTTGAGTAGCATAGTTATTCACAAGGTAAAGCTGCCAGAATTACATAGTGATTCAACGAGTTTGGATTGAGCTCTGACCGTAACCCTGAATTTATCTCATGGGTCACTGAAAAGAAACCAACAAGTTTTGGTCAAAGTCATCATTCTAAATGATTTTTTTATTGAGCAAAATATTTTTTATATCACATAACTGTACATTATCCACACATTTGGGTTCATCCGTTTCACCACAGCTACAGGTACCTTACAATGTTATATCTATTTTTTGTGGTCAGATTCTTTTCGCTCTCAATTTAAAAAAAATAATATAGCGGTCATGGCCACCACTCCACTGCCTACACATTGTCATTATTTTCCCTATATCATTGCCATTTTTGTACTTGTATGCAATAAAGATCTTTAGGCTTTTTTATACTTAGGTAGGCTGCACCCAGCATGTATATTCATCTAAGAGAGTCAAATTCTAAATGATTTTGCATCATAGCAATATAAACGAGACAAAGCTGAGTGAATATCGCGTAGCATTCAAACGAGTTGGAGAACAAAGACATTGACCAAAACAAGTCACTTTCTGTATTTATCTCACCCCTGTACACACTAAAATAACGGACAACACACTGGATCTATGACGCTATAGACATGGTGAACAGACTGTGATATTCTTAGGGGCAGTGAGAACTAGTTACCAATGTTAAGCTTATGGGACAAAGAGACCAGAGGTGAGATAATTCCTCGTGAACCCTAGCGGATGGACAGGATGGGCTCTGTGCTGTGTATCAGTGGCGCCATCGCATGGAGTGCCATTATAATGCTTTTGTATTACCATTCGTCAGCCTCTTGTGTTTTACTGCTGGCTGTCTACAAAACCATCGATTATTGTCTATGTTCACACTATGCCAAGAAGGGTAATGTCTTTTACCCAGGATTTAGGCCATATATGGTAACGTAGTATCACCAGTTCGCTGTGAGATGCGATACTTACATAATTTGTTATTTCTTGTTTTTTCATCCCAGGAGGAGAATCACGTGATCACAAGGACGCGTTCAGCACAGCGAGATCAAAATGGTTTGTACTGGAACATTTTTACTTTTGAGTGTCGCTCTCAAATATCTCCTTATAAAGTCGTTATAAAAAAAGGTCCGGTGTAAAAGTAACGATATTGTAGAAGCTATTCTCAGTGTTAATTATGTAATGTGAGATTAGACCGCCCATTGACGCCAACATGGAGTTGACACACAGAAGTTCCTGGTCCTCACCTTTTAGGTCGTCCTTATCGTGTAATTCACGGCAAACTAAGAAAGATGAAAAACACTGACGGATTAATTAGGGTAATAGATTCTACATTCTGAGTTCACATGAATGACATCAATTCTTGAAATATTCACCTAAAATTAGTCTCTTTGGAATAGACTATGTTTGGACCCACATTATTATTAGATGTGTATTATCATTAGTATTTTATTACTATTATTATCACCATCATTATTATCAGTATTATCAGTATTATTAATATCATTGTATTATTGTTGTTATCATTATCATTATTAGTATTATCATTATCACTATTATTATCATCATCATAATTATCATTATCGTTATCAATATTTTTTATCATCATTATTGTTATTATTATTCTATCATTGTTGTTGTTATTATCATCATTACCATTATTATTATTATTGATATCATTATTATTATTATCATCATCATCATCATCATATTTATTATTATTATTATTATTACTATTGTTATCATTATCATCATTATTATCATCATCATCATCATAATTATTATTATTATTATTACTATTGTTATCATTGTCATCATTATCATCATTATCATCATGATTCTAACACATCCACCTTAACCTGCGACGTGCCTTGTTTTCTGTCACCAGGCCGGGGTTCACATCAGAAAGCGGCGTACACTCCCCAAGCAGAGGTCGCGGATGAGCGCCACGGAGGAGGCGCTGCTGTTCGCGGCGGGCGGCGACTACCGGCCGGCGCGCGGCCCCCGCGACACCCACCGCCTCTCCGAGGTCCCTCACACCCAGGTGCGCTACCCTTATCCTACCCCTAATAAAACAGTGCCATAGGTTTAACATTGACTTAACGTATTTGACGGAGCATTGAATAAAGTGTCATTTATGCACCAAGGTGAATAAAAAAAACGGACCAATCAAGGATGAGATAACGAAAGTAGATCCGGCAGCATTGATAAATGTGGCCATCCTCCGATGACTCTCGTTTGGTTTCTACTAATTATCTACCATTTTTTTCTATTTATTCAATAAATGCGCCTCTCGTCAAGGTGAGTTTTCCAGACACACGTCTGACTATCTCTCTACAGTTACAAGTCAGAAAAGGGACATTACATGCTGCAAGCTAGTGAACAGGAAAGAAAAAGAAAGAAAAAAAAACTAGAAGTATGCATAATCAGAAAGATCTAATGAGATGTTATGAGATGAAGGAAACATGTTAAAAATTTAATATTACGTGAAAATAGTCCTAAATGCTTCTTGAAAAGGTCCTTAGCAGAACGATTCTGTCCTTGGACTGATGATTAATTCCAAAACTTTGCTCCTCTTTTAAAGGGACAATTCAAGTAGTAAATGGTCCCTCAAGGCACTCCGGCGGCTAGTGCAAATGATGCCTCAATGACAACATTTTCCTATTTTTGTTAGAATGTCATTGATCTCAGCTAATTCGAGATGGATCTTTATAATTCTTCCAGAGATTATCTAAATGGTCTTTCTAGTGATAATTAATAAATAAGTTTACATTTTCACCATGAAAATATTGAAAGACAACTATAAATATGGTGGAAAACAAACGATTTTCTCAACAATTGTAACATGGGCCTGCACTACAGAGGTGGTCTGGTGTTAGGCATGCAGCATTTAGCGACAGGCACCTGCTACAGGGTCCGGTAAGGAAAGGGTTAAACCGTAAAGGTTTAACCCTTTATGGGCGGGAGGCTGTGGCAGACGGGTATCAGGGATTGGTATAACGCTAGCGGGCAGGTCTATTGTCGTCCAAAACCAGTTTCGATTTTTAAATCACGTTATATAAGACCGCGCACCCACCAACGCCGATGCGAGCCGACGCGAGCCGATACAAAATGACCACATCGTAGCGCGTCGGGAGGCATATCGTAGCGCGTCGGGCCGCGTCGGGACGCATTGTAACGTGTTGGGAGGGTGCATGAAAAAGGTACCATGGTCCCGATACACCCCGATATTTAAGCAGAACTGTCTTTAGAAACTACGCCTCGTGACGATTACTACGCATCCAAACTCGTGGCGTAGTGGTTCAAAATACGTTTCGAAAGCGGTTCTGTTTTTATCTCACCCCCAACACGGACCTTACAGTCGATTTTAAGCAATAATATAATCATGTATTGAATTGTTCAAACAATAGCGTCGGAACTATTTTTTTTTCCGCGACGTTCATTGGTTGTTACGTTGCTACGTTCTCTGCCACCACCATGGCGTAGTAGTGTAACTTTACGTAGGTGAGCGTGGCGTATTTTATTTCAACGTTAACTCAATGGCACAACCTGTACCAGGGGTGGGATAAAACTCACGACGCAACCAGCGTGATTAACATTATTTCCTTTATAATTCCAGAAATAATGCATATTTATGGTTGATATTATACCTGTAAATACAAAACAATAGTATATATAATATTGCCTAATAATATTTAATGAAAAAATCAATTCCCAGTTAAAGTATAAATTGATCGATTTGAGACCCTTATCTACTGTCAACTTTCACCATTTTTGCAGCACCGCATTAGCATCATATATTCTAGATATTCTGAAAATTTCATAATTTTCCATCAATTATTTCATATGATTTCCCGTTTAAAGTGTCATCTATACATACCGACGCACACCGACGCGGCCCGACGCGCTACGACAATAGATACATGTTCGATTGTCGTAGACCCTCTACGATATGGTTTTTTTATCGGCTCGCGTCAGTTCGCATAGTAGCGAGTCGGGCCGCGTCAGTAACGTTATCGTAGAAACCTGACCAACTGTCCCGATAAGCTCTACGATTTTGCTACGATATGAATTTTGTATCGGGAAAGCAATATCGGGGCGCGTCGGTTCGCGTCGGGAGCCCGGTGGACACCCCCCTTACACTTCATCCATGATTTCATAATTTGTGTTGCCTTATAATGTTAGATATAATATCATGAGTATATATATTCTCTGCAAGTTTCATGTTTATTGAGCCACTAACTGACTCCATACAGAATGAATATATATATACATTTATAACTTAAAAGGAGAGTTGTAGAGAAATATTAAAGAAGAAACCAACAAATCTTGGTAAAAGTCGTCGTTCTCCATGAGTTTGATGCCTAGTGATATGAACGAGGCGACAGTGGAGTGAATATCATGTAGCATTCAAACGAGTTGGAGAATGACTTCCTTGACCAAAACGAGTTGCTTTCTGTATTATTATACTCATTTACCCACCAAAAGACAGGAGAATGGATTGCAATACTCGTAGGTGCATGGAGAACGAGAATGACGTGTATGGTAATGTTATTTCAGGGTAATTTGATGGATGAAGGCTCCGTCCTGGACCAGGAGGCAGAGAATCAGATTAAGGAGCTGGGTCGTATACGCAGAGAGAGACTCAAGACTGTTCACCGCATGGGCAAAATCAAGAAGTCACTCCGCAACCGCAAGTCCTCAAACACAGAAATAGAAATGGAAAATATGGCGAGGGTGAATATATGATTTTGACCATCCCCCTAACATGGAGTCTCCATGCCGAACCCATAGAGAGTGTGTAATTCACCGGGCGGCGATTATGGCTGGTCGTAATCCCCACCCTACAGAGAGCAGAGATTACGGAAAAATGATCCCTTGTGTAAGAAACAGTGCGTGCGAAAATCGGCGGTCATTTTCTCTTTCCCTTGTTAACTCAACTTTGCGATGCAGAACAATAAATACCATATAAACTGGTTTCAGATAAAAGCGGTCGTAATTTCCTCGGATAAGTCTAGATAGTATCCTCGCATTCGCTCGGATATTACTACCCGTCTAGTCCTTGAGTATTACGATCGCTTATATTGATACCAGTTAATATTGTGTATATCCGGATAGGCGATAACAATAAAAATAGTTAATCATAGTTATAGTTAACAAATAGCAAGCTCTCTGATAATATACCTCCATGTAATATATCTTACCCTCTATCTTCCTGTTTCTAAAGACAATCTCCTTTGTATTTATCCACTGCTAGCTACCGGGAAAGGATTAAATGATTCCCTGGATATGTCTTTCAATATTTACAATTAGTTTAGGTTATTTACATCGAATAGAGTAAATGATATCTGCAAATGTCCTACTATCTACTACATATTTGCTGATGTATTCTGTGGTGTTTAATTTGCCATACAGAGCACGTCCAGGATGGTATATCTAAAAAGAAACTAGACACACATACATCATTCATAGATATAGAACTGAAGACTGACCTCATCTGTCGATCCGGGTGTCAGTGTTATCCTTTGCAAAGCTAGGCTTCCTGGTCACCGTGATGTGAAAACCACAACACGTGATACATGTTTGTGTACATGGAGGGGAGGGTCGCCCCAGGGGTGTTCTCTAGAATATAGTCTACACATCATCGGTCCTCCGATCAAAGAAACCGACACAAATAGACACTGTACCATAGCCTAGATCCCGCCTTCTCTTCTACGAAACTGAAACATAGTTCTGACCAATTTATCGTCAACTTAAAGGAATAGTGCCACTGTGGAGAACCAAAAGAGGCTAAAAATCTACAACCTTGGTAATTCAGTAGTTAAAACGAAACCATTACTTGATTCACAGCCCTAAATATAATCTATTGAGCCAGATACCACCCATTAATGGGTGGACTGCAAGATGTTTACAGAATTCTGGTCAGATCTCCTTACATTATAGCACACAATGGTTTAGAAGATTTGATTTTTATATTATGTGATATTTTACACAACATCAGTTAACACATGATCATGGAACAATATCTCCATTATTATGGTTAATCTTTTTCATCTAATCATCCCTGGGGTTTCCAGTTTGGAAAATAATTGTGTTACCACAAATATCACTATCATCATACATGATTAATATTCTATGGAAAGCAGTATTAATCTTAATGAATTCAGTTCCACTATGATGTAATTGAACTTTACATATATATAGGGATGACTTTATATTGATGAGACGTGAGTGTTCTTTCTTAATGATTCAAATTTTTTCCTCTCTGACCCTCCAGGTTCCAACATCAAGTACTAGCTCTGATGACACTGGACAGGTTTCCAATATCTCTGAGCTGAAAAAGGAGTCAGAAGTACTGCAAGAGGTGCTGGACAGGGAAGATGCAGAACTGAAGTCCATACAGGATAAGGTACATCACAAAGATAGCTCTCCCTCCATTTCTAAAGCCCAATACAAATCTACCGATTTGGGTTGAACCATTAGTTCCCAAATCGTAGGAGTCGGCGAACTTGTCGCAGGCAAATTACGTAACCCCTCGTCCTGTGTCGGTCACCCAATCAGGGGCCATTTACCAAAATTTCATTGACAGCGACTGGATTTATCAACATGTTGATAAACTTTTGGCAAGCAATTTAGGAACAATGGAGGACAACTCATCAGCGACAAAAAAAATCTGAAGGAGGGGGTTCACTAATCATTGGCTGACCCTTGCCTAGCTGTCCTACATCTAGCGACTATAGGGCTGAGTCCATTAGGATGGCTCGCCTGAGACAAATTATCATTCCTTTGTTGCCGACAAAGGTACAACGATGTTCCGAAATCGCTAGATGTGTAGTGGGCTTTAATGATGATAGCCTTGATGACTGAGTGAGACGGCCGTGGCGTAATATTGTCACTTTACAGGGGTGATTGTTGAGTATTTTTTCCTAATGTTATTTCTATGGCTATCTTGTACCAGGGGTAAAATAAAATAAAGAAATCGAGTATGATACGGGAAAGTATTTGTTCAGCTCATCGACAAATTCCTGTTCACCGTTATCCTTACTAGTATGTCAATATTACAAGTCATTCCTGTTAAATAATTTCAGTTTTACATGCTTACTTCTATACTAACTAGAAACGGACCGTATTTTTTAAATCTCATGCAAAATCAAATAATTGAACCTTACTTTTCAGATTTCTACGTGTCCTACAGTGAAGTCTGAGAGGCTGAGAGCCAGTAATCCTGGGACACGGGATGCATTCATTAAAGATATCTTCAGCAGGTTTGGACAGTTCTCTCTAACTTATTTTACTGTGTATAGGAATCATGATAACCGACAATCAGAATTGCAAAAAGTACATTTCCCATATCTGTAGAGGTTGCATGTCTTGAGTGGTGGTTTGTTATTTCTTCAAAAGAGGATATGGCAACCCTGTTATTGGGTAATACATTCAAACCCTGTGCATGGAAGTGCTACAGGTTTGGCCTAGATTACGTAACCCGCCTTGGATTTAAGGCTGGGTCCACAACAGGCTTGCAGGCACTTGATTTGAGCCTCTCCTAGGAGATAAATCAGCTTGTTTTCTCATTGTATGAACCTTCGTACTCTCTCAGTGGTTGAGACTGGGCTGCTAACGTTGGTTATTATTTCAGTTTGACCTGTAGGTCAAGACCGAAATATATTAGGGGAGACGGGGAACGGCTTTTGCGGCTTACATTATAATACATTAAAGTAATGTATTCTGAATAACTAGAGCCTCGATACCCTCGATACCGGTCCGCACCCGGCAACAGTAGTGTATTTTTATATATTGTGTAGGCACCTGTTGCGGTTCAGTGCATTTATATATATTGCAACAGGCTTCCACCTGCCTCCCTCCCTCCCTCCCTACCTCGCTCGGTAGTAGGTGCGTTCGATCTTATATTTATGTTACGTTGAGCCTCTGACTATGTCTTGTATGCTGGTGACCTATGTGAACCGCTTCCCTCGAACACGTCTGGTATCGGCACCCGTTCCCAGGTCAGATGTGGTCCGCACCCGGCGACAGTAGTCTATTTTTATATATTGCAACAGGCTTCCGCCTCCCTCCCTCCCTCCCTCCCTTGCTCGCTCGTAGGTATTAATTGAACTGCAACGGGTGCCTGCCATATGTGGAGTGCGTTCGATCCTTATATTTATGCTACATTGAGCCTCTGACTATGTCTTGTATGCTGGTGACCCATGTGACCCGATTCCCTCGAACACTCTGGTATCAGCACCCATTGCGGTTCAATGAATACCTACTAGCAGGTCAGATGTGGTCCGCACCCGGCGACAGTAGTGTATTTATATATATTGCAACAGGCTTCCACCTCCCTCCCTCAGTCCCTCCCTCATGTAAACATTACTTGTTGAAACCGAAATCATGGCAATGCCATGCCAACTTTTAATCCTTGTATCAAACTGGACCCCCCTTTATTCGTTACTTAATGCGCAACGGTAAGGAATCAGCTTTGCAGGAATTGAGCTCCAGTTCTCCCGAATATGATATTGTTGATAAAATTCTGTTTCATTAAATCTACTTTGCCTGTGTTGTGTGAGTTCTCTGTGTGACTTTGTATTGGGAGTATGATAAAACACCTTATCATCCACCTAATACAAAATGTCCATAGAAAACACATAGAGAGTATGTGTGGACATACAAGGCATATGTAAAAATAGAGTTGATGGAAAAATAGTGCATAACTAAAACGAACTGATACTGACATGCCACTGGTCCATAAAAGGTGGATAAGATAGGTTTCTAAGTGGTAGGGGTGTTCGCTTCGAGCATGGGAGATCAGGGTTTTAAACCCCATTCAGGTCATACCAAAGACTTACACAAAAATGATACCCACTTCCCATTCGGCTTAACACCCGCCATTCGCATGAGGAGTAGGGGGCTAGGGCCTGAGTGGACAGATGGCGGTATAGCCGAATTCGGGGATTGTGTGCACACACAATATTTCCTTGATAAAAATTGCTTTAAAAAATGCAATAGAGACTGGTTCAAGATAAAAGCGTTTGTATGCTCATCGGAGTTGACTCTACCCAATATCCTCGCATGCGCTCAGATCTTACTATGCGTCAACTCCTCGGAGCATACAGCCACTTGTATCTGAAACCAGTCAAAATTATGTTTTTATACAAAATTTTAAATATGCATGTATTGACTCGACATTGCAGTGTCCGTGACGGGGACCTGGACAGCCTGAAGATGCGCGTGGCGGCCTTGGACCTGGAGTCACCATCAGATGCAGGTGTGAAGGAGATCATAGACCCCTGCTCTCACCTGCCCCTCCTCCACGTGGCTCTCATGTGCCACCAGCCAGAGATCATCAAGTTCCTCATCCAGCACGCGGGCCCCGACCTCACCATGCAGAGTGTGTCCAGCGGCGACTGCGACAACATCAGGCCCTTCTACATCGCCCTTCTACACGGCGACCTCGACGTCATCCGTCTCCTCGTGGAATCCCTGCCCGGTGCCGTAGACCGTTCCTTGATGGTCAACCAAGTTATCACACGCTTCAACCAAGCCGATGAGGAAGTCGAAGAATGGCCGCTTTTCAATATGTTCTCCGCTTCCCCAGAGGGTATGTCCAAGATGAAGGAGATCTTTGATTACCTGGTGGATAACGGGGCAGACCTTTCAAACCAGACCTCAGATGGGGATACTCTTCTGCACTGTGTAGTGCGGCAATCGACGAAGGACACCTCCAGAGGGATTCAGTTCCTGAGGGCGGTCCTTCAGGAGATCATCATAGAATCCGTTGGGAAATGGTGGAGGAAGAAAATGGAGTCTGAAGCCAAGCATCCATTACCGTTGGATCCTCAAGAGAGCAGGGTGCAGGCTATGAAGTATCTGTTGGGCATCAGAAACAAAGCCAATCATACGCCGGTGACCCTGGCAGTGCAGTGTGATTCACCCCTGTTCATTGATTTTGTTCAGATGGAGAATGTGATGAGGTTTCCTGATCCGAAACTGGGTGGTTTCCTCAATAAAACCCAGACGTATGACGTCACGGATATTGCCAGTCTAGACCCTGAAGGATGCTACAAGAAGGGTTCCGTGTTGCACATTATCGCTCACAACAACGTCCATCTATCCAAGAGCAAAGACAACGTGGATATCCTGGACACAGAACCTCTGAGATCAATCGTCAAAATGAAGTGGAACACCTATAGATATGCATACTACCTTATGGCAATCATGCACCTTGTGCATATGATCGTATTTACGCACGTTACCTTCTCACACAACGATGGTGGGAATTTAACATGTCTAACGAGAGCAGACAGCTATAGTCCAGCCTACAATATCATGCATCATATGGTATTTGCAGGGTTCCTCATTCTACCCTTGCTGTACATCATCACAGAGATCATAGACTTGTGCTCTGTTCGTAAAACTATAATCCAGTGCCCCGCCCATGGTAACGTTCTATTCCGGGGTATTGCTATTCTCTTCTCACTAGCCACAATCGGCTGGTACCTCCTGCATGAGTTCATCAAGAAAATCGAAGCTGAGTATCTCTCCACCACCCTCCTGCTTGGTTGGGTCTTCATGATCTTCTTCACTCGTGGAATCATCCTGCCCTGGAAGCACATTCAGATCGGCATGTTTTCCAGCATGCTGCATCGTATGTTTTTCTTTGATGTTGTTCCTTTCGCAGTCATGGCTTTCCTGATGCTGATATCTTTCTCAACAGCCTTCCATGCCTTCCTACTGAACAATAAACTAGGCACTGGTGGTTACCAAGACACACTCTACCTTATGGTCAAATACCTTTGTGGCCTCCCCAACCCTCAGGATCAGAAGCCTTCTGAAGGCTCTGTCTTTGCCAAGCTCCTGCTGATTGTGTATGGACTTATCACTGTGGTTCTCCTCATTAACATGTTAATTGCAGCCATGAACACCAGTTATGAAATGATCCGTTCGTCAAAGTTTAACCCCATCTATCGGCAGAGGCTGTCCATTCTGTTACTGTTTGAGAGGCGTATGCCAAAGTGTATTCGCAGAAGGACCCAGAGAACGTACACTGTTAAAGAGAATCCCAGAACTGGGCGAGTGGAAATGTTCCACAGCGTCAAGGATATTCGGTAATTTGCGATATTAAGGATTGACGGGCGAATAGAATATTTTATCCTACCCCATATATAAATCTCCATAGCCTTAACATGGTGTGCCTGTATGCCACGGTTATTCCATAAAATATTCATATGCCACTGGTAACATGTGAAGTTAAAAACATGTGATAGGTTAGGATAAAATCTAAATATCACTCAATTTCATATTTCATATATATATATATATATATATATATATATATATATATATATATATATATATATATATATATATATATACACTGATATCCATTACTCCGTTCTTCTTCTGGTCGTACTTCCGCTTTTCCATGCTGCATTTCAGAGATAAATTCCCTTCCTTTTTGGTCGTTCAACCATATTGCTAAACCTTCTGAACATGATCAATGTCAGGCAATCTTATCAATTATTCATAAGGATAAATGTTTCCCCTTTTTTATTCCGTTTAAGAACCAATGCATCTTGAATTTGTTAAGGTGATACATATTGAAGACCTAAAGTTTAATCAGGACGTACTGTTCATACTAGAATCATAAGTCGAGAGACTCTCTACCTTGGCTTGCATTAGTGGAGATAAAATCCATTGGCCGATTATTGGGCACCGATCTGCAGTCGGGATTTTGTTTATATATAAGACGGAAACGGGCCTTATACCGACGTCAGATCGGTGAATGGAAACATGACCTGCAGATTGATTTGGCATATATGGAGGTATATAGTATATATAGAGGTTTAAATGAAAGACGGGAGAGGGCGCAGCGGACGACCCTCCGCGAACAACCCCGCACCTTGCACCCTTAACCAGGGAAGACTGACACTTCCCTGCAGGGGCAACCTCGCTTTTTTATCATCTGATTACGTAATGTTTGTCTAGTATTAAAGAACATGTCATGCGCGGATCAGGTTACATAACCTCATTAACTGATCATGTTAATTACCTTAAGCACTTACCAGGTTATACGGCATATAGCCTATGATCCATGGGCGCCGCCATGACGCCCCCCGAGTAGGTGTTCTTCACCAATCGAGGTGAAAAAGTAGCTGTTCTTCACTAATGGAGGTGCAAAAGAAGTGAGTGATAATTGGGAAATGTCACTTTTCTTGCCTTGCTCACATATCTAAATAAAGTGTTCCATGTGAAAATCATCATGTCCTGGGTTTTATCATTATATCTTCCTTCTCTGGGATCGGTGTAGAGAGTCAAAGGAACCTTGGTAAAACATTGAAAGGCAAATGAAGTTCGTAAGAACAAAGAGCCAGAATACAGGTTTTGTCCCCCGACCACCTAGTGGTCCTGGAAAATACAGTAGAAACAATGCACACAATGCACCCTCACCAATAAATTAATACTGACATACAGTCGATGGCACCACTGACAGATTTTCAGGGCAAAAAATTACGTCGTTTTCGTCGGCCAGTGCAAAAGAGGTTATAACTAAATATTTAGTTTTGCATACCCAGTCGTTGGAGATTGTATTGTGCTCCACGCAATAACTATTCTATTGCTTCATCAGAATCAATCATTGATTATTCTCTGAAATCCTGGAAATATTTGATTGTGAACGAAATTGCGAATCACTTTATATAAGTCCGAGAGTAATCACGATTTTATGTACATATATACATAAGTATGAATTGATAATGATGACAATAATTGACTATTGTCTGCACAGGCCTCAGTCCTTTAAAAACTGGACCTGATAGAAAATGATTCTAAGTAGCCTTTTTTGTCTTGTGTATGTTCCCTGTTGTGGATTTGTTGACATTCATAAGGCAGAACAATTATGGGTATACTTTTGTTTGTTGATTGTATAAAAATGTTTTTGAATATAAAAAGTATCCTGTTGTGTCCAGTCGAATGATAAGCGTCGCCGCTGTTTGACCTACCCTACGTTTCTGTTTTATTTTGTGCAATGTAATTAATGAGGTTAACAAATCATGTAAATTGGCATCATTCCATCCTATACTGAATAAATTCCATTATTCTTCTGCATCGTATTACCTTGTTGTTTTGTTATTTTGATTTGTCTTACGGTCACAGTTTTTATGATTTTGTTTCTGTTCAACGAACTTCACCAGTTCTGGTGATTTCACAATTTCAATTATTACAAATGTAAGTATAAGTACGAGTGATGCAAATCTGAAGATAACTGCTTGTATTTCTGTAGTTTAGAGTATACAGATAATCAAGCAGTTAATACTTAATAGTATTCAATATTTGATGAATAATTCAAGAGAGAAATTGAAAATAAAATAAGTGATATGATGAAATAGGATGAACGGAGATGGCAACCAACCCAAACAAGTTGGGGGAGTGTGTGTTATCTAATCTTCTCTATATGAGCATATTATTACTTGGTTATACTGACATATAAAGTAAAGTACCTTGCCTTCGGTTTGGCAGAAACAGAAAGGTCCATTGGATCATCCTATATATGAGACTGTCCGTAAAAGTGAGTGGGTGGGTGGAACAATTGACATTCAGGATGAGGAAGGCGAAGAAGAGGGAGCGATCCATGTTGGGAAAGCCGGTTTCAACTCTCACCGTTAGGGAGCGCAGCGATAGACCTCCCGCCTTAGACTGGTTCCCTGGCTAAATAGACAATGGGACAGGTAACACACAATGTGAAAGACCTTGAGCTTACGCTGGTTTCCCGGTCATTTGCAGTCATAGGGGAAACCAGCTCACGATATTTCTCAAAAACACTGGTTTGCAATGCATAAAAATAAGAAATACGAGAAGGGCATCCTTTCTAAAGATAGAAGATAACTTATTAGAAAATAACTTATTAGATAGAAGAAAATAAAAAGGATTTGCCGCATCCTCTAACGGAGAACCAGCGGACTAATATTGGTCAGGTACCAGCTCAATGCAATCCCGCAATACACTAGAAAAATGGTGGGCGTTGCCTGGCCTAATATATGAGGAGGACATAGGCCACGCTTCCTGGTTATTCCCGCTTTCACTTTTTTCCACGTCTTCCCTATCAATCTCACAGCATCTGCCTGTGAGTTGATCTTGATCATAATAGATTTCAGGGTACACAAAGGCGAAGGTATAATTCTTCAGCCCAATGCTGCTGGGTGGTAGATTCGTTATTGTGGGGCTATAGGAGAGTTCCTTAGAATTAGAAAATGAACATTCCTAATGGTATGGATAATAGACATGTTGTAACCTTATATATAGGACACATAGCTACTGTCTGATGGATGCAGCCATCTTATCCCAGACGCCAGCCAAAACACCAGGTGATGGGACCAATTATCAATGGATTTTATCAGAAATATTTATCAGGGCTTGCCATGCAGGAATTTAAGCCTTCTCTCAATATCATCTATAGATTATAACAACTGATAACATTGGTTACCCTCCGACTACAGTGGCGACATCTTACAATTTCCTGGCGGATGATGGCAAAACTAGTTATCACTCTGTTCGTTATAGATTATGCACCGGTTGAGACTTCATTCCAACAAAAAGCTATTTTTACCGCTCTGATGCCCGGTGACGTGATAGCAAGTACTTCCACCATCCTATTACCTGCCTAAATATATGACCACGAAGCTATGTGAAGGCAATAATGTGACAAAGCATGCATTAAAATGCTGGGTTGGAGGAGTAATAATGACAGTCATCAACTCAATCAGTTCTGCTTTCTAGCAGTTGCGTCATACAAAGTCCTGAGCCAATTTGTGAAGCAACCTGCTAGAGGCTCTCCTACGACTTTATCATCCCCCCGATACAAAGTGTACATGGGTCTATTTTTCAAAACCTGCATTTTTGGTAAAAATTCATTTTTTAGGGATACTGCTCTTGATATCCATCTTACAGCTATAATTCTCTCATCAATAGATGTGTCTTAACGAGATCTATCTTTCCAATAGAGGTTTTTTCTATGTGTGCATGGGTTTTGTTTATGGAAATTGAGAAAAACTACCTTTTCCCCCTAGTTTTTACATTTTTAATTAATATTGATGATGAACAAAGTCTTCCCATATATTTATAAAGAAATGGAATAAAAAAAAATGATTTAGCCAAATATCCTATAGCATCAAGGTTTGGGGAAATGTTATAAAAAAAAGGGGAAATAGAAATATTTTTGAGAATCTTATGATTGGAAAATTTTCCAAATGAAATATGTTACGTCCATGACTCCTCGGTTGAAATATCTGAAACAATAATAATTAAAAGATCAAGTACATCTTTTTTGCCCTTAAATGGTGTGGTAACTTGTTTCTTAACATTGACTAAAGTTTAAACTTGATTTCACTAAATTAAGTGTGTGATATCCATGATTTGGTTATCCAAACTGAAATTCCAAAAAAGAGGGGTCATGGACGTAACAGTCACATAAAGCATGATTATAATTCCTGTAACTATTTCTTCAAAAAGAAAACCTCTTTTATATATCACTATATGTGGGCTTTAAGGCACAATAACACTTTGTTTGAAAATCATTTTGATAACACCTGAGGACACAAAAGTGCATTTGTTACGTCCGACACCCTATGTTACGTCCGACACCCCAATATAGGGTAGAAAGCAAGAATATTTCTTTAGAGAGGTCATACTATTTGCCTAAGATGTTTATATATCTATTACATTAGCTAGATATGTGTAGAATGATTACTAAATCTTTTTGGTGGAATTCTACTACACCATTATCATGAAGCGTTACGTCCGATACCCCTTTTTAGGAATTACTAGCATTCTTGAAAAAAAAAACCAGCATCCATGGAAGGCTTATCATGCTTAGGATATATCCACATGAGATTTTAAAGCAGACTAGCGACTTCATCGAGTCCGAGTTAAAGGGAAAAAAATTTAAAATAAAAATACCTGACCACCAACAGCTGGAATCGAACTCCCATCAGTCGCATTCCCAAGCAAGTACTCTGCTGACTGCTCCACAGGGACAGGTGGCCTATCCAGGCCAAATACTTAGGCTGGTGGTGGGTGGGGGGAACTAGCGGAGTTTTACCCACGACCCACGCCACCCACGCCACCCACGCCACCCACGCCACCCCACCCACGCCACCCACCCCACCCACGCCACCCACGCCACCCACCCCACCCACGCCACCCACCCCACCCACGCCACCCACCCCACCCACCCCACCCACCCCACCCACCCCACCGCACTGACACAGGGTGGACATGAATGGAACTAGTATTTTCATTGGCAGTGGCTGCCATCTGGTGCATTATGTGGAACTACAGTTTTCCATGCTTTCATAAGATCATTAAACGTCCCTTCTTAATGTCAGCCTCTGTGGTCTAGAGGTAGAGTGTCTCCAAGAGAAACCATAGGTTGAAGGTTCAAAACCCCTTCCATGCAGAACATCTTTTTTTCTGAGTCATAACGATTCTTTTAGGAAACAATTATAGTTCTAACCAACTAGTTACTTGATAATTGCTATTGAAAATTGACTTTTTTTCCCTTCTGAATTATTTATTTTTTCGATTTGAATTTAACTGATACCTACTTAATTCAACGTTTCCTCTAAATGAAAGTCCATGTAGACTAGAGGTAGAATGTCTGCAAGAAAAACCTATGGTTGAACGTTCAAATCCTCTCCATGCTAAACCTTTTATTTTTCTGAGTCATAAAGATTCTTTTAGAAAACAATTTTAGTTCAACCGGACTAGTTACTTGATAATTGCTATTGGAAATTGTTTTTTTCCTTCTGAATTATTTCTATTTACGATTTGAATTTTACTGAGACCAACTCAATTCAACGTTTCCTCCAAATGACAGTCCCTGTAGTCTAGAGGTAGACCGTCTGCAAGAGAAACCTATGGTTGAACGTTCAAATCCTCTCCATGCCAAACCTTTTCTTTTTCTGAGTCATAAAGATTCTTGTAGGAAGGGGCCATCCATAAAGTACGTACGCAGCAAGGGGGGGGGGGGTTAGACCAAATGCGTACAAATGCGTACAGGGGGAAGGGGTGGGGTTGAAGGCTTGATTCTCCATACGCGTGCATACGCAATATCAATGAAAAGTCTTGTATAAGTGTGTGTGTGTACCGCCCCTCACCATAGTACTCTGACCATATTGGCTTTCGTCTTACTGTCCCTCAAAGACCATGACCCTCAGCTTTACTGCTCCTCCACAATACTGTCCCTGAATCAAATTGTATCAAACTGTCCTGCCCCTCACTATACCACCCCTGAACCATACTGTTCCTAACTACACTGCCTCTCACCCATACCACCCCTTGACCATGCTGCACCTCACCATACTGTCCCTTAACCATGCTACCCCTCACCAAAATACTCCTGAACCATACTGTCCCTCCACCATACTGCCCCATCCACCATACTGTCCTTCAACCATACTTCCCCTCCACAATTCTGCCCCTCAACAATACTGCCCCTCCACCATAGTGCCCCAAAACGATACTGCCCCTCAGCATACTACCCCTAAATGATAATGTCCCTCAACAAAACTGCCCGTTAAAGATACTTTCCTCAAACCATACTGCCCTTGAACAAAATTGCCCCTCCACCATACTGCCCCTCACCATAATACTCCTTCACCATACTGCCTCTCAACCATACTGCCCCTGGATCACACTGTCCCTCACCATAGT
Organism: Alentia gelatinosa; assembly: GCA_950022655.1. NCBI lineage: Eukaryota > Metazoa > Annelida > Polychaeta > Phyllodocida > Polynoidae > Alentia > Alentia gelatinosa. Next base: position 53,746,867 of record OX465588.1, on the reverse strand, counting down.
ACCCTATGAGGGGCAGTATAGTTCAGGGCCAGTATGGTTCAGGGCAGTAAGATTGAGGGGCAGTATGGTCTAAGGGCAGTGTGAATTAAGGGCAGTATGGTGGAGAAGCAACATAGTGTAGGGGCAATATGGTTGAGAGGAAGTATTGCTGAGGGGCAGTATAGTGGTTGAGGGAAGTATTGTTCTGGGTAGTATCGGTGAGGGGCAGAATGGGTAAATTGGGGGCAGTATTGTGGAGGGGGAGTATGGTAGAAGGGCAGTATCGTGGAGGGGAGTATGGTAGAGGGACAGTATGGTGGAGGGGCAGTATGGTGGAGGGGCAGTATTGTGGAGGGTGAGAATGGTGGAGGGGCAGTATCAAATTGTGGAGGGTGAGTATGGTGTAGAGGCAGTATTGTAGAGGGGAGTATGGTGGAGGGGCAGTATGGTGGAGGGTGAGTATGGTGGAGGGTGAGTATGGTAGAGGGGCAGTATTGTAGAGGGTGAGTATGGTGGAGGGGCAGTATGGTGGAGGGTGAGTATGGTGGAGGGACAGTATTGTAGAGGGGCAGTATGGTGGAGGGGCAGTATGGTGGAGTGGCAGTATGTCACTATGTGGAGGGGCAGTATGGCAGAGGGGCAGTATTGTGGACAGGCAGTATAGTGGAGGGGTAGTATGGTGGAGAGGCAGTATGGCAGAGGGACAGTGTGGTGGAGGGGCAGTATGGTGGAGCGACAGTATTGTAGAGGGGGAGTATGGTGGAGAAGCAGTATGGCAGAGGGGCAGTATGGTGGCGGGACAATATAGGAGGGGGCAGTATGGTGGATAGGCAGTATGGTAGAGGGGAAGTTATGTTGAAGGGTGGTATCGGTAGGAGCAGTATGGTAAAAGGGCAGTACAGTGGAGGGACAGTATAGTAGAGGGGGGGGGGGGTATTGTATAGAGGGACAGTATGATGGAGTGGCAGTATGGTGGAGGGCAAATATAGTAGAGGGGCAGTATGGTAAAGGGGCAGTATCCTGGAATGGCAGGTAGTATGGTGGAGGGACAATATATTAGAGAGGCAGTATGGTCGAGGGGTAGTATGTGGAGGGACAGTATGGTTGAGGGGCAGTATGACAGAGGGGCAGTATGGCGGATGGGCAGTATGGTCGAGGGGCAATATGATTCAGGAGCAATTTTGGTGAGGGGCAGTATGGTTAAGGGCCAGTCCGGTTGACAGGCAAAAGTGCAGTTGAGGGAATGTGTGGGTGAGGGGCAGTATAGCTGAGGAGCAGTATGGTTGTGAGACTACTGTGAGACTGTTTTGAGATTGGGATTGATGTACTCCTTGTCTGAACGGTAGTGACTTAAGACTGATAGGGGCAAATGTCCCCAACAAATTCTATTATCAAATTACAGAATCTCATAAGATTTTGATTTCAGAGAGGAAAAGGTGTGAAGTACACCTGTCTCAGATACATTATACCGACATACGAATCCTGCTTCAGGTATTGAAAGGGGGGGGGGGGGGGTGTCCAGAAAATGTACATACGCAATGAGGGGCGGTCCATGAGAAGCGTATGTTGTGCAACAGGGGGGGTGGGGGGGTCAATTTTCCAGGAAAATCTGCGTACGTACTTTATGGATGGCCCCGAAACAATTATAGTTTTACCAGATTAGTAACTTGATAATTGCTATTGGATATTGTTATTTTTTGCTTCTGAATTGTTTCTATTTACGATTTAAATTTTACAGAGACCTACTTAATTCAATGTTTCCTCTAAATGCGGTCCCTGTAGTCTAGAGGTAGAGTGTCTGCAAGAGGAACCTATGGTTAAAGGTTCAAATCCTCTCCATGCCAAACCTTTTCTTTTTCTGAGTCATAAAGATTCCTTTAGGAAACAATTATAATTCTACCCGACTAGTTACTTGATAATTGCTATTGGATATTGTCTTTTTTTCCTTCTGAATTATTTCTATTTACGATTTGAATTTAACTTAGACCTACTTAATTCAACGTTTCCTCTAGATGACAGTCCCTATAGTCTAAAGGTAGAGTGTCTGCAAGAGAAACCTATGGTTGGCAGTTCAGATCTACTTAAACGTTTCCTCTAAATAGCAGTCCCTTTGATCTAGAAGTGGAGTATCTCCAAGGGAAACCCAAGGTTAAGAGTTAAAATTCACTCAGTTCAAAATGATTTCGCTTTGCAGGAGAATCATAAAGATTGTATTCATACAGTAGTTTCTATTCATCTTCATAAATTGGTTCTATTTCTGTTTTCCCATCTTGTACAGGTCTAGCTACTTCGTTGTACTGATTCAGTTGAACAACAGCACTGACACAGGGTGGACATAAAAGGAAATAACATTTTCATTGGCAGTGCCTGCCATCTGGTGTATTATGTGGAACTACAGTTTTCCATGCTTTCATAAGATCATTGAACGTACCCTCTAAATAGCAGTCTTTGTGGTGTAGAGGTTGAGTGTGTGGCAAAAAAAACCATAGGTTGAAGGTTCAAACTCCTTCCATGCAGAACCTTTTCTTTTTCTGAGTTATAAAGATTCTTTTATAAACCAATTATATTTCTACCCAAATAGTTACTTGATAATTGCTATTGAAAATTGTCTTTTTTTTTCTTCTAAATTATTTCTATTTAGGATTTGAATTTGACTTAGACCTTTTTAATTCAACGTTTCCTCTAAATGACAGTCCCTGTAGTCTAGAAGTAGATTGTCTGCAACCTTTTCTTTTTCTGAGTCATAAAGATTATTTTATAAACCAATTATAGTTCTAACCGACTAGTTACTTGATAATTGCTATTGGATATTGTTATTTCTTTTCCTTCTGAATAATTTCTTTTTTTGATTAGAATATTACTGAGACCAACTCAACTCAACGTTTTCTCTAAATGACAGTCCCTGTAGTCTAGAGGCAGACTGTCTGCAAGAAAAACCTCTGGTTAAAGGTTCAAATCCTCTTCATGCCAAACCTTTTGTTTTAGTTACTTGATAATTGCTATAAGAAATTTTTTTTTCCTTCTGAATTATTTCTATTTACGATTTGAATTTAACTTAGACCTACTTAATTCAACGTTTCCTCTAAATGACAGTCCCTGTAGTCTAGAGGTACAGTGTCTGCAAGAGAAACCTATGGTTGACAGTTCCGATCTACTTAAACGTTTCCTCTAAATAGCAGTCCCTGTAATGTAGAGGTGGAGTATCTGCAAGGGAAACCCAAGGATGGGAGTTCAAATTCAGAACGTTTTCCCTTTGCAAGAGAATCATAAAGATCGTATTTAAACATTTCCTCTAAATGGCAGTCCCTGTAATCAAGGAATTGTAGGAGAAGGAACAGCAACGCTAGCTTGTAGTGACCGTAAGGGCCAATATCTATGTCTCCCTATTGTTCTCCCGATGTGGGTTGAGCAGTGTGTGTGACGGCCAATGACGACGGTGATCATGGCCGTCACGCTCCTTGATCAAACCTTTGCTCCCCTGCTGGGTGTGTCGCTGCTAATGTCTCTCCCTCCCTTCTTCCCTCCCTCCTTCCCTCCCTGCTTCCCTCCCTCCTTCCCACCCTCCTTCCCTCCCTCCCTTCGTCCCCCCCTCCCTCCTTCTCTCCTTCCCTCCTTCCTTTCCTCTATTCTTCCCTCCTTCCTTCTCTCCCTCCCTCCTTCCATCCCTCCCTCCCTCCTTCCCTCTTTCCCTCCTTTCCTCCTCCCCTCCCTCCCTTCCTCCCTCCCTCTTTCTCTCCTTCCCACCCTCATTTCCTCTCTTCTTCCCTCCCTCCTTCCCTCCTTCCATCCCTCCTCCTTCCCTCCCTCCATCCCTCCCTCCCTCCTTTCCTTCCTCCGTCCTTCCCTCCCTCCCTCCTTCCTTTCCTTCTTCCTTCCCTCCCTCCCTCCCTCCTTCTCTTCTTCCCTCCTTCCCTCCCTCCTTTCCTCTCTTCTTCCCTCCTTCCTTCCCTCCCTCCCTCCTTCCCTCCCTTCCTCCTTACATCCCTCCATCCCTTCTTTCCTCCTCACCTCCCTCCTTTCCTCTCTCCCTCCTTCTCTCCTTCCCTCCCTCCTTCCCTCCTTCCATCCCCCTCCTTCCTTCCATCCCTCCCTCCCTCCTTCCTACCTTCCCTCCCTTCTTCCTTCAATCCCTCCTTCCCTCCCTACTTCCCTACTCCCTCCAATGGCCTGCCGAAATCCTACCTGCACATCTCAATTGACATACCATTGACCTGCCGGTTGAGAACTAATGAAACAATCTATCCAAATGATCTGAAATGTTTCCGGTAGTACATTTCAGGACTTTCCGATGGTATATAGCACATATATGCAGGGTGTGTGGTTGTCTCAAAACAATTCACACCATATTTGTATTGGGCGGGTGGCTGACAGAGGCTCAGTGACCAGCATTGACAATGCACACAAACTTTGAATTGTGGAGACTGGTTCAATTCAGGTCACTTAAGAGTATAAAACACTAACTTGTAAGTTATTTTGTATGTCATTTATGTAAGAAAATAAAGAATTAAGTCAATTCTTCTAGAAAAAATATTTTCTAAGCCAAATTAGAGGTCAATATGGCTTTTATACTTTGTCAAAATTTCTTTCAATTCAAACTATTATTTTCCTATTTTTTAAATTTTGTGCATATATATCAATGATACATAGATATCAATGATACACCAGACTTTTTTTCTGAGTCATAACCATTTTTTTAGGAACCAATTATAGTTTTACCAGATAAGTAACTTGATAATTGCTATTGGATATAGTTATTTTTTTCCTTCTGAATTGTTTCTATTTACGATTTCAATTTTACTGAGATCTACTTAATTCAACGTTTCCTCTAAATGACAGTCCCTGTAGTCTTGAGGTAGATTGTCTGCAAAAGGAACCTATGGTTGAACATTCAAATCCTCTCGATGCCAAACCTTTTCTTTTTCTGAGTCATAAAGATTCTTTTGCGAAACAATTATAGGTCTACCCGACTAGTTACTTGATAATTGCTATTGGAAATTGTCTTTTTTTCCTTCTAAATTATTTCTATTTAGGATTTGAATTTTACTGAGACCTTTTTAATTCACCGTTTCCTCTAAATGACAGTCCCTGTAGGCTAGAGGTAGAGTGTCTGCAAGAGGAACCTATGGTTGAATGTTAAAATCCTCTCCATACCAACCCTTATCTTTTTCTGAGTCATAACAATTCTTTTAGGAACCAATTATAGTTCTAACCAACTAGTTACTTGATAATTGCTATTGAAAATTGTCTTTTTTTTCCTTCTGAATTATTTTCTTTTTTCGCTTTGAATTTTACTGAGACCAACTGAATTCAACGTTTCCTCTAAATGACAGTCCCTGTAGTCTAGAGGCAGACTGTCTGCAAGAAAAACCTATGGTTAAAGGTTCAAATCTTCTTCATGCCAAACCTTTTCTTTTTCTGAGTCATAAAGATTCTTTTAGGAAACAATTATAGTTTTACCAGATTAGTAACTTGATAATTGCTATTGGAAATTGTTATTTTCCTTCTGAATTATTTCTATTTACGATTTCAATTTTACTGAGATCTACTTAATTCAACGTTTCCTCTAAATGACAGTCCCTGTACTCTAGAGGTAGAGTGTCTGCAAGAGGAACCTATGGTTAAAGGTTCAAATCATCTCCATACCAAACCTTTTCTTTTTCTGAGTCATAAAGATTCTTTTAGGAAACAATTATAGTTCTACCCGACTAGTTACTTGATAATTGCTATTGGATATTGTCTTTTTTTCCTTCTGAATTATTTCTTTTTACGATTTGAATTTAACTTAGACCTACTTAATTCAACGTTTCCTCTAAATGACAGTCCCTGTAGTATAAAGGTAGAGTGTCTGCAAGACAAACCTATGGTTGACAGTTCAGATCTACTTAAATGTTTCCTCTAAATAGCAGTCCCTTTGATCTAGAAGTGGAGTATCTGCAAGGGAAACCCAAGGTTGAGAGTTAAAATTCACTCAGTTCAGAATGATTTCCCTTTGCAGGAGAATCATAAAGATTGTATTCATACAGTGGTTTCTATTCATCTTCATGAATTGGTTCTATTTCTGTTTTTCCATCTTGTGCAGGTCTACCTACTTCGTTGTACTGATCCAGTTGAACAACAGCACTGACACAGGGTGGACATAAAAGGAAATAACATTTTCATTGGCAGTGCCTGCCATCTGGTGTATTATGTGGAACTACAGTTTTCCATGCTTTCATAAGATCATTAAACGTCCCTTCTAAATGTCAGCCTCTGTGGTCTAGAGGTAGAGTGTCTGCAAGAGAAACCATAGGTCGAAGGTTCAAAACCCCTTCCATGCAGAACATCTTTTTTTCTGAGTCATAACGATCCTTTTAGGAACCAATCATAGTTCTAAACAACTAGTTACTTGATAATTGCTATTGAAAATTGTCTTTTTTTTCCTTCTGAATTATTTCTTTTTTCGATTCGAATTTAACTGATACCTACTGAATTCAACGTTTCCTCTTAATGAAAGTCCATGTAGACTAGAGGTAGAGTGTCTCCAAGAAAAACCTATTGTTGAACGTTCAAATCCTTTCCATGCCAAACCTTTTATTTTCCTGAGTCATAAAGATTCTTTTAGGAAACAATTATAGTTCTACCCAAGTAGTTACTTAATAATTGCTATTGGAAATTGTTTTTTTCCTTCTGAATTATTTCTATTTGCGATTTGAATTTTACTGAGACCAACTTAATTCAACGTTTCCTCTAAATGACAGTCCCTATAGTCTAAAGGTAGAGTGTCTGCAAGAGAAACCTATGGTTGACAGTTCAGATCTACTTAAACGTTTCCTCTAAATAGCAGTCCCTTTGATCTAGAAGTGGAGTATCTGCAAGGGAAACCCAAGGTTGAGAGTTAAAATTCACTCAGTTCAGAATGATTTCCCTTTGCGGGAGAATCATAAAGATTGTATTCATGAAGTAGTCTCTATTCATCTTCATAAATTGTTTCTATTTCTGTTTTTGCATCTTATACAGGTCTACCTACTTGGTTGTGCTGATTCAGTTGAACAACAGCACTGACACAGGGTGGACATAAAAGGAAATAACATTTTCATTGGCAGTGCCTGCCATCTGGTGTATTATGTGGAACTACAGTTTTCCATGCTTTCATAAGATCATTAAACGTCCCTTCTAAATGTCAGCCTCTGTGGTCTAGAGGTAGAGTGTCTGCAAGAGAAACCATAGGTTGAAGGTTCAAAACCCCTTCCATGCAGAACATCTTTTTTTTGAGTCATAACGATCCTTTTAGGAACCAATCATAGTTCTAAACAACTAGTTACTTGATAATTGCTATTGAAAATTGTCTTTTTTTTCCTTCTGAATTATTTCTTTTTTCGATTCGAATTTAACTGATAGCTACTTAATTCAACGTTTCCTCTTAATGAAAGTCCATGTAGACTAGAGGTAGAGTGTCTCCAAGAAAAACCTATTGTTGAACGTTCAAATCCTTTCCATGCCAAACCTTTTATTTTCCTGAGTCATAAAGATTCTTTTAGGAAACAATTATAGTTCTAAACAACTAGTTACTTAATAATTGCTATTGGAAATTGTTTTTTTCCTTCTGAATTATTTCTTTTTACGATTTGAATTTTACTGAGACCAACTTAATTCAACGTTTCCTCTAAATGACAGTCCCTGTAGTCTAAAGGTAGAGTGTCTGCAAGAGAAACCTATGGTTGACAGTTCAGATCTACTTAAACGTTTCCTCTAAATAGCAGTCCCTTTGATATAGAAGTGGAGTATCTGCAAGGGAAACCCAAGGTTGAGAGTTAAAATTCACTCAGTTCAGAATGATTTCCCTTTGCGGGAGAATCATAAAGATTGTATTCATACAGTAGTTTCTATTCATCTTCATAAATTGGTTCTATTTCTGTTTTTCCATCTTGTACAGGTCTACCTACTTCGTTGTACTGATTCAGTTGAACAACAGCACTGACACAGGGTGGACATAAAAGGAAATAACATTTTCATTGGCAGTGCCTGCCATCTGGTGTATTATGTGGAACTACAGTTTTCCATGCTTTCATAAGATCATTAAACGTCCCTTCTAAATGTCAGCCTCTGTGGTCTAGAGGTAAAGTGTCTGCAAGAGAAACCATAGGTTGAAGGTTCAAAACCCCTTCCATGCAGAACATCTTTTTTTCTGAGTCATAACGATCCTTTTAGGAACCAATCATAGTTCTAAACAACTAGTTACTTGATAATTGCTATTGAAAATTGTCTTTTTTTTCCTTCTGAATTATTTCTTTTTTCGATTCGAATTTAACTGATACCTACTGAATTCAACGTTTCCTCTTAATGAAAGTCCATGTAGACTAGAGGTAGAGTGTCTCCAAGAAAAACCTATTGTTGAACGTTCAAATCCTTTCCATGCCAAACCTTTTATTTTCCTGAGTCATAAAGATTCTTTTAGGAAACAATTATAGTTCTACCCAAGTAGTTACTTGATAATTGCTATTGGAAATTGTTTTTTTCCTTCTGAATTATTTCTTTTTACGATTTGAATTTTACTGAGACCAACTTAATTCAACGTTTCCTCTAAATGACAGTCCCTGTAGTTTAAAGGTAGAGTGTCTGCAAGAGAAACCTATGGTTGACAGTTCAGATCTACTTAAACGTTTACTCTAAATAGCAGTCCCTTTGATCTAGAAGTGGAGTATCTGCAAGGGAAACCCAAGGTTGAGAGTTAAAATTCACTCAGTTCAGAATGATTTCCCTTTGCGGGAGAATCATAAAGATTGTATTCATACAGTAGTTTCTATTCATCTTCATAAATTGGTTCTATTTCTGTTTTTCTATCTTGTACAGGTCTACCTAGTTTGTTGTACTGATTCAGTTGAACAACAGCACTGACACAGGGTGGACATAAAAGGAAATAACATTTTCATTGGCAGTGCCTGCCATCTGGTGTATTATGTGGAACTACAGTTTTCCATGCTTTCATAAGATCATTAAACGTCCCTTCTAAATGTCAGCCTCTGTGGTCTAGAGGTAAAGTGTCTGCAAGAGAAACCATAGGTTGAAGGTTCAAAACCCCTTCCATGCAGAACATCTTTTTTTCTGTGTCATAACGATCCTTTTAGGAACCAATCATAGTTCTAAACAACTAGTTACTTGATAATTGCTATTGAAAATTGTCTTTTTTTTTCCTTCTGAATTATTTCTTTTTTCGATTCGAATTTAACTGTAACCTACTTAATTCAACGTTTCCTCTTAATGAAAGTCCATGTAGACTAGAGGTAGAGTGTCTCCAAGAAAAACCTATTGTTGAACGTTCAAATCCTTTCCATGCCAAACCTTTTATTTTCCTGAGTCATAAAGATCTTTTAGGAAACAATTATAGTTCTACCCAAGTAGTTACTTGATAATTGCTATTGGAAATTGTTTTTTTCCTTCTGAATTATTTCTTTTTACGATTTGAATTTTACTGAGACCAACTTAATTCAACGTTTCCTCTAAATGACAGTCCCTGTAGTCTAAAGGTAGAGTGTCTGCAAGAGAAACCTATGGTTGACAGTTCAGATCTACTTAAACGTTTACTCTAAATAGCAGTCCCTTTGATCTAGAAGTGGAGTATCTGCAAGGGAAACCCAAGGTTGAGAGTTAAAATTCACTCAGTTCAGAATGATTTCCCTTTGCGGGAGAATCATAAAGATTGTATTCATACAGTAGTTTCTATTCATCTTCATAAATTGGTTCTATTTCTGTTTTTCTATCTTGTACAGGTCTACCTACTTCGTTGTACTGATTCAGTTGAACAACAGCACTGACACAGGGTGGACATAAAAGGAAATAACATTTTCATTGGCAGTGCCTGCCATCTGGTGTATTATGTGGAACTACAGTTTTCCATGCTTTCATAAGATCATTAAACGTCCCTTCTAAATGTCAGCCTCTGTGGTCTAGAGGTAAAGTGTCTGCAAGAGAAACCATAGGTCGAAGGTTCAAAACCCCTTCCATGCAGAACATCTTTTTTTCTGAGTCATAACGATCCTTTTAGGAACCAATCATAGTTCTAAACAACTAGTTACTTGATAATTGCTATTGAAAATTGTCTTTTTTTTCCTTCTGAATTATTTCTTTTTTCGATTCGAATTTAACTGATACCTACTTAATTCAACGTTTCCTCTTAATGAAAGTCCATGTAGACTAGAGGTAGAGTGTCTCCAAGAAAAACCTATTGTTGAACGTTCAAATCCTTTCCATGCCAAACCTTTTATTTTCCTGAGTCATAAAGATCTTTTAGGAAACAATTATAGTTCTACCCAAGTAGTTACTTGATAATTGCTATTGGAAATTGTTTTTTTCCTTCTGAATTATTTCTATTTACGATTTGAATTTTACTGAGACCAACTTAATTCAACGTTTCCTCTAAATGACAGTCCCTGTAGTTTAAAGGTAGAGTGTCTGCAAGAGAAACCTATGGTTGACAGTTCAGATCTACTTAAACGTTTACTCTAAATAGCAGTCCCTTTGATCTAGAAGTGGAGTATCTGCAAGGGAAACCCAAGGTTGAGAGTTAAAATTCACTCAGTTCAGAATGATTTCCCTTTGCGGGAGAATCATAAAGATTGTATTCATACAGTAGTTTCTATTCATCTTCATCAATTGGTTCTATTTCTGTTTTTCTATCTTGTACAGGTCTACCTAGTTTGTTGTACTGATTCAGTTGAACAACAGCACTGACACAGGGTGGACATAAAAGGAAATAACATTTTCATTGGCAGTGCCTGCCATCTGGTGTATTATGTGGAACTACAGTTTTCCATGCTTTCATAAGATCATTAAACGTCCCTTCTAAATGTCAGCCTCTGTGGTCTAGAGGTAAAGTGTCTGCAAGAGAAACCATAGGTTGAAGGTTCAAAACCCCTTCCATGCAGAACATCTTTTTTTCTGTGTCATAACGATCCTTTTAGGAACCAATCATAGTTCTAAACAACTAGTTACTTGATAATTGCTATTGAAAATTGTCTTTTTTTTTCCTTCTGAATTATTTCTTTTTTCGATTCGAATTTAACTGTAACCTACTTAATTCAACGTTTCCTCTTAATGAAAGTCCATGTAGACTAGAGGTAGAGTGTCTCCAAGAAAAACCTATTGTTGAACGTTCAAATCCTTTCCATGCCAAACCTTTTATTTTCCTGAGTCATAAAGATCTTTTAGGAAACAATTATAGTTCTACCCAAGTAGTTACTTGATAATTGCTATTGGAAATTGTTTTTTTCCTTCTGAATTATTTCTATTTACGATTTGAATTTTACTGAGACCAACTTAATTCAACGTTTCCTCTAAATGACAGTCCCTGTAGTTTAAAGGTAGAGTGTCTGCAAGAGAAACCTATGGTTGACAGTTCAGATCTACTTAAACGTTTCCTCTAAATAGCAGTCCCTTTGATCTAGAAGTGGAGTATCTGCAAGGGAAACCCAAGGTTGAGAGTAAAAATTCACTCAATTCAGAACGTTTTGTCTTTGCGGGAGAATCATAAAGATTGTATTCATAAAGTAGTCTCTATTCATCTTCATAAATTGTTTCTATTTCTGTTTTTGCATCTTGTACAGGTCTTCCTACTTCGTTGTACTGATTCAGTTGAACAACAGCACTGACACAGGGTGGACATAAAAGGAAATAACATTTTCATTGGCAGTGCCTGCCATCTGGTGTATTATGTGGAACTACAGTTTTCCATGCTTTCATAAGATCATTAAACGTCCCTTCTAAATGTCAGCCTCTGTGGTCTAGAGGTAAAGTGTCTGCAAGAGAAACCATAGGTCGAAGGTTCAAAACCCCTTCCATGCAGAACATCTTTTTTTCTGAGTCATAACGATCCTTTTAGGAACCAATCATAGTTCTAAACAACTAGTTACTTGATAATTGCTATTGAAAATTGTCTTTTTTTTCCTTCTGAATTATTTCTTTTTTCGATTCGAATTTAACTGATACCTACTTAATTCAACGTTTCCTCTTAATGAAAGTCCATGTAGACTAGAGGTAGAGTGTCTCCAAGAAAAACCTATTGTTGAACGTTCAAATCCTTTCCATGCCAAACCTTTTATTTTCCTGAGTCATAAAGATCTTTTAGGAAACAATTATAGTTCTACCCAAGTAGTTACTTGATAATTGCTATTGGAAATTGTTTTTTTCCTTCTGAATTATTTCTTTTTACGATTTGAATTTTACTGAGACCAACTTAATTCAACGTTTCCTCTAAATGACAGTCCCTGTAGTCTAAAGGTAGAGTGTCTGCAAGAGAAACCTATGGTTGACAGTTCAGATCTACTTAAACGTTTACTCTAAATAGCAGTCCCTTTGATCTAGAAGTGGAGTATCTGCAAGGGAAACCCAAGGTTGAGAGTTAAAATTCACTCAGTTCAGAATGATTTCCCTTTGCGGGAGAATCATAAAGATTGTATTCATACAGTAGTTTCTATTCATCTTCATAAATTGGTTCTATTTCTGTTTTTCTATCTTGTACAGGTCTACCTACTTCGTTGTACTGATTCAGTTGAACAACAGCACTGACACAGGGTGGACATAAAAGGAAATAACATTTTCATTGGCAGTGCCTGCCATCTGGTGTATTATGTGGAACTACAGTTTTCCATGCTTTCATAAGATCATTAAACGTCCCTTCTAAATGTCAGCCTCTGTGGTCTAGAGGTAAAGTGTCTGCAAGAGAAACCATAGGTTGAAGGTTCAAAACCCCTTCCATGCAGAACATCTTTTTTTCTGTGTCATAACGATCCTTTTAGGAACCAATCATAGTTCTAAACAACTAGTTACTTGATAATTGCTATTGAAAATTGTCTTTTTTTTCCTTCTGAATTATTTCTTTTTTCGATTCGAATTTAACTGTAACCTACTTAATTCAACGTTTCCTCTTAATGAAAGTCCATGTAGACTAGAGGTAGAGTGTCTCCAAGTAAAACCTATTGTTGAACGTTCAAATCCTTTCCATGCCAAACCTTTTATTTTCCTGAGTCATAAAGATCTTTTAGGAAACAATTATAGTTCTACCCAAGTAGTTACTTGATAATTGCTATTGGAAATTGTTTTTTTCCTTCTGAATTATTTCTATTTACGATTTGAATTTTACTGAGACCAACTTAATTCAACGTTTCCTCTAAATGACAGTCCCTGTAGTTTAAAGGTAGAGTGTCTGCAAGAGAAACCTATGGTTGACAGTTCAGATCTACTTAAACGTTTCCTCTAAATAGCAGTCCCTTTGATCTAGAAGTGGAGTATCTGCAAGGGAAACCCAAGGTTGAGAGTAAAAATTCACTCAATTCAGAACGTTTTGTCTTTGCGGGAGAATCATAAAGATTGTATTCATAAAGTAGTCTCTATTCATCTTCATAAATTGTTTCTATTTCTGTTTTTGCATCTTATACAGGTCTTCCTACTTCATTGTACTGATTCAGTTGAACAACAGCACTGACACAGGGTGGACATAAAAGGAAATAACATTTTCATTGGCAGTGCCTGCCATCTGGTGTATTATGTGGAACTACAGTTTTCCATGCTTTCATAAGATCATTAAACGTCCCTTCTAAATGTCAGCCTCTGTGGTCTAGAGGTAGAGTGTCTGCAAGAGAAACCATAGGTCGAAGGTTCAAAACCCCTTCCATGCAGAACATCTTTTTTTCTGAGTCATAACGATCCTTTTAGGAACCAATCATAGTTCTAAACAACTAGTTACTTGATAATTGCTATTGAAAATTGTCTTTTTTTTCCTTCTGAATTATTTCTTTTTTCGATTCGAATTTAACTGATACCTACTTAATTCAACGTTTCCTCTTAATGAAAGTCCATGTAGACTAGAGGTAGAGTGTCTCCAAGAAAAACCTATTGTTGAACGTTCAAATCCTTTCCATGCCAAACCTTTTATTTTCCTGAGTCATAAAGATCTTTTAGGAAACAATTATAGTTCTACCCAAGTAGTTACTTGATAATTGCTATTGGAAATTGTTTTTTTCCTTCTGAATTATTTCTATTTACGATTTGAATTTTACTGAGACCAACTTAATTCAACGTTTCCTCTAAATGACAGTCCCTGTAGTTTAAAGGTAGAGTGTCTGCAAGAGAAACCTATGGTTGACAGTTCAGATCTACTTAAACGTTTACTCTAAATAGCAGTCCCTTTGATCTAGAAGTGGAGTATCTGCAAGGGAAACCCAAGGTTGAGAGTTAAAATTCACTCAGTTCAGAATGATTTCCCTTTGCGGGAGAATCATAAAGATTGTATTCATACAGTAGTTTCTATTCATCTTCATAAATTGGTTCTATTTCTGTTTTTCTATCTTGTACAGGTCTACCTAGTTCGTTGTACTGATTCAGTTGAACAACAGCACTGACACAGGGTGGACATAAAAGGAAATAACATTTTCATTGGCAGTGCCTGCCATCTGGTGTATTATGTGGAACTACAGTTTTCCATGCTTTCATAAGATCATTAAACGTCCCTTCTAAATGTCAGCCTCTGTGGTCTAGAGGTAAAGTGTCTGCAAGAGAAACCATAGGTTGAAGGTTCAAAACCCCTTCCATGCAGAACATCTTTTTTTCTGTGTCATAACGATCCTTTTAGGAACCAATCATAGTTCTAAACAACTAGTTACTTGATAATTGCTATTGAAAATTGTCTTTTTTTTCCTTCTGAATTATTTCGTTTTTCGATTCGAATTTAACTGTAACCTACTTAATTCAACGTTTCCTCTTAATGAAAGTCCATGTAGACTAGAGGTAGAGTGTCTCCAAGTAAAACCTATTGTTGAACGTTCAAATCCTTTCCATGCCAAACCTTTTATTTTCCTGAGTCATAAAGATCTTTTAGGAAACAATTATAGTTCTACCCAAGTAGTTACTTGATAATTGCTATTGGAAATTGTTTTTTTCCTTCTGAATTATTTCTATTTACGATTTGAATTTTACTGAGACCAACTTAATTCAACGTTTCCTCTAAATGACAGTCCCTGTAGTTTAAAGGTAGAGTGTCTGCAAGAGAAACCTATGGTTGACAGTTCAGATCTACTTAAACGTTTCCTCTAAATAGCAGTCCCTTTGATCTAGAAGTGGAGTATCTGCAAGGGAAACCCAAGGTTGAGAGTAAAAATTCACTCAATTCAGAACGTTTTGTCTTTGCGGGAGAATCATAAAGATTGTATTCATAAAGTAGTCTCTATTCATCTTCATAAATTGTTTCTATTTCTGTTTTTGCATCTTATACAGGTCTTCCTACTTCGTTGTACTGATTCAGTTGAACAACAGCACTGACACAGGGTGGACATAAAAGGAAATAACATTTTCATTGGCAGTGCCTGCCATCTGGTGTATTATGTGGAACTACAGTTTTCCATGCTTTCATAAGATCATTAAACGTCCCTTCTAAATGTCAGCCTCTGTGGTCTAGAGGTAGAGTGTCTGCAAGAGAAACCATAGGTCGAAGGTTCAAAACCCCTTCCATGCAGAACATCTTTTTTTCTGAGTCATAACGATCCTTTTAGGAACCAATCATAGTTCTAAACAACTAGTTACTTGATAATTGCTATTGAAAATTGTCTTTTTTTTCCTTCTGAATTATTTCTTTTTTCGATTCGAATTTAACTGATACCTACTTAATTCAACGTTTCCTCTTAATGAAAGTCCATGTAGACTAGAGGTAGAGTGTCTCCAAGAAAAACCTATTGTTGAACGTTCAAATCCTTTCCATGCCAAACCTTTTATTTTCCTGAGTCATAAAGATTCTTTTAGGAAACAATTATAGTTCTACCCAAGTAGTTACTTGATAATTGCTATTGGAAATTGTTTTTTTCCTTCTGAATTATTTCTTTTTACGATTTGAATTTTACTGAGACCAACTTAATTCAACGTTTCCTCTAAATGACAGTCCCTATAGTCTAAAGGTAGAGTGTCTGCAAGAGAAACCTATGGTTGACAGTTCAGATCTACTTAAACGTTTCCTCTAAATAGCAGTCCCTTTGATCTAGAAGTGGAGTATCTGCAAGGGAAACCCAAGGTTGAGAGTTAAAATTCACTCAGTTCAGAATGATTTCCCTTTGCGGGAGAATCATAAAGATTGTATTCATACAGTAGTTTCTATTCATCTTCATAAATTGGTTCTATTTCTGTTTTTCCATCTTGTACAGGTCTACCTACTTCGTTGTACTGATTCAGTTGAACAACAGCACTGACACAGGGTGGAGATAAAAGGAAATAACATTTTCATTGGCAGTGCCTGCCATCTGGTGTATTATGTGGAACTACAGTTTTCCATGCTTTCATAAGATCATTAAACGTCCCTTCTAAATGTCAGCCTCTGTGGTCTAGAGGTAGAGTGTCTGCAAGAGAAACCATAGGTTAAAGGTTCAAAACCCCTTCCATGCAGAACATCTTTTTTTCTGAGTCATTACGATCCTTTTAGGAACCAATCATAGTTCTAAACAACTAGTTACTTGATAATTGCTATTGAAAATTGTCTTTTTTTTCCTTCTGAATTATTTCTTTTTTCGATTCGAATTTAACTGATACCTACTTAATTCAACGTTTCCTCTTAATGAAAGTCCATGTAGACTAGAGGTAGAGTGTCTCCAAGAAAAACCTATTGTTGAACGTTCAAATCCTTTCCATGCCAAACCTTTTATTTTCCTGAGTCATAAAGATTCTTTTAGGAAACAATTATAGTTCTACCCAAGTAGTTACTTGATAATTGCTATTGGAAATTGTTTTTTTCCTTCTGAATTATTTCTTTTTACGATTTGAATTTTACTGAGACCAACTTAATTCAACGTTTCCTCTAAATGACAGTCCCTGTAGTCTAAAGGTAGAGTGTCTGCAAGAGAAACCTATGGTTGACAGTTCAGATCTACTTAAACGTTTACTCTAAATAGCAGTCCCTTTGATCTAGAAGTGGAGTATCTGCAAGGGAAACCCAAGGTTGAGAGTTAAAATTCACTCAATTCAGAACGTTTTGTCTTTGCGGGAGAATCATAAAGATTGTATTCATAAAGTAGTCTCTATTCATCTTCATAAATTGTTTCTATTTCTGTTTTTGCATCTTATACAGGTCTACCTACTTCGTTGTACTGATTCAGTTGAACAACAGCACTGACACAGGGTGGACATAAAAGGAAATAACATTTTCATTGGCAGTGCCTGCCATCTGGTGTATTATGTGGAACTACAGTTTTCCATGCTTTCATAAGATCATTAAACGTCCCTTCTAAATGTCAGCCTCTGTGGTCTAGAGGTAAAGTGTCTGCAAGAGAAACCATAGGTCGAAGGTTCAAAACCCCTTCCATGCAGAACATCTTTTTTTCTGAGTCATAACGATCCTTTTAGGAACCAATCATAGTTCTAAACAACTAGTTACTTGATAATTGCTATTGAAAAACTGCTTTTTTTTCCTTCTGAATTATTTCTTTTTTCGATTCGAATTTAACTGATACCTACTTAATTCAACGTTTCCTCTTAATGAAAGTCCATGTAGACTAGAGGTAGAGTGTCTCCAAGAAAAACCTATTGTTGAACGTTCAAATCCTTTCCATGCCAAACCTTTTATTTTCCTGAGTCATAAAGATCTTTTAGGAAACAATTATAGTTCTACCCAAGTAGTTACTTGATAATTGCTATTGGAAATTGTTTTTTTCCTTCTGAATTATTTCTATTTACGATTTGAATTTTACTGAGACCAACTTAATTCAACGTTTCCTCTAAATGACAGTCCCTGTAGTTTAAAGGTAGAGTGTCTGCAAGAGAAACCTATGGTTGACAGTTCAGATCTTCTTAAACGTTTACTCTAAATAGCAGTCCCTTTGATCTAGAAGTGGAGTATCTGCAAGGGAAACCCAAGGTTGAGAGTTAAAATTCACTCAGTTCAGAATGATTTCCCTTTGCGGGAGAATCATAAAGATTGTATTCATACAGTAGTTTCTATTCATCTTCATAAATTGGTTCTATTTCTGTTTTTCTATCTTGTACAGGTCTACCTAGTTCGTTGTACTGATTCAGTTGAACAACAGCACTGACACAGGGTGGACATAAAAGGAAATAACATTTTCATTGGCAGTGCCTGCCATCTGGTGTATTATGTGGAACTACAGTTTTCCATGCTTTCATAAGATCATTAAACGTCCCTTCTAAATGTCAGCCTCTGTGGTCTAGAGGTAAAGTGTCTGCAAGAGAAACCATAGGTTGAAGGTTCAAAACCCCTTCCATGCAGAACATCTTTTTTTCTGTGTCATAACGATCCTTTTAGGAACCAATCATAGTTCTAAACAACTAGTTACTTGATAATTGCTATTGAAAATTGTCTTTTTTTTCCTTCTGAATTATTTCTTTTTTCGATTCGAATTTAACTGTAACCTACTTAATTCAACGTTTCCTCTTAATGAAAGTCCATGTAGACTAGAGGTAGAGTGTCTCCAAGTAAAACCTATTGTTGAACGTTCAAATCCTTTCCATGCCAAACCTTTTATTTTCCTGAGTCATAAAGATCTTTTAGGAAACAATTATAGTTCTACCCAAGTAGTTACTTGATAATTGCTATTGGAAATTGTTTTTTTCCTTCTGAATTATTTCTATTTACGATTTGAATTTTACTGAGACCAACTTAATTCAACGTTTCCTCTAAATGACAGTCCCTGTAGTTTAAAGGTAGAGTGTCTGCAAGAGAAACCTATGGTTGACAGTTCAGATCTACTTAAACGTTTCCTCTAAATAGCAGTCCCTTTGATCTAGAAGTGGAGTATCTGCAAGGGAAACCCAAGGTTGAGAGTAAAAATTCACTCAATTCAGAACGTTTTGTCTTTGCGGGAGAATCATAAAGATTGTATTCATAAAGTAGTCTCTATTCATCTTCATAAATTGTTTCTATTTCTGTTTTTGCATCTTATACAGGTCTTCCTACTTCGTTGTACTGATTCAGTTGAACAACAGCACTGACACAGGGTGGACATAAAAGGAAATAACATTTTCATTGGCAGTGCCTGCCATCTGGTGTATTATGTGGAACTACAGTTTTCCATGCTTTCATAAGATCATTAAACGTCCCTTCTAAATGTCAGCCTCTGTGGTCTAGAGGTAGAGTGTCTGCAAGAGAAACCATAGGTCGAAGGTTCAAAACCCCTTCCATGCAGAACATCTTTTTTTCTGAGTCATAACGATCCTTTTAGGAACCAATCATAGTTCTAAACAACTAGTTACTTGATAATTGCTATTGAAAATTGTCTTTTTTTTCCTTCTGAATTATTTCTTTTTTCGATTCGAATTTAACTGATACCTACTTAATTCAACGTTTCCTCTTAATGAAAGTCCATGTAGACTAGAGGTAGAGTGTCTCCAAGAAAAACCTATTGTTGAACGTTCAAATCCTTTCCATGCCAAACCTTTTATTTTCCTGAGTCATAAAGATTCTTTTAGGAAACAATTATAGTTCTACCCAAGTAGTTACTTGATAATTGCTATTGGAAATTGTTTTTTTCCTTCTGAATAATTTCTTTTTACGATTTGAATTTTACTGAGACCAACTTAATTCAACGTTTCCTCTAAATGACAGTCCCTATAGTCTAAAGGTAGAGTGTCTGCAAGAGAAACCTATGGTTGACAGTTCAGATCTACTTAAACGTTTCCTCTAAATAGCAGTCCCTTTGATCTAGAAGTGGAGTATCTGCAAGGGAAACCCAAGGTTGAGAGTTAAAATTCACTCAGTTCAGAATGATTTCCCTTTGCGGGAGAATCATAAAGATTGTATTCATACA
Organism: Alentia gelatinosa; assembly: GCA_950022655.1. Taxonomy (NCBI): domain Eukaryota; kingdom Metazoa; phylum Annelida; class Polychaeta; order Phyllodocida; family Polynoidae; genus Alentia; species Alentia gelatinosa. Next base: position 53,727,119 of record OX465588.1, on the reverse strand, counting down.
GTAGTTTCTATTCATCTTCATAAATTGGTTCTATTTCTGTTTTTCCATCTTGTACAGGTCTACCTACTTCGTTGTACTGATTCAGTTGAACAACAGCACTGACACAGGGTGGAGATAAAAGGAAATAACATTTTCATTGGCAGTGCCTGCCATCTGGTGTATTATGTGGAACTACAGTTTTCCATGCTTTCATAAGATCATTAAACGTCCCTTCTAAATGTCAGCCTCTGTGGTCTAGAGGTAGAGTGTCTGCAAGAGAAACCATAGGTTGAAGGTTCAAAACCCCTTCCATGCAGAACATCTTTTTTTCTGAGTCATTACGATCCTTTTAGGAACCAATCATAGTTCTAAACAACTAGTTACTTGATAATTGCTATTGAAATTTGTCTTTTTTTTCCTTCTGAATTATTTCTTTTTTCGATTCGAATTTAACTGATACCTACTTAATTCAACGTTTCCTCTTAATGAAAGTCCATGTAGACTAGAGGTAGAGTGTCTCCAAGAAAAACCTATTGTTGAACGTTCAAATCCTTTCCATGCCAAACCTTTTATTTTCCTGAGTCATAAAGATTCTTTTAGGAAACAATTATAGTTCTACCCAAGTAGTTACTTGATAATTGCTATTGGAAATTGTTTTTTTCCTTCTGAATTATTTCTTTTTACGATTTGAATTTTACTGAGACCAACTTAATTCAACGTTTCCTCTAAATGACAGTCCCTGTAGTCTAAAGGTAGAGTGTCTGCAAGAGAAACCTATGGTTGACAGTTCAGATCTACTTAAACGTTTACTCTAAATAGCAGTCCCTTTGATCTAGAAGTGGAGTATCTGCAAGGGAAACCCAAGGTTGAGAGTTAAAATTCACTCAATTCATAACGTTTTGTCTTTGCGGGAGAATCATAAAGATTGTATTCATAAAGTAGTTTCTATTCATCTTCATAAATTGGTTCTATTTCTGTTTTTCCATCTTGTACAGGTCTACCTACTTCGTTGTACTGATTCAGTTGAACAACAGCACTGACACAGGGTGGACATAAAAGGAAATAACATTTTCATTGGCAGTGCCTGCCATCTGGTGTATTATGTGGAACTACAGTTTTCCATGCTTTCATAAGATCATTAAACGTCCCTTCTAAATGTCAGCCTCTGTGGTCTAGAGGTAGAGTGTCTGCAAGAGAAACCATAGGTCGAAGGTTCAAAACCCCTTCCATGCAGAACATCTTTTTTTCTGAGTCATTACGATCCTTTTAGGAACCAATCATAGTTCTAAACAACTAGTTACTTGATAATTGCTATTGAAAATTGTCTTTTTTTTCCTTCTGAATTATTTCTTTTTTCGATTCGAATTTAACTGATACCTACTTAATTCAACGTTTCCTCTTAATGAAAGTCCATGTAGACTAGAGGTAGAGTGTCTCCAAGAAAAACCTATTGTTGAACGTTCAAATCCTTTCCATGCCAAACCTTTTATTTTCCTGAGTCATAAAGATCTTTTAGGAAACAATTATAGTTCTACCCAAGTAGTTACTTGATAATTGCTATTGGAAATTGTTTTTTTCCTTCTGAATTATTTCTATTTACGATTTGAATTTTACTGAGACCAACTTAATTCAACGTTTCCTCTAAATGACAGTCCCTGTAGTTTAAAGGTAGAGTGTCTGCAAGAGAAACCTATGGTTGACAGTTCAGATCTACTTAAACGTTTACTCTAAATAGCAGTCCCTTTGATCTAGAAGTGGAGTATCTGCAAGGGAAACCCAAGGTTGAGAGTTAAAATTCACTCAGTTCAGAATGATTTCCCTTTGCGGGAGAATCATAAAGATTGTATTCATACAGTAGTTTCTATTCATCTTCATAAATTGGTTCTATTTCTGTTTTTCCATCTTGTACAGGTCTTCCTACTTCGTTGTACTGATTCAGTTGAACAACAGCACTGACACAGGGTGGACATAAAAGGAAATAACATTTTCATTGGCAGTGCCTGCCATCTGGTGTATTATGTGGAACTACAGTTTTCCATGCTTTCATAAGATCATTAAACGTCCCTTCTAAATGTCAGCCTCTGTGGTCTAGAGGTAGAGTGTCTGCAAGAGAAACCATAGGTCGAAGGTTCAAAACCCCTTCCATGCAGAACATCTTTTTTTCTGAGTCATTACGATCCTTTTAGGAACCAATCATAGTTCTAAACAACTAGTTACTTGATAATTGCTATTGAAAATTGTCTTTTTTTTCCTTCTGAATTATTTCTTTTTTCGATTCGAATTTAACTGATACCTACTTAATTCAACGTTTCCTCTTAATGAAAGTCCATGTAGACTAGAGGTAGAGTGTCTCCAAGAAAAACCTATTGTTGAACGTTCAAATCCTTTCCATGCCAAACCTTTTATTTTCCTGAGTCATAAAGATCTTTTAGGAAACAATTATAGTTCTACCCAAGTAGTTACTTGATAATTGCTATTGGAAATTGTTTTTTTCCTTCTGAATTATTTCTATTTACGATTTGAATTTTACTGAGACCAACTTAATTCAACGTTTCCTCTAAATGACAGTCCCTGTAGTTTAAAGGTAGAGTGTCTGCAAGAGAAACCTATGGTTGACAGTTCAGATCTACTTAAACGTTTCCTCTAAATAGCAGTCCCTTTGATCTAGAAGTGGAGTATCTGCAAGGGAAACCCAAGGTTGAGAGTTAAAATTCACTCAGTTCAGAATGATTTCCCTTTGCGGGAGAATCATAAAGATTGTATTCATAAAGTAGTCTCTATTCATCTTCATAAATTGTTTCTATTTCTGTTTTTGCATCTTATACAGGTCTACCTACTTGGTTGTGCTGATTCAGTTGAACAACAGCACTGACACAGGGTGGACATAAAAGGAACTAGCTTTTTCATTGGCAGTGCCTGCCATCTGGTGTATTATGTGGAACTACAGTTTTCCATGCTTTCATAAGATCATTAAACGTCCCTTCTAAATGTCAGCCTCTGTGGTCTAGAGGTAGAGTGTCTGCAAAGGAAACCATAGGTTGAAGGTTCAAAACCCCTTCCATGCAGAACATCTTTTTTTCTGAGTCATAACGATCCTTTTAGGAACCAATCATAGTTCTAAACAACTAGTTACTTGATAATTGCTATTGAAAATTGTCTTTTTTTTCCTTCTGAATTATTTCTTTTTTCGATTCGAATTTAACTGATACCTACTTAATTCAACGTTTCCTCTTAATGAAAGTCCATGTAGACTAGAGGTAGAGTGTCTCCAAGAAAAACCTATTGTTGAACGTTCAAATCCTTTCCATGCCAAACCTTTTATTTTCCTGAGTCATAAAGATTCTTTTAGGAAACAATTATAGTTCTAAACAACTAGTTACTTAATAATTGCTATTGGAAATTGTTTTTTTCCTTCTGAATTATTTCTTTTTACGATTTGAATTTTACTGAGACCAACTTAATTCAACGTTTCCTCTAAATGACAGTCCCTGTAGTCTAAAGGTAGAGTGTCTGCAAGAGAAACCTATGGTTGACAGTTCAGATCTACTTAAACGTTTCCTCTAAATAGCAGTCCCTTTGATATAGAAGTGGAGTATCTGCAAGGGAAACCCAAGGTTGAGAGTTAAAATTCACTCAGTTCAGAATGATTTCCCTTTGCGGGAGAATCATAAAGATTGTATTCATACAGTAGTTTCTATTCATCTTCATAAATTGGTTCTATTTCTGTTTTTCCATCTTGTACAGGTCTACCTACTTCGTTGTACTGATTCAGTTGAACAACAGCACTGACACAGGGTGGACATAAAAGGAAATAACATTTTCATTGGCAGTGCCTGCCATCTGGTGTATTATGTGGAACTACAGTTTTCCATGCTTTCATAAGATCATTAAACGTCCCTTCTAAATGTCAGCCTCTGTGGTCTAGAGGTAAAGTGTCTGCAAGAGAAACCATAGGTTGAAGGTTCAAAACCCCTTCCATGCAGAACATCTTTTTTTCTGAGTCATAACGATCCTTTTAGGAACCAATCATAGTTCTAAACAACTAGTTACTTGATAATTGCTATTGAAAATTGTCTTTTTTTTCCTTCTGAATTATTTCTTTTTTCGATTCGAATTTAACTGATACCTACTGAATTCAACGTTTCCTCTTAATGAAAGTCCATGTAGACTAGAGGTAGAGTGTCTCCAAGAAAAACCTATTGTTGAACGTTCAAATCCTTTCCATGCCAAACCTTTTATTTTCCTGAGTCATAAAGATTCTTTTAGGAAACAATTATAGTTCTACCCAAGTAGTTACTTGATAATTATAACGGAGGCGGAATTGGAATACAGGGGATTTATTTCAGTAAGACACGTTCATAGAACTGTAGATTACATGGAATGTGAACATCGTAATCTTAGAAAAGTCATGAGTATTTAGTGTCCGTAGTAAATAGCCCTGAAATAGAAAATGTTCTCAAACGTGAGAATTCATGCCAAAGGGCATAGGCATAAATGCCCTAGAACGTGAGTCTTTGACGAAAACGGTGCGGGTGGGCGGGTTCCGAAGCAAACGCTGTCTTGACGATCGCTGGAGGCGCCCTCTGTGGAGTACTGTGCGCATCTGCGACATGATCGCGTAAGCGCAAGGTGGCGCCACACATTCCTCCCGTACAATTACTGCCAATTTCCAATTAGCCTCAATTATAACGGAGGCGGAATTGGAATACAGGGGATTTATTTCAGTAAGACACGTTCATAGAACTGTAGATTACATGGAATGTGAACATCGTAATCTTAGAAAAGTCATGAGTATTTAGTGTCCGTAGTAAATAGCCCTGAAATAGAAAATGTTCTCAAACGTGAGAATTCATGCCAAAGGGCATAGGCATAAATGCCAAACTTATTATTACAGTCAGGAAGGGAGCGACGTCCTTCCCGACGGGGGTAAGTAAGGCCTAATGCCCGTGGCACTGTTCCAGGTGCCATGATGTGAGATGACACTCTGGGGAACCCCCGCAGCCACGGCATCGTGGACTGCCCCCCTCCTCAATGAGTGGAGTGTCACTCTCTCGGCCGCCGGGAATCCTACGGCCGCCAGGGCAGCGCGCATGACGGCGCACAACGGCCGAGAGGTCAAAGGGGTTGATGATGAAAGGATGAACGCTGGCGCCCGTGGAGAGGCCGGAACGGCCGCGACGTAGTTGGTATAGGCGTCTACCGGGCAGATCAGCGGATCCGCCAAGCGCGGGAGATCGACCACGTGAGGGGGGGCCGCACGTGACCGTGTTTTAGTCGATCTCACGTGGATCCTGAGGAGTCCATGCTGGGGTTGTATATCCGCTCGCTGCAGGGTGTGGGGGCCGCCCCACGAGGTCAACGACGGGGACACGAGGTTCGAGGCCCGTAGAAAGGTGAAATACGCAATGAGGAGTGCCGCCCGGAGGACGAGGGCCGAGGGCCCGGCCCTGGATAAGTAGAGAAGCACGTGCCGGAGTTCTGGAAGGCGAACTGCAGGGGCGGGTGCCGGGATGTGGGTGGAGAGGCGCCTGGTACCGCGCTGAACCGCGAGGACCTCGTCCGCAAAAAGCGGTGCCGGGTCCCCGCCATGGCGGCGTATCCAGGTCGGGGCTCCTGATAGATAGTTGGCGGCCGTCGCCGGGGCCCGAAATGAATTGGCTAGGGCCTGGGTGTAGAGGGCCCCGTAGGCAACGGTCGGCCAGCGAGGGTCGAATCCTGATGAGACGGCGAAACGCACGTAGGCCTGGGCCTGAATGAGGTGGTTCTGGCGCGTCGAGGGGGCCTCAGCCGACGCCAGGGATGCCATCATCTGGGCATGCAGGGGGGTGCCGGTGCCTAGATCGGATGGAAGCAAAAACATCTATGTCAAATACGGGGTCGATAATTACAGAGGAACGGCCGCCAGGAGCGATGGCTTCCGCAACGGCCGCGTACACAAAACTGACATCAACATCCCACAAGGCGGCGGCCAACCAGATCTCGCGGGCCACGGCCGAGACGACCGGGTCGTTAGTTCGGCCTGAGGCGAGGGCCTCAACTGGGGCCATGTCATCCGTGTGGACGACGACGGCCGCCCCGGGTGGCGCCCTCGCGCCGAGGGTAGCAATGCCCTGTAGAATGGCTACCGCGTGGAACCGGAACCCGGGGCCGAGGGCGGCCGCGGTGCCGGGCGCCTCCTGGCGCAAGCTTGCGGTGGCCGTTTGAGCGACGATGACCGCGTCCCTACTAGACACGAAGATACGGAACGGTTCTCTGTGTGGGGCGACCAAGACTACTCCGTTGGCGGCCGTTGCGTAACGTGTAAACCAGCGAAAGTCCTCCTTTACCGCCGCTGGGATGGTCGCCACGCCCACTCCCGGGACTCGAGGTAGGAAGGCGAGAGCACGGGCGACGAACTTGCGGGCTTGTGATACGCAACGGGCGACGTATATGAGGCGGCCGACGATGGACTGGAGGCGGGCCCGGGTGATGGCTTTACGGGCGATCCACGCCTTGCACTCCCTTACCACGTCGGCGAGCCGATCTTCCGGGATGCGCAGGGTCATCGCGACCGTATCTATGTCAATGCCTAGCCATTCCATTCGTTGGGCCGGCGGGCTACACTTATCGGCTGCGAGGACCAGGCCCAAGCGCGCCGCGAGGCCCCCAAAGGCGGTGTAGGCGTCGGTCGCTTCCTGGCGCGTGGCCTCGGCGCCCGCGAAGTCGTCGATGTACGACAACGCGTGGTGGCCCCCGCGGCCCAGGAGGAAGGTTACCGCCCGTGTGACTCTCTGACATGCCGAGGCCGAGAGGCGGGCGCCGAACGGGCAGCACGGGTCAATGTAGTACCTCCCCTCGGCCGCGACGACCTGGAGGGGGAGGTCCCGGGGGTCCACCCGTAGTTGGCGGTATGCCCTGGCCATGTCGGCTTTCCACATCCACGCCCCTTTTCCCAGAGCCCGAACTCTCTCCGCGAGGTCGGCGACCGTAGGGAGGGTGCATGTTTGGGCGTACGGCAGATGGGGGCCCATTTCCACGCCCGCGTTGACCCCGCCCCCAGGGGGGAAGGACATGTCGACTATTACTCTCCTACTGGAGGAGCCCCTCTTTGGCCGAGTCATTAGGGGAGATACTGCCGACCAGGGGGTGAAGGGCAGGTCCCTGAACGGGCCTACCATAGCCCCCTCCCCGAGCTCCTTCTCCAGGTATGCCGCGACGTGGCGGGGGTAATTCTCCGCGGAGGCGTGGTTGCGTAGGGTGGAGGTGGGGGGGCTAGCGCCCGTGAATCCCAACGGCCAGCCGTACTCGAGAAATTCGACGACCTGATTGTCGTGGTAGTCGATTAGGGCCGCCCTCCATGCATCGATCCGCATGCCCGAGGGAACGGGTATCCGAGCCCCGAGGTAGTTCGGGAGGCCCGAGACCCGGGCCTCGCTGTAGGCCCTCTCAATTGCCTCGTGCCCCCCCCACACTCCAGGAGAAGGGCGCGGCCAGATGGATTTCACAACCGTTGCGTAGGCGGCAGGCCCACACCGTAGGGGCGCAACCCGAGGAACCGGGGGGGCACCTGCCGCGTCCTCGCCGTCGCCTGCGGCGCCACCTGGCCTCTCTGGGGTCGCGCCTGTGGCGCCCTCTAGCGCTTCATCTGCTGAGGTGCTGAACGCGCCTCCGTCGTGGACATGGAGTGTACTTTCAACATAGTAATCAGTGGGGGGGGGCGCGCCGGGACAGCGACGGCCACGACCCCCCGTAACACATTCATCGGCCGTAGGCAACGTGTAGGCCGTAGGCGCAGGTAAACAAACAAATAACTCTTGTACATTTTCGGCTGAAGTGAGGCGGGACGGGTGATGAGTCGCCTCGCCTATCGACGAAAAACCTGGGGGGGGGGGGTGGAGACTTGATCCGGGATCCGTGAAGCGCTTGCGGGACTTGCCGCGCTTAGATTCCTCTGTTTAACTCTACACGCTACCTCCGAATGGCCGTTGGATGCCCCCGTATATACCGAGCAGTAAGCGCAGATGTGGTTCATGCGAATGCCTCCTTCCACGTGCCCGGGGGGCTTATCACACCCCCCCGGTTTGTTGAACGGCTGGCACGGCCTCGCTGTGTCGTCCCTAGCCTTTTTCCCCTTGACATTATCGACTGCATAAGCTATGCGGCCTGCATAGACCTGGGATATCGCAACTCTGAGGAGTTGAATGCGAGTGTCCTCGAGCCAGCCTAAGCGTAGGCGGCCCTCACTGACCATTGCAAATACGCGTTCTGACCACCTCCGGACCTGTGCAAAGTCGAACTCCCGGGCGTCCTCGAGGACCTCCTCCAGGTGTACTACCAGCGGTGCCACGTATTGGGGGGGGAAATCATCATCATTAATAATTCGTAACAATGCCCATGCATACTCCGCCAATGTGAGTTCGTTCAGGCCTGTCTTCGCTCTCTCCGGGCCTCGATGCACATATAAATGTGGGAAAAACTTATATTTACCGGCTTCTGTGACCCTCGAGGCCGTGGTCTCCAGAATCTTGCGAACTTGGTCCTCGACCTCGTCGTCGGGCCTACCCGGCCTAACGGTCATAGGTGGTACCAAGGCTGCGGCCTGCCTCTGCTCCAAGAGCGCAGCTTGGAGTGTGGTGCCCTGGGATGCCGGCCGTGCGAGCGCTGCCGCCGTGTTGTCGGGTGCCAAGGGGCCCAGCGTAGCGGCTGACGTTCCCGCGTAGGATGCCAGGGCGGCCGGGACTCCTCCTTGTTGTGCGGGTGCCGAGGCCACCACTTTTTCGATGAAAGCATTCTCCATACCGTTAGTGATGCCCTGGAGGACTCGAGGCTGGAGTGTCGCGGCCGTCGGCGCTTGCATCGAAGGAGGCGAATTCACCGTATTTGCTGAGGTGCCTGGATCTGAGCGGGCGCCATTGCTATTGAGTTTTGCCGCTATCTCCGCGAGTGCCGTCTCCAAAACACTAAACCTCCTATCAAAGCTCGCGAACTTGTCGCTAAAAACGACATCGTCGTTTTCCTGGTCTTCAACTTCCTTCGTTTGATCCTTCGTCCTTCGCTTTGGGGTGTTTTTACCCATCTTTGCGAGTGATTTGAGCGAGGTCTTAAATTAGCTTCCGAAGCAAACGCTGTCTTGACGATCGCTGGAGGCGCCCTCTGTGGAGTACTGTGCGCATCTGCGACATGATCGCGTAAGCGCAAGGTGGCGCCACACATTCCTCCCGTACAATTACTGCCAATTTCCAATTAGCCTCAATTGCTATTGGAAATTGTTTTTTTCCTTCTGAATTATTTCTTTTTACGATTTGAATTTTACTGAGACCAACTTAATTCAACGTTTCCTCTAAATGACAGTCCCTGTAGTCTAAAGGTAGAGTGTCTGCAAGAGAAACCTATGGTTGACAGTTCAGATCTACTTAAACGTTTACTCTAAATAGCAGTCCCTTTGATCTAGAAGTGGAGTATCTGCAAGGGAAACCCAAGGTTGAGAGTTAAAATTCACTCAGTTCAGAATGATTTCCCTTTGCGGGAGAATCATAAAGATTGTATTCATACAGTAGTTTCTATTCATCTTCATAAATTGGTTCTATTTCTGTTTTTCTATCTTGTACAGGTCTACCTACTTCGTTGTACTGATTCAGTTGAACAACAGCACTGACACAGGGTGGACATAAAAGGAAATAACATTTTCATTGGCAGTGCCTGCCATCTGGTGTATTATGTGGAACTACAGTTTTCCATGCTTTCATAAGATCATTAAACGTCCCTTCTAAATGTCAGCCTCTGTGGTCTAGAGGTAAAGTGTCTGCAAGAGAAACCATAGGTCGAAGGTTCAAAACCCCTTCCATGCAGAACATCTTTTTTTCTGAGTCATTACGATCCTTTTAGGAACCAATCATAGTTCTAAACAACTAGTTACTTGATAATTGCTATTGAAAATTGTCTTTTTTTTCCTTCTGAATTATTTCTTTTTTCGATTCGAATTTAACTGATACCTACTTAATTCAACGTTTCCTCTTAATGAAAGTCCATGTAGACTAGAGGTAGAGTGTCTCCAAGAAAAACCTATTGTTGAACGTTCAAATCCTTTCCATGCCAAACCTTTTATTTTCCTGAGTCATAAAGATCTTTTAGGAAACAATTATAGTTCTACCCAAGTAGTTACTTGATAATTGCTATTGGAAATTGTTTTTTTCCTTCTGAATTATTTCTATTTACGATTTGAATTTTACTGAGACCAACTTAATTCAACGTTTCCTCTAAATGACAGTCCCTGTAGTTTAAAGGTAGAGTGTCTGCAAGAGAAACCTATGGTTGACAGTTCAGATCTACTTAAACGTTTCCTCTAAATAGCAGTCCCTTTGATCTAGAAGTGGAGTATCTGCAAGGGAAACCCAAGGTTGAGAGTTAAAATTCACTCAGTTCAGAATGATTTCCCTTTGCGGGAGAATCATAAAGATTGTATTCATAAAGTAGTCTCTATTCATCTTCATAAATTGTTTCTATTTCTGTTTTTGCATCTTATACAGGTCTACCTACTTGGTTGTGCTGATTCAGTTGAACAACAGCACTGACACAGGGTGGACATAAAAGGAACTAGCTTTTTCATTGGCAGTGCCTGCCATCTGGTGTATTATGTGGAACTACAGTTTTCCATGCTTTCATAAGATCATTAAACGTCCCTTCTAAATGTCAGCCTCTGTGGTCTAGAGGTAGAGTGTCTGCAAAGGAAACCATAGGTTGAAGGTTCAAAACCCCTTCCATGCAGAACATCTTTTTTTCTGAGTCATAACGATCCTTTTAGGAACCAATCATAGTTCTAAACAACTAGTTACTTGATAATTGCTATTGAAAATTGTCTTTTTTTTCCTTCTGAATTATTTCTTTTTTCGATTCGAATTTAACTGATACCTACTTAATTCAACGTTTCCTCTTAATGAAAGTCCATGTAGACTAGAGGTAGAGTGTCTCCAAGAAAAACCTATTGTTGAACGTTCAAATCCTTTCCATGCCAAACCTTTTATTTTCCTGAGTCATAAAGATTCTTTTAGGAAACAATTATAGTTCTAAACAACTAGTTACTTAATAATTGCTATTGGAAATTGTTTTTTTCCTTCTGAATTATTTCTTTTTACGATTTGAATTTTACTGAGACCAACTTAATTCAACGTTTCCTCTAAATGACAGTCCCTGTAGTCTAAAGGTAGAGTGTCTGCAAGAGAAACCTATGGTTGACAGTTCAGATCTACTTAAACGTTTCCTCTAAATAGCAGTCCCTTTGATATAGAAGTGGAGTATCTGCAAGGGAAACCCAAGGTTGAGAGTTAAAATTCACTCAGTTCAGAATGATTTCCCTTTGCGGGAGAATCATAAAGATTGTATTCATACAGTAGTTTCTATTCATCTTCATAAATTGGTTCTATTTCTGTTTTTCCATCTTGTACAGGTCTACCTACTTCGTTGTACTGATTCAGTTGAACAACAGCACTGACACAGGGTGGACATAAAAGGAAATAACATTTTCATTGGCAGTGCCTGCCATCTGGTGTATTATGTGGAACTACAGTTTTCCATGCTTTCATAAGATCATTAAACGTCCCTTCTAAATGTCAGCCTCTGTGGTCTAGAGGTAAAGTGTCTGCAAGAGAAACCATAGGTTGAAGGTTCAAAACCCCTTCCATGCAGAACATCTTTTTTTCTGAGTCATAACGATCCTTTTAGGAACCAATCATAGTTCTAAACAACTAGTTACTTGATAATTGCTATTGAAAATTGTCTTTTTTTTCCTTCTGAATTATTTCTTTTTTCGATTCGAATTTAACTGATACCTACTGAATTCAACGTTTCCTCTTAATGAAAGTCCATGTAGACTAGAGGTAGAGTGTCTCCAAGAAAAACCTATTGTTGAACGTTCAAATCCTTTCCATGCCAAACCTTTTATTTTCCTGAGTCATAAAGATTCTTTTAGGAAACAATTATAGTTCTACCCAAGTAGTTACTTGATAATTGCTATTGGAAATTGTTTTTTTCCTTCTGAATTATTTCTTTTTACGATTTGAATTTTACTGAGACCAACTTAATTCAACGTTTCCTCTAAATGACAGTCCCTGTAGTCTAAAGGTAGAGTGTCTGCAAGAGAAACCTATGGTTGACAGTTCAGATCTACTTAAACGTTTACTCTAAATAGCAGTCCCTTTGATCTAGAAGTGGAGTATCTGCAAGGGAAACCCAAGGTTGAGAGTTAAAATTCACTCAGTTCAGAATGATTTCCCTTTGCGGGAGAATCATAAAGATTGTATTCATACAGTAGTTTCTATTCATCTTCATAAATTGGTTCTATTTCTGTTTTTCTATCTTGTACAGGTCTACCTACTTCGTTGTACTGATTCAGTTGAACAACAGCACTGACACAGGGTGGACATAAAAGGAAATAACATTTTCATTGGCAGTGCCTGCCATCTGGTGTATTATGTGGAACTACAGTTTTCCATGCTTTCATAAGATCATTAAACGTCCCTTCTAAATGTCAGCCTCTGTGGTCTAGAGGTAAAGTGTCTGCAAGAGAAACCATAGGTCGAAGGTTCAAAACCCCTTCCATGCAGAACATCTTTTTTTCTGAGTCATAACGATCCTTTTAGGAACCAATCATAGTTCTAAACAACTAGTTACTTGATAATTGCTATTGAAAATTGTCTTTTTTTTCCTTCTGAATTATTTCTTTTTTCGATTCGAATTTAACTGATACCTACTTAATTCAACGTTTCCTCTTAATGAAAGTCCATGTAGACTAGAGGTAGAGTGTCTCCAAGAAAAACCTATTGTTGAACGTTCAAATCCTTTCCATGCCAAACCTTTTATTTTCCTGAGTCATAAAGATCTTTTAGGAAACAATTATAGTTCTACCCAAGTAGTTACTTGATAATTGCTATTGGAAATTGTTTTTTTCCTTCTGAATTATTTCTATTTACGATTTGAATTTTACTGAGACCAACTTAATTCAACGTTTCCTCTAAATGACAGTCCCTGTAGTTTAAAGGTAGAGTGTCTGCAAGAGAAACCTATGGTTGACAGTACAGATCTACTTAAACGTTTACTCTAAATAGCAGTCCCTTTGATCTAGAAGTGGAGTATCTGCAAGGGAAACCCAAGGTTGAGAGTTAAAATTCACTCAGTTCAGAATGATTTCCCTTTGCGGGAGAATCATAAAGATTGTATTCATACAGTAGTTTCTATTCATCTTCATCAATTGGTTCTATTTCTGTTTTTCTATCTTGTACAGGTCTACCTAGTTTGTTGTACTGATTCAGTTGAACAACAGCACTGACACAGGGTGGACATAAAAGGAAATAACATTTTCATTGGCAGTGCCTGCCATCTGGTGTATTATGTGGAACTACAGTTTTCCATGCTTTCATAAGATCATTAAACGTCCCTTCTAAATGTCAGCCTCTGTGGTCTAGAGGTAAAGTGTCTGCAAGAGAAACCATAGGTTGAAGGTTCAAAACCCCTTCCATGCAGAACATCTTTTTTTCTGTGTCATAACGATCCTTTTAGGAACCAATCATAGTTCTAAACAACTAGTTACTTGATAATTGCTATTGAAAATTGTCTTTTTTTTTCCTTCTGAATTATTTCTTTTTTCGATTCGAATTTAACTGTAACCTACTTAATTCAACGTTTCCTCTTAATGAAAGTCCATGTAGACTAGAGGTAGAGTGTCTCCAAGAAAAACCTATTGTTGAACGTTCAAATCCTTTCCATGCCAAACCTTTTATTTTCCTGAGTCATAAAGATCTTTTAGGAAACAATTATAGTTCTACCCAAGTAGTTACTTGATAATTGCTATTGGAAATTGTTTTTTTCCTTCTGAATTATTTCTTTTTACGATTTGAATTTTACTGAGACCAACTTAATTCAACGTTTCCTCTAAATGACAGTCCCTGTAGTCTAAAGGTAGAGTGTCTGCAAGAGAAACCTATGGTTGACAGTTCAGATCTACTTAAACGTTTACTCTAAATAGCAGTCCCTTTGATCTAGAAGTGGAGTATCTGCAAGGGAAACCCAAGGTTGAGAGTTAAAATTCACTCAGTTCAGAATGATTTCCCTTTGCGGGAGAATCATAAAGATTGTATTCATACAGTAGTTTCTATTCATCTTCATAAATTGGTTCTATTTCTGTTTTTCTATCTTGTACAGGTCTACCTACTTCGTTGTACTGATTCAGTTGAACAACAGCACTGACACAGGGTGGACATAAAAGGAAATAACATTTTCATTGGCAGTGCCTGCCATCTGGTGTATTATGTGGAACTACAGTTTTCCATGCTTTCATAAGATCATTAAACGTCCCTTCTAAATGTCAGCCTCTGTGGTCTAGAGGTAAAGTGTCTGCAAGAGAAACCATAGGTCGAAGGTTCAAAACCCCTTCCATGCAGAACATCTTTTTTTCTGAGTCATAACGATCCTTTTAGGAACCAATCATAGTTCTAAACAACTAGTTACTTGATAATTGCTATTGAAAATTGTCTTTTTTTTCCTTCTGAATTATTTCTTTTTTCGATTCGAATTTAACTGATACCTACTTAATTCAACGTTTCCTCTTAATGAAAGTCCATGTAGACTAGAGGTAGAGTGTCTCCAAGAAAAACCTATTGTTGAACGTTCAAATCCTTTCCATGCCAAACCTTTTATTTTCCTGAGTCATAAAGATCTTTTAGGAAACAATTATAGTTCTACCCAAGTAGTTACTTGATAATTGCTATTGGAAATTGTTTTTTTCCTTCTGAATTATTTCTATTTACGATTTGAATTTTACTGAGACCAACTTAATTCAACGTTTCCTCTAAATGACAGTCCCTGTAGTTTAAAGGTAGAGTGTCTGCAAGAGAAACCTATGGTTGACAGTTCAGATCTACTTAAACGTTTACTCTAAATAGCAGTCCCTTTGATCTAGAAGTGGAGTATCTGCAAGGGAAACCCAAGGTTGAGAGTTAAAATTCACTCAGTTCAGAATGATTTCCCTTTGCGGGAGAATCATAAAGATTGTATTCATACAGTAGTTTCTATTCATCTTCATCAATTGGTTCTATTTCTGTTTTTCTATCTTGTACAGGTCTACCTAGTTTGTTGTACTGATTCAGTTGAACAACAGCACTGACACAGGGTGGACATAAAAGGAAATAACATTTTCATTGGCAGTGCCTGCCATCTGGTGTATTATGTGGAACTACAGTTTTCCATGCTTTCATAAGATCATTAAACGTCCCTTCTAAATGTCAGCCTCTGTGGTCTAGAGGTAAAGTGTCTGCAAGAGAAACCATAGGTTGAAGGTTCAAAACCCCTTCCATGCAGAACATCTTTTTTTCTGTGTCATAACGATCCTTTTAGGAACCAATCATAGTTCTAAACAACTAGTTACTTGATAATTGCTATTGAAAATTGTCTTTTTTTTTCCTTCTGAATTATTTCTTTTTTCGATTCGAATTTAACTGTAACCTACTTAATTCAACGTTTCCTCTTAATGAAAGTCCATGTAGACTAGAGGTAGAGTGTCTCCAAGAAAAACCTATTGTTGAACGTTCAAATCCTTTCCATGCCAAACCTTTTATTTTCCTGAGTCATAAAGATCTTTTAGGAAACAATTATAGTTCTACCCAAGTAGTTACTTGATAATTGCTATTGGAAATTGTTTTTTTCCTTCTGAATTATTTCTATTTACGATTTGAATTTTACTGAGACCAACTTAATTCAACGTTTCCTCTAAATGACAGTCCCTGTAGTTTAAAGGTAGAGTGTCTGCAAGAGAAACCTATGGTTGACAGTTCAGATCTACTTAAACGTTTCCTCTAAATAGCAGTCCCTTTGATCTAGAAGTGGAGTATCTGCAAGGGAAACCCAAGGTTGAGAGTAAAAATTCACTCAGTTCAGAATGATTTCCCTTTGCGGGAGAATCATAAAGATTGTATTCATAAAGTAGTCTCTATTCATCTTCATAAATTGTTTCTATTTCTGTTTTTGCATCTTGTACAGGTCTTCCTACTTCGTTGTACTGATTCAGTTGAACAACAGCACTGACACAGGGTGGACATAAAAGGAAATAACATTTTCATTGGCAGTGCCTGCCATCTGGTGTATTATGTGGAACTACAGTTTTCCATGCTTTCATAAGATCATTAAACGTCCCTTCTAAATGTCAGCCTCTGTGGTCTAGAGGTAAAGTGTCTGCAAGAGAAACCATAGGTCGAAGGTTCAAAACCCCTTCCATGCAGAACATCTTTTTTTCTGAGTCATAACGATCCTTTTAGGAACCAATCATAGTTCTAAACAACTAGTTACTTGATAATTGCTATTGAAAATTGTCTTTTTTTTCCTTCTGAATTATTTCTTTTTTCGATTCGAATTTAACTGATACCTACTTAATTCAACGTTTCCTCTTAATGAAAGTCCATGTAGACTAGAGGTAGAGTGTCTCCAAGAAAAACCTATTGTTGAACGTTCAAATCCTTTCCATGCCAAACCTTTTATTTTCCTGAGTCATAAAGATCTTTTAGGAAACAATTATAGTTCTACCCAAGTAGTTACTTGATAATTGCTATTGGAAATTGTTTTTTTCCTTCTGAATTATTTCTATTTACGATTTGAATTTTACTGAGACCAACTTAATTCAACGTTTCCTCTAAATGACAGTCCCTGTAGTTTAAAGGTAGAGTGTCTGCAAGAGAAACCTATGGTTGACAGTTCAGATCTACTTAAACGTTTACTCTAAATAGCAGTCCCTTTGATCTAGAAGTGGAGTATCTGCAAGGGAAACCCAAGGTTGAGAGTTAAAATTCACTCAGTTCAGAATGATTTCCCTTTGCGGGAGAATCATAAAGATTGTATTCATACAGTAGTTTCTATTCATCTTCATCAATTGGTTCTATTTCTGTTTTTCTATCCTGTACAGGTCTACCTACTTCGTTGTACTGATTCAGTTGAACAACAGCACTGACACAGGGTGGACATAAAAGGAAATAACATTTTCATTGGCAGTGCCTGCCATCTGGTGTATTATGTGGAACTACAGTTTTCCATGCTTTCATAAGATCATTAAACGTCCCTTCTAAATGTCAGCCTCTGTGGTCTAGAGGTAAAGTGTCTGCAAGAGAAACCATAGGTCGAAGGTTCAAAACCCCTTCCATGCAGAACATCTTTTTTTCTGAGTCATAACGATCCTTTTAGGAACCAATCATAGTTCTAAACAACTAGTTACTTGATAATTGCTATTGAAAATTGTCTTTTTTTTCCTTCTGAATTATTTCTTTTTTCGATTCGAATTTAACTGATACCTACTTAATTCAACGTTTCCTCTTAATGAAAGTCCATGTAGACTAGAGGTAGAGTGTCTCCAAGAAAAACCTATTGTTGAACGTTCAAATCCTTTCCATGCCAAACCTTTTATTTTCCTGAGTCATAAAGATCTTTTAGGAAACAATTATAGTTCTACCCAAGTAGTTACTTGATAATTGCTATTGGAAATTGTTTTTTTCCTTCTGAATTATTTCTATTTACGATTTGAATTTTACTGAGACCAACTTAATTCAACGTTTCCTCTAAATGACAGTCCCTGTAGTTTAAAGGTAGAGTGTCTGCAAGAGAAACCTATGGTTGACAGTTCAGATCTACTTAAACGTTTCCTCTAAATAGCAGTCCCTTTGATCTAGAAGTGGAGTATCTGCAAGGGAAACCCAAGGTTGAGAGTTAAAATTCACTCAGTTCAGAATGATTTCCCTTTGCGGGAGAATCATAAAGATTGTATTCATACAGTAGTTTCTATTCATCTTCATAAATTGGTTCTATTTCTGTTTTTCTATCTTGTACAGGTCTACCTACTTCGTTGTACTGATTCAGTTGAACAACAGCACTGACACAGGGTGGACATAAAAGGAAATAACATTTTCATTGGCAGTGCCTGCCATCTGGTGTATTATGTGGAACTACAGTTTTCCATGCTTTCATAAGATCATTAAACGTCCCTTCTAAATGTCAGCCTCTGTGGTCTAGAGGTAAAGTGTCTGCAAGAGAAACCATAGGTCGAAGGTTCAAAACCCCTTCCATGCAGAACATCTTTTTTTCTGAGTCATAACGATCCTTTTAGGAACCAATCATAGTTCTAAACAACTAGTTACTTGATAATTGCTATTGAAAATTGTCTTTTTTTTCCTTCTGAATTATTTCTTTTTTCGATTCGAATTTAACTGATACCTACTTAATTCAACGTTTCCTCTTAATGAAAGTCCATGTAGACTAGAGGTAGAGTGTCTCCAAGAAAAACCTATTGTTGAACGTTCAAATCCTTTCCATGCCAAACCTTTTATTTTCCTGAGTCATAAAGATCTTTTAGGAAACAATTATAGTTCTACCCAAGTAGTTACTTGATAATTGCTATTGGAAATTGTTTTTTTCCTTCTGAATTATTTCTATTTACGATTTGAATTTTACTGAGACCAACTTAATTCAACGTTTCCTCTAAATGACAGTCCCTGTAGTTTAAAGGTAGAGTGTCTGCAAGAGAAACCTATGGTTGACAGTTCAGATCTACTTAAACGTTTACTCTAAATAGCAGTCCCTTTGATCTAGAAGTGGAGTATCTGCAAGGGAAACCCAAGGTTGAGAGTTAAAATTCACTCAGTTCAGAATGATTTCCCTTTGCGGGAGAATCATAAAGATTGTATTCATACAGTAGTTTCTATTCATCTTCATCAATTGGTTCTATTTCTGTTTTTCTATCTTGTACAGGTCTACCTAGTTTGTTGTACTGATTCAGTTGAACAACAGCACTGACACAGGGTGGACATAAAAGGAAATAACATTTTCATTGGCAGTGCCTGCCATCTGGTGTATTATGTGGAACTACAGTTTTCCATGCTTTCATAAGATCATTAAACGTCCCTTCTAAATGTCAGCCTCTGTGGTCTAGAGGTAAAGTGTCTGCAAGAGAAACCATAGGTTGAAGGTTCAAAACCCCTTCCATGCAGAACATCTTTTTTTCTGTGTCATAACGATCCTTTTAGGAACCAATCATAGTTCTAAACAACTAGTTACTTGATAATTGCTATTGAAAATTGTCTTTTTTTTTCCTTCTGAATTATTTCTTTTTTCGATTCGAATTTAACTGTAACCTACTTAATTCAACGTTTCCTCTTAATGAAAGTCCATGTAGACTAGAGGTAGAGTGTCTCCAAGAAAAACCTATTGTTGAACGTTCAAATCCTTTCCATGCCAAACCTTTTATTTTCCTGAGTCATAAAGATCTTTTAGGAAACAATTATAGTTCTACCCAAGTAGTTACTTGATAATTGCTATTGGAAATTGTTTTTTTCCTTCTGAATTATTTCTATTTACGATTTGAATTTTACTGAGACCAACTTAATTCAACGTTTCCTCTAAATGACAGTCCCTGTAGTTTAAAGGTAGAGTGTCTGCAAGAGAAACCTATGGTTGACAGTTCAGATCTACTTAAACGTTTCCTCTAAATAGCAGTCCCTTTGATCTAGAAGTGGAGTATCTGCAAGGGAAACCCAAGGTTGAGAGTAAAAATTCACTCAATTCAGAACGTTTTGTCTTTGCGGGAGAATCATAAAGATTGTATTCATAAAGTAGTCTCTATTCATCTTCATAAATTGTTTCTATTTCTGTTTTTGCATCTTGTACAGGTCTTCCTACTTCGTTGTACTGATTCAGTTGAACAACAGCACTGACACAGGGTGGACATAAAAGGAAATAACATTTTCATTGGCAGTGCCTGCCATCTGGTGTATTATGTGGAACTACAGTTTTCCATGCTTTCATAAGATCATTAAACGTCCCTTCTAAATGTCAGCCTCTGTGGTCTAGAGGTAAAGTGTCTGCAAGAGAAACCATAGGTCGAAGGTTCAAAACCCCTTCCATGCAGAACATCTTTTTTTCTGAGTCATAACGATCCTTTTAGGAACCAATCATAGTTCTAAACAACTAGTTACTTGATAATTGCTATTGAAAATTGTCTTTTTTTTCCTTCTGAATTATTTCTTTTTTCGATTCGAATTTAACTGATACCTACTTAATTCAACGTTTCCTCTTAATGAAAGTCCATGTAGACTAGAGGTAGAGTGTCTCCAAGAAAAACCTATTGTTGAACGTTCAAATCCTTTCCATGCCAAACCTTTTATTTTCCTGAGTCATAAAGATCTTTTAGGAAACAATTATAGTTCTACCCAAGTAGTTACTTGATAATTGCTATTGGAAATTGTTTTTTTCCTTCTGAATTATTTCTATTTACGATTTGAATTTTACTGAGACCAACTTAATTCAACGTTTCCTCTAAATGACAGTCCCTGTAGTTTAAAGGTAGAGTGTCTGCAAGAGAAACCTATGGTTGACAGTTCAGATCTACTTAAACGTTTACTCTAAATAGCAGTCCCTTTGATCTAGAAGTGGAGTATCTGCAAGGGAAACCCAAGGTTGAGAGTTAAAATTCACTCAGTTCAGAATGATTTCCCTTTGCGGGAGAATCATAAAGATTGTATTCATACAGTAGTTTCTATTCATCTTCATCAATTGGTTCTATTTCTGTTTTTCTATCTTGTACAGGTCTACCTAGTTTGTTGTACTGATTCAGTTGAACAACAGCACTGACACAGGGTGGACATAAAAGGAAATAACATTTTCATTGGCAGTGCCTGCCATCTGGTGTATTATGTGGAACTACAGTTTTCCATGCTTTCATAAGATCATTAAACGTCCCTTCTAAATGTCAGCCTCTGTGGTCTAGAGGTAAAGTGTCTGCAAGAGAAACCATAGGTTGAAGGTTCAAAACCCCTTCCATGCAGAACATCTTTTTTTCTGTGTCATAACGATCCTTTTAGGAACCAATCATAGTTCTAAACAACTAGTTACTTGATAATTGCTATTGAAAATTGTCTTTTTTTTTCCTTCTGAATTATTTCTTTTTTCGATTCGAATTTAACTGTAACCTACTTAATTCAACGTTTCCTCTTAATGAAAGTCCATGTAGACTAGAGGTAGAGTGTCTCCAAGAAAAACCTATTGTTGAACGTTCAAATCCTTTCCATGCCAAACCTTTTATTTTCCTGAGTCATAAAGATCTTTTAGGAAACAATTATAGTTCTACCCAAGTAGTTACTTGATAATTGCTATTGGAAATTGTTTTTTTCCTTCTGAATTATTTCTATTTACGATTTGAATTTTACTGAGACCAACTTAATTCAACGTTTCCTCTAAATGACAGTCCCTATAGTCTAAAGGTAGAGTGTCTGCAAGAGAAACCTATGGTTGACAGTTCAGATCTACTTAAACGTTTCCTCTAAATAGCAGTCCCTTTGATCTAGAAGTGGAGTATCTGCAAGGGAAACCCAAGGTTGAGAGTTAAAATTCACTCAGTTCAGAATGATTTCCCTTTGCGGGAGAATCATAAAGATTGTATTCATACAGTAGTTTCTATTCATCTTCATAAATTGGTTCTATTTCTGTTTTTCCATCTTGTACAGGTCTACCTACTTCGTTGTACTGATTCAGTTGAACAACAGCACTGACACAGGGTGGAGATAAAAGGAAATAACATTTTCATTGGCAGTGCCTGCCATCTGGTGTATTATGTGGAACTACAGTTTTCCATGCTTTCATAAGATCATTAAACGTCCCTTCTAAATGTCAGCCTCTGTGGTCTAGAGGTAGAGTGTCTGCAAGAGAAACCATAGGTTGAAGGTTCAAAACCCCTTCCATGCAGAACATCTTTTTTTCTGAGTCATTACGATCCTTTTAGGAACCAATCATAGTTCTAAACAACTAGTTACTTGATAATTGCTATTGAAATTTGTCTTTTTTTTCCTTCTGAATTATTTCTTTTTTCGATTCGAATTTAACTGATACCTACTTAATTCAACGTTTCCTCTTAATGAAAGTCCATGTAGACTAGAGGTAGAGTGTCTCCAAGAAAAACCTATTGTTGAACGTTCAAATCCTTTCCATGCCAAACCTTTTATTTTCCTGAGTCATAAAGATTCTTTTAGGAAACAATTATAGTTCTACCCAAGTAGTTACTTGATAATTGCTATTGGAAATTGTTTTTTTCCTTCTGAATTATTTCTTTTTACGATTTGAATTTTACTGAGACCAACTTAATTCAACGTTTCCTCTAAATGACAGTCCCTGTAGTCTAAAGGTAGAGTGTCTGCAAGAGAAACCTATGGTTGACAGTTCAGATCTACTTAAACGTTTACTCTAAATAGCAGTCCCTTTGATCTAGAAGTGGAGTATCTGCAAGGGAAACCCAAGGTTGAGAGTTAAAATTCACTCAATTCATAACGTTTTGTCTTTGCGGGAGAATCATAAAGATTGTGTTCATAAAGTAGTTTCTATTCATCTTCATAAATTGGTTCTATTTCTGTTTTTCTATCTTGTACAGGTCTACCTACTTCGTTGTACTGATTCAGTTGAACAACAGCACTGACACAGGGTGGACATAAAAGGAAATAACATTTTCATTGGCAGTGCCTGCCATCTGGTGTATTATGTGGAACTACAGTTTTCCATGCTTTCATAAGATCATTAAACGTCCCTTCTAAATGTCAGCCTCTGTGGTCTAGAGGTAGAGTGTCTGCAAGAGAAACCATAGGTCGAAGGTTCAAAACCCCTTCCATGCAGAACATCTTTTTTTCTGAGTCATTACGATCCTTTTAGGAACCAATCATAGTTCTAAACAACTAGTTACTTGATAATTGCTATTGAAAATTGTCTTTTTTTTCCTTCTGAATTATTTCTTTTTTCGATTCGAATTTAACTGATACCTACTTAATTCAACGTTTCCTCTTAATGAAAGTCCATGTAGACTAGAGGTAGAGTGTCTCCAAGAAAAACCTATTGTTGAACGTTCAAATCCTTTCCATGCCAAACCTTTTATTTTCCTGAGTCATAAAGATCTTTTAGGAAACAATTATAGTTCTACCCAAGTAGTTACTTGATAATTGCTATTGGAAATTGTTTTTTTCCTTCTGAATTATTTCTATTTACGATTTGAATTTTACTGAGACCAACTTAATTCAACGTTTCCTCTAAATGACAGTCCCTGTAGTTTAAAGGTAGAGTGTCTGCAAGAGAAACCTATGGTTGACAGTTCAGATCTACTTAAACGTTTACTCTAAATAGCAGTCCCTTTGATCTAGAAGTGGAGTATCTGCAAGGGAAACCCAAGGTTGAGAGTTAAAATTCACTCAGTTCAGAATGATTTCCCTTTGCGGGAGAATCATAAAGATTGTATTTATACAGTAGTTTCTATTCATCTTCATAAATTGGTTCTATTTCTGTTTTTCCATCTTGTACAGGTCTTCCTACTTCGTTGTACTGATTCAGTTGAACAACAGCACTGACACAGGGTGGACATAAAAGGAAATAACATTTTCATTGGCAGTGCCTGCCATCTGGTGTATTATGTGGAACTACAGTTTTCCATGCTTTCATAAGATCATTAAACGTCCCTTCTAAATGTCAGCCTCTGTGGTCTAGAGGTAGAGTGTCTGCAAGAGAAACCATAGGTCGAAGGTTCAAAACCCCTTCCATGCAGAACATCTTTTTTTGTGAGTCATTACGATCCTTTTAGGAACCAATCATAGTTCTAAACAACTAGTTACTTGATAATTGCTATTGAAAATTGTCTTTTTTTTCCTTCTGAATTATTTCTTTTTTCGATTCGAATTTAACTGATACCTACTTAATTCAACGTTTCCTCTTAATGAAAGTCCATGTAGACTAGAGGTAGAGTGTCTCCAAGAAAAACCTATTGTTGAACGTTCAAATCCTTTCCATGCCAAACCTTTTATTTTCCTGAGTCATAAAGATCTTTTAGGAAACAATTATAGTTCTACCCAAGTAGTTACTTGATAATTGCTATTGGAAATTGTTTTTTTCCTTCTGAATTATTTCTATTTACGATTTGAATTTTACTGAGACCAACTTAATTCAACGTTTCCTCTAAATGACAGTCCCTGTAGTTTAAAGGTAGAGTGTCTGCAAGAGAAACCTATGGTTGACAGTTCAGATCTACTTAAACGTTTACTCTAAATAGCAGTCCCTTTGATCTAGAAGTGGAGTATCTGCAAGGGAAACCCAAGGTTGAGAGTTAAAATTCACTCAGTTCAGAATGATTTCCCTTTGCGGGAGAATCATAAAGATTGTATTCATACAGTAGTTTCTATTCATCTTCATAAATTGGTTCTATTTCTGTTTTTCCATCTTGTACAGGTCTACCTACTTCGTTGTACTGATTCAGTTGAACAACAGCACTGACACAGGGTGGACATAAAAGGAAATAACATTTTCATTGGCAGTGCCTGCCATCTGGTGTATTATGTGGAACTACAGTTTTCCATGCTTTCATAAGATCATTAAACGTCCCTTCTAAATGTCAGCCTCTGTGGTCTAGAGGTAGAGTGTCTGCAAGAGAAACCATAGGTCGAAGGTTCAAAACCCCTTCCATGCAGAACATCTTTTTTTCTGAGTCATAACGATCCTTTTAGGAACCAATCATAGTTCTAAACAACTAGTTACTTGATAATTGCTATTGAAAATTGTCTTTTTTTTCCTTCTGAATTATTTCTTTTTTCGATTCGAATTTAACTGATACCTACTTAATTCAACGTTTCCTCTTAATGAAAGTCCATGTAGACTAGAGGTAGAGTGTCTCCAAGAAAAACCTATTGTTGAATGTTCAAATCCTTTCCATGCCAAACCTTTTATTTTCCTGAGTCATAAAGATTCTTTTAGGAAACAATTATAGTTCTACCCAAGTAGTTACTTGATAATTGCTATTGGAAATTGTTTTTTTCCTTCTGAATTATTTCTTTTTACGATTTGAATTTTACTGAGACCAACTTAATTCAACGTTTCCTCTAAATGACAGTCCCTGTAGTCTAAAGGTAGAGTGTCTGCAAGAGAAACCTATGGTTGACAGTTCAGATCTACTTAAACGTTTACTCTAAATAGCAGTCCCTTTGATCTAGAAGTGGAGTATCTGCAAGGGAAACCCAAGGTTGAGAGTTAAAATTCACTCAGTTCAGAATGATTTCCCTTTGCGGGAGAATCATAAAGATTGTATTCATACAGTAGTTTCTATTCATCTTCATAAATTGGTTCTATTTCTGTTTTTCTATCTTGTACAGGTCTACCTACTTCGTTGTACTGATTCAGTTGAACAACAGCACTGACACAGGGTGGACATAAAAGGAAATAACATTTTCATTGGCAGTGCCTGCCATCTGGTGTATTATGTGGAACTACAGTTTTCCATGCTTTCATAAGATCATTAAACGTCCCTTCTAAATGTCAGCCTCTGTGGTCTAGAGGTAAAGTGTCTGCAAGAGAAACCATAGGTAGAAGGTTCAAAACCCCTTCCATGCAGAACATCTTTTTTTCTGAGTCATAACGATCCTTTTAGGAACCAATCATAGTTCTAAACAACTAGTTACTTGATAATTGCTATTGAAAATTGTCTTTTTTTTCCTTCTGAATTATTTCTTTTTTCGATTCGAATTTAACTGATACCTACTTAATTCAACGTTTCCTCTTAATGAAAGTCCATGTAGACTAGAGGTAGAGTGTCTCCAAGAAAAACCTATTGTTGAACGTTCAAATCCTTTCCATGCCAAACCTTTTATTTTCCTGAGTCATAAAGATTCTTTTAGGAAACAATTATAGTTCTACCCAAGTAGTTACTTGATAATTGCTATTGGAAATTGTTTTTTTCCTTCTGAATTATTTCTTTTTACGATTTGAATTTTACTGAGACCAACTTAATTCAACGTTTCCTCTAAATGACAGTCCCTGTAGTTTAAAGGTAGAGTGTCTGCAAGAGAAACCTATGGTTGACAGTTCAGATCTACTTAAACGTTTCCTCTAAATAGCAGTCCCTTTGATCTAGAAGTGGAGTATCTGCAAGGGAAACCCAAGGTTGAGAGTTAAAATTCACTCAATTCAGAACGTTTTGTCTTTGCGGAAGAATCATAAAGATTGTATTCATGAAGTAGTCTCTATTCATCTTCATAAATTGTTTCTATTTCTGTTTTTGCATTTTATACAGGTCTACCTACTTCGTTGTACTGATTCAGTTGAACAACAGCACTGACACAGGGTGGACATAAAAGGAAATAACATTTTCATTTGCAGTGCCTGCCATCTGGTGTATTATGTGGAACTACAGTTTTCCATGCTTTCATAAGATCATTAAACGTCCCTTCTAAATGTCAGCCTCTGTGGTCTAGAGGTAGAGTGTCTGCAAGAGAAACCATAGGTCGAAGGTTCAAAACCCCTTCCATGCAGAACATCTTTTTTTGTGAGTCATTACGATCCTTTTAGGAACCAATCATAGTTCTAAACAACTAGTTACTTGATAATTGCTATTGAAAATTGTCTTTTTTTTCCTTCTGAATTATTTCTTTTTTCGATTCGAATTTAACTGATACCTACTTAATTCAACGTTTCCTCTTAATGAAAGTCCATGTAGACTAGAGGTAGAGTGTCTCCAAGAAAAACCTATTGTTGAACGTTCAAATCCTTTCCATGCCAAACCTTTTATTTTCCTGAGTCATAAAGATCTTTTAGGAAACAATTATAGTTCTACCCAAGTAGTTACTTGATAATTGCTATTGGAAATTGTTTTTTTCCTTCTGAATTATTTCTATTTACGATTTGAATTTTACTGAGACCAACTTAATTCAACGTTTCCTCTAAATGACAGTCCCTGTAGTTTAAAGGTAGAGTGTCTGCAAGAGAAACCTATGGTTGACAGTTCAGATCTACTTAAACGTTTCCTCTAAATAGCAGTCCCTTTGATCTAGAAGTGGAGTATCTGCAAGGGAAACCCAAGGTTGAGAGTTAAAATTCACTCAGTTCAGAATGATTTCCCTTTGCGGGAGAATCATAAAGATTGTATTCATACAGTAGTTTCTATTCATCTTCATAAATTGGTTCTATTTCTGTTTTTCCATCTTGTACAGGTCTACCTACTTCGTTGTACTGATTCAGTTGAACAACAGCACTGACACAGGGTGGACATAAAAGGAAATAACATTTTCATTGGCAGTGCCTGCCATCTGGTGTATTATGTGGAACTACAGTTTTCCATGCTTTCATAAGATCATTAAACGTCCCTTCTAAATGTCAGCCTCTGTGGTCTAGAGGTAGAGTGTCTGCAAGAGAAACCATAGGTCGAAGGTTCAAAACCCCTTCCATGCAGAACATCTTTTTTTCTGAGTCATAACGATCCTTTTAGGAACCAATCATAGTTCTAAACAACTAGGTACTTGATAATTGCTATTGAAAATTGTATTTAGGCTTCCGTCCAGCCTAAACTTTGGATGACTTTGGCTGAAGTGGACCCAAAATTAATTCATGTGGTCCAGAGGAAGCCTTTTATGTATTAAAAATGAATTTTCAAGGACATTATTGTTTTTCACAATTTTTGACTTAAGGCTATAGTCCAGGGTAAATTTTGGATTATTTCGGCTTCGGATCAGAATTGCGAAAATTTGTATTCCAATGAACTCTACTGGCCTAGGACAATGTATATCAACCCTTAAAATGTGTCTTTTATTTTTCTCACCTTCTTAAAATAACATTTTCTTGTCATTTTGGTCCTACTGGCATTTTTATTAGTTTAGAGGCAGATATACATGGAAGGTTACCTACTATAGACCCAAAATCAATTCAGGTGGTCCAGAGGAAGCCTTTTATGTATTAAAAATGAATTCGGAAAGACCATTTTATTTTTCGAAATTTTGGACTTAAGGCTTTCGAAATTTTGGACTTTAGGCTTCCGTCCAGCCTAAACTTTGGATGACTTTGGCTTAATTGGACCCAAAATCAATCCATGTGGTCCAGAGGAAGCCTTTTATTTTTTAAAAATGAATTTTGAAAGACCGTTTTATTTTCCCAAATTTTCAACTTTAGGCTTCCGTCCAGCATAAACTTTGGATGACGTTGGCTCAATTGGACCCAAAATCAATCCATGTGGTCCAGAGGAAGCCTTTTATATATCAAAAATGAATTTTGAAAGACCATTTTATTTTTCGAAATTTTGGACTTTAGGCTTCCGTCCAGCCTAAACTTTGGATGACTTTGGCTTAAGTGGACCCAAAATCAATTCATGTGGTCCAGAGGAAGCCTTTTATGTATTAAAAATGAATTTTCAAGGACATTATTGTTTTTCACAATTTTTGACTTAAGGCTATAGTCCAGGGTAAATTTTGGATTATTTCGGCTTCGGGTCAGAATTGCGAAAATTTGTATTCCAATGAACTCTACTGGCCTAGGACAATGTATATCAACCCTTAAAATGTGTCTTTTATTTTTCCCACCTTCTTAAAATAACATTTTCTTGTCATTTTGGTCCTACTGGCTTTTTTTATCAGTTTAACGGCAGATATACATGGAAGGTTACCTATTACAGATCCAAAATCAATTCATGTGGTCCGGAGGAAGCCTTTTATGTATTAAAAATGAATTCGGAAAAACCGTTTTATTTTTCGAAATTTTGGACTTTAGGATTTCGAAATTTTGGACTTTAGGCTTCCGTCCAGCCTAAACTTTGGATGACTTTGGCTTAATTGGACCCAAAATCAATCCATGTGGTCCAGAGGAAGCCTTTTATGTTTTAAAAATGAATTTTGAAAGACCGTTTTATTTTCCGAAATTTTCAACTTTAGGCTTCCGTCCAGCCTAAACTTTGGATGACTTTGGCTTAAGTGGACCCAAAATCAATTCATGTGGTCCAGAGGAAGCCTTTTATGTATTAAAAATGAATTTTCAAGGACATTATTGTTTTTCACAATTTTTGACTTAAGGCTATAGTCCAGGGTAAATTTTGGATTATTTCGGCTTCGGGTCAGAATTGTGAAAATTTGTATTCCATTGAACTCTACTAGCCTAGGACAATGTATATCAACCCTTAAAATGTGTCTTTTATTTTTCTCACCTTCTTAAAATAACGTTTTCTTGTCATTTAGGTCCTACTGGCATTTTTATCAGTTTAGAGGCAGATATACATGGAAGGTTACCTACTATAGACCCAAAATCAATCCAGGTGGTCCAGAGGAAGCCTTTTATGTATTAAAAATGAATTCGGAAAGACCATTTTATTTTTCGAAATTTTGGACTTTAGGCTTTCGAAATTTTGGACTTTAGGCTTCCGTCCAGCCTAAACTTTGGATGACTTTGGCTTAATTGGACCCAAAATCAATCCATGTGGTCCAGAGGAAGCCTTTTATGTTTTAAAAATGAATTTTGAAAGACCGTTTTATTTTCCCAAATTTTCAACTTTAGGCTTCCGTCCAGCATAAACTTTGGATGACTTTGGCTCAATTGGACCCAAAATCAATCCATGTGGTCCAGAGGAAGCCTTTTATATATCAAAAATAAATTTTGAAAGACCATTTTATTTTTCGAAATTTTGGACTTTAGGCTTCCGTCCAGCCTAAACTTTGGATGACTTTGGCTTAAGTGGACCCAAAATCAATTCATGTGGTCCAGAGGAAGCCTTTTATATATCAAAAATGAATTTTCAAGGACATTATTGTTTTTCACAATTTTTGACTTAAGGCTTCTAGTCCAGGGTAAATTTTGGATTATTTCGGCTTCGGGTCAGAATTGCGACAATTTGTATTCCAATGAACTCTACTGGCCTAGGACAATGTATATCAACCCTTAAAATGTGTCTTTTATTTTTCTCACCTTCTTAAAATAACGTTTTCTTGTCATTTTGGTCCTACTGGCTTAAAGGCAGATATTCATGGAAGGTTCCCTATTTTAGACCCTAAATCAATTCATGTGGTCTAGATGAAGGCTTTTATGTATTAAAAATGAATTCGGAAAGACCATTTAGCTGTGTAAGCGGTTCCTTGGTAGCTTATAGATGGCAACACCAATCCGGCCTCAATCATCAAATAGTTCTGCAGAGGCATCCAATTATAGTGGTAACATAGACATTGAGCTTGCTGCAAAAACCTATCCTTTCACAATCTGTATACTAATACTGTGACGTTGAAAAAGGAGCACATGACCAGTGTCTCAGTGTCCTAAAGGCATGCCCAACTGACCATGACCAGTCGCCAGAGATCAAAACACCTCATTGACCCACTGGTGCCTGATATATTTTGATCCTGGGCAGGCAATTGGAGAAATGGCAAGTTCACTGGGTACAAGTGGGTTACAGAAAATGATCCATAGATTTTATATAAGCTAATTAACTTTTACCTACCACATATAAACGTGTAAATACTGTCGGATCGGCTTTGAGTTTCGCCTGCACATAGAGACACAGTTTTGTTGGGTTTTTTTATTTCATCAAAAACAGTTCTTTCCGAGGGAGTTCTTCTACTGTTGTTATAGCAGCGAGACCCTTGGTTACCTTGATACATCGAGATGATAGGAGGACTTAACAGAAAAAAGGAGAAAAAATTACAAAATCTATAATCAGTAATACCAGTTAATAGGACAATCTCTCTACAAGGAAATAAATAGAGGAAGGTAATAAATAGTAATAATGATACAATGATGAGAATGATGGGTGATGTTAGGCATCTCTGTACCTAGTTGAGCGCGGGAAATCGCGCTCATATACGTCATCTAGATAGAGGTTAGAATGCTCACGCAGGGTTTCAGCTTGCTGTAAAGAATCTATCCCTTCACTATCAATGTCCCAACTATAAAGGCTTGGTTAAATGAGAGAGGTCCAGTATCCCAGTATCCCGTATCCCTGCCCCACTACTGACTTGGTCCCTTTTAATAGAACTTTCATGGCTGAGTGACCATGTGAATGTGTGTGCGGTGTGGTGAAGCAAATCAACAGAAATCACATATCAATGGACAGAAATCACATATCAATGGACCATGATAATAGTGCTGAATATATCTTAGAAGTAGAAAAAAAAAGATGACAAATATGTTAGTAAGAGGACTACCAAGGGCACTAGCAGTACTCCAAATGAAGTACCCTCAAGCCAAACAAACATAAGTGCATCAAGAGCTAAGGGGCTATTAGAGAGCGAACTGAGTGGCATGGCTGACCTATTAGCCAGAGAAATAGGGCAGTTGACCAAGACCCTCAATAGAAAATTCAGTCACAACCACAAGTTGAATGGGATCCGTGGTATGCTAGACCAGGCACATGTCAAAATCGAAAATGTTAGCCAACAAATGACAAACACCTCAAAAGAAATATACCAACATATTGATAAAGTAAAAATTTCACATGATATACTTAAAAATAAACTAAGATTTAGGATTCAACTATTTCAATTAAGTAATCAGTTGTCATCTGTTCACACATGTAGATGTCTATACCATAATACATATTCCTGTTGATGATACTTGAAAACAACTATCAAATCCATTCTCTGGGTTTATTGAAGCATTCTTGATACTTTCAAATATAAATGGCTTATTGATCAATAATATCCTATGATATTCTCATACATTTATTTAATGAGATTTTGGTATACCGCGCTCTTCCATTATGAATGGAAATAACATTTGTTCCTAGTTTCATAGAGTGAGTACAGCTTTTTAACTTCACGTTTGAATTTCCTTTTACAATACATTGATTGAATCTTTGGGTCCAACTTGTTCCATAACACAACAACCCTATGCATAGGTGATTTAGTGGTTACAATTGATACGAGGTGACTTGAATTTCACTTTGCTGTAGCTCCGGGTTCTACGAACTGTCCTGTCAACCAGACATACATTTTTGGACTTCTTAAAGGTTACACTGAGCAACTGCATATTTCACCGAGCGTCCAAGAAATCTACACTTAGTCCTTCGTGCAAGTCGCAGGTTCTCTGGCATCTAATTTTCTGACATTGTATGATTTTTAACGCCCTATTCTGCAGTTCTGTAGTGACTCGACTTCTCCTTTTGTTGAACAATCGATTACATACACAAAAATGACTGGTTTTGTGTACGAGTGGCTGTAATCTCCGAGTAGTTGACGCGTAGTAATATAGAAAGACATGGTTAGTGTGTCTGAATGGAATCTGTTCAGAGATATTTTGGTCAGAAATACTCACCGAATTTGAAGAATGAGGTGAGTATTTCTGACCAAAATATCGAGGAATAGATTCCATTCAGACACACTAACCATGTCTTTTTATTATTATATACCTAGGAATCATTAAGAATGCCATTCTACAACTCACTAAATCGAAAGATTAGTGGTCACGTTGTACAGAGGGTAGTATAATATATTACGCCACAATGTGGACGAATGAAATCATTACTACTGGGGCATAAACATGATACATTCGTACACCAGTATATACATGTAATAATATTACGTCGTGAACTACGAGGATATTGCAGACACTCGTACACAAATCCAGTCGTTATTGTATTTATTACCCACCTACAAGATTGATAACAATTTTATTGCAATTAAAAAGTTTCTGTAAACCATTTAGTTCCAGACAACACAGCACTGTCCAGCTTGGCAGTAATTCGGCGTAGACTTACACTAATAATATAGTTCCCCATTAACCTGTGATTTTAGCATGTAAAACGTTTTATGCCAATGAGATCTGATGGTAAATGAGATTACTAGAACTAATTGTAAATAATTTATATTGAATGAATATCCATGAAACTTATTTCGAAGCAATTGATGATTTGACTTTATCATGGATGGGATTTTTTCCCCCTGAATCTCCTGCGGAAGATTCTGACATGCCAGAATCTCCGGGTAGCTGTTTCCAGGTGCTCTATGCATTCCCTATGGAGACTACATATTTGGTGGGTAATAAAAAATAACTATATTCAAGCTGGGCCTAATTACCGATTTATACACAATTAGAGCAACATCCTTGTAAACGCCTCGGTCCGTACAAACGGTAAATTAGCATCTCGTTCTGTGACTTGTACAGCATGGTCAGGACCGTGTTGACTAATTGACTCAATTCATGATCCTTTAAGCTATCTAACAATTTCATTCTTAAATTATTGCCTCGTTGTTTCAAGTCACAAGTTAAAATCTCCAATCATCCATATTTCTGTACCTTGTACAGTATCAGAGTCCAATA